>CAJHZI010000686.1:0-519312 GCA_905160935.1 Enchytraeus crypticus | reverse complement strand
TACTAGAATTAGGGCTAAGACTAACAGATTAAAGCACTGTCTGCAGACCAACAAGTTTATGCATATACTAAAACCAAATTTTTAAGACTTCAAGTTGTAACGTTTAAATTTAATGAGTTGATACAGACGACACTTAAAAATTGGCAGAATTTACTGTTCAAAGTAAAAATCTTAAATACATCCTCTTACGATGATTCAGTTTGACTGAGCACTTACATTTATAGTTATTCGTGAATTTATACCTAACTGCTTAGATATTAATAATTTAAATTTTTGTTATTAATATTTTCTCAAAGCTTACTTAAATGTACATCAGGTATTTTGATAAAGTTTCTGCAACTAATGGACCACAGACATACAGAGACTATGGACATACAGATCGACCGTGGACATACAAATAGACCATGGAAATACAGTTAGACCATGGACATATAGATAGACCAAGGACATATATACATATACATGGACATAGAGATAGACTGCACCACTGGAAGTTATACTGTAGATAAGGAAATAAAGTGAGAGAGAGAGAGAGAGAGAGAGAGAGCGTGAGAGAAGCAGGTTAGATATACATAAATTCAAAGTCCTTTGAGACAAACCAACACACTGTTAAAACAGGACCAAACCTGGCCCAGACACCAATGACACTACAACCACAGAGACCTCCAGGACCGTAATGTCGAGGACAGGACCAGGCAAGAGTGAGCAAAGCAGAAAACAAGGCTAAGTCTGTTGTCAAATATTTACATGTAATATATATGCGTGTATATTTTTTAACAAAAAAGTCTAAGGAAAGACACAAAGATAAAGATAGTGAAAACCTTAGTATGGACCACGCTATTATATGGATGTGAAACATAGACCTTAGGGAAGATAGTTATCACTAAACTGGAGGCATTGGAAATGGGGATATGGAGAAGAAGAGAAAGGATTAGCTGGACTCAAAAGGTCAAAAAGAGAAGTTCTGAAGAGAATTAGTACAGATAGACTTAGGCCAAAAGAAGAGTAGGATAGATTAAGAATTATATGCCGCGGACCTGCTGTCAGGCGGTACACTAATTTGAGGTTCCAGGATAAATATTGCCATTACGTATCACTTTAACACGGAAAGACCCATACTGAATCCCATAGTCGTACCATTTAGAACTCGTACATGTTCTCTAGATCACAAAACATGTGTGCTACCAAATCACCACAACTACAATACATCTTTACCCTAACTATCAGCGGTCATATTATTATTTTATTATTAGTTTAGTCGATAGTAAAAGGACCCAGTTATAACGTATTGTCAGAACATTCCAGACCGTTACCTTTGTTTCTACGAAGCAGCTTAATAGATTCAGTAGCGAGCACACTACTTGTATACTTAACAATGCAACTTATACTGCAGCGGTCATTGCACCGTTGGCATTCAGTAGCGTCGACAACAGTCGTCTGCCGTGAACACGAGCCAACAGGAGTCACGGTCAACCGTTGGGTAGTAGGGTTCAGTGGAAAGAGCAATCCTAGTGGATGAGTTCAGTGGAAGAGAACAATCCTAGTTGATGAGTTCAGTGGAAGAGAACAATCCTAGTGGATGAGTTCAGTGGAAGAGAGCTATCCTAGCGGATGAGTAACGTGTTCAGGATTAGATCAGGTCTAAAGAGATCACATTGGAGTCAGAGCAAGCTGTAAGAATGACAGAGTTAGTAAGAATAGGATTGGTTTGTATGAATAGTAGAAAGACGTTTCCAGGGTAGTCAAATTTTTTTATATTTTTGTCACTTAAGGTGAGGAACTGTACGTTAAATTCATATTGATTGGATAACTTGGAACTCCCCGAGTTCTAAGTTACCCAATCAATAGAACCATATTCTATGGTTCTATTTATTATCCAATAAATAGAGCCTTACTTTAACCTACATCACAATGAACAATTATTAATTATTGACAGAAAATATAATGCCCATGACGAATGTCATCAGAGATTATAGCAACAGATATTACTCCGCAAACCGGATCATTCAAAAAACGTTAGTCAAAACTGGATTTAAGGCAATTCAGAAATGTTTGCTAGAAAAATCCAGTTATACAAAAAACCGGCGATACTCAACATTTTAATACAGTACGATTGATTTACGTTTCACATGTCAGACAGTTCAGAAATTATCTTAAGTCCAAAAAATAAATGTTATAAGTTAAGAATGTAAATAATTATAAGACCAATAAAAACAACCTTTCACAGAATTATAAAATATAACATTTATTTTAAGGAAATAAGTAAAGAAAAGCTACAATAAACTTTGCCTCTTATCATTTACTAAAATCAGGTGTCTGAAGTGCTGTATAGTTTAGTATTCTTCAGCTTTTAACTACGTCAGTTAGGGCTTTATTTTTAAAAGATTACATTTATTGTACAAATATACCATCAATCTACCGTCTGAGCAGATCCTGTTGTTTTCTAACTTTTCAGTACTGCGCCCGAGATATATACCATTTTATTGTCGTATAGCGGCGTAAAAGACTAGAAATTCAAATCATGACCCTTTCTGATCGAACTGATGAAGTTCAGTATATTCTGAGCCGGTTAAATCTAAGATATAGACAGGGTGATGTACGCCAGGTCAGACCTGTTCAACAGCCTAATAGGAAATTTAACTGTAACACGTGAAACAGTTCAAATCCAGTTAAAACACGTGAATAAAAAGGGCTTTCACTAAACAACCCAGTTAAAATACTTTAATAAACAGGGCTTGTACTGAGAAACCCAGTTAAAACACATGCATAAAAAGGGCTTGTTGCACTAAGAAATCTAGTTAATATACGAAAATAAACAGGCTTGTGCTAAGAAACCGAATAAAAATACGTGAATTAGAAGGCATCGTCAAGTTCATTTAAATCTCGCCGAATTCCTCAGCTCTTAATAACATATTCTTATAATTCCTCCACATTATGTTCTAAGTAGGCCTACTCTACCCTTCTAGTCTGGTCTGCGGGCAGTGACTATATTTTCTTTCGAAAAGTAGAAAACGACTTTCATGCTTTCGCCCTGTTACAAGGAGCATGTTTTCTGTGTAGGCGACTTAATGATGGGTTCAGATAGTTATAAGTTTTTTGAAGTGACCCATCCCGCTCAGCCTGCACTAAACAGCGTCTTCTAAATGATGAGGAAGTTACTTACTCGCAGTGATTTACTGATCGATAGGATTTATTCATTAATGTACAAATCAATCGTTAAACGCTGCATATCCTGATAACCGGAATGGGCTGCTTGGCAGACTGTGCAATAAATTTTAACATTTGACTAAAAATATGGTTTCACAACGATCCAAGAATTTAAGTAAGATATTATAAGAGATAATCACTGAAGAATAAAACGGCAAACCACCTCAGAAGCCATATATAGGCTACATAAGGTATGCCCAGATATAGGCTACATAAGGTATGCCCAGATATAGGCTACATAAGCTATGGATAAGGCATAGACTTTGTGAAGGGATTAACTTATTGATCTAAGGAGTGCTCTTATGGAGCGAGGAAGCAGACTTTGAGTACGAATATGTACCTTGAACCTGCCACATGGCAGTGCACTGAAGAGAGATTATAAGAAAATGACTACATTAAGTTCATGCAGGACGCATCGAACTGTTGTTCAACTGTTGTCAACAACAATCAACATCAACATTGAGTTGTGCCCCTATTAATGTATAGAAACAAAGCTCAGAAGGAACAAATACCTGATTAACAAAAGTTAACAAAAGTTAATCAGGCTTCAGAGAACCACTGAACAGTAGCCTCAAGAGCGCTAAAGAGTCTTCGCCTCTAAATCACTGCCTCTTAGTCATTTACACCAAGCGGACAACGGTAGAGGGGTGCATGACCCCTGAGAAAATAAATCAGCATACAGGAGAAGAATATCTGTACATATTAACATAATTAAGAGCTCCCGAAATCCCTCAGCGATCCTCTTAGGATCACAGTTGCTCTCTCCTCCCCAAGAGATATATTCAGAATGGTAACACTGTTCTAAACAGAACTGATTTATTAGTAAGCGCTTTGCTTAATGTTACTCTTCTTATTCTGCTTAAACCTTGTATTAACTTTGCTTAATCTTCATATATGATAAGTCATAATTGTCAGTAGGCTCATAAGAACTTTACATAGGCCAGTCTCAAATCTAGAAACAATAAATCTAAATTGTGTAAGTAGTAAAACAAAAATAAAAACAGTTGAATGAAATGTAGCCTGATTTGAAGATCATCTGTCCGAAATGTAGGACGATAAAATTTCACTAAGCCCACCCCCGCCGCCCTACCCCCCCCAAATCTACCGAATGGCTATGAAAGCCCAGGCACTACTCGCAAAATTTCATGCTCTAGACTACTTAAACAAGTCTATTCCTACACAAGGATTTCATGAAAGGGAAGGGGTTGTATCGTTAATGATACACGACTATACAGCATTAGGACATTAGGAGTGCTCATAAGAGCTTATACGAGGACAACTCTAGATGTCAACTAGAAAACCACATCATAGATAATAGATATATACCTGTGTGGTTAGAATCTCATTTACTTTTGTCTTTCAATCTAACAAAATACACTATTACAACTTAGAAAAAGTAGTGACAATGATTTCAGACTTCTTTTTAACAATCTAATAAAAAAAATGAAAATGATCACAGACTGCACAGTTTTTTAATTTTATAATCATATAAGTAATAAAACTTATAATTTCTCAATTTAGCACTCTGTAAATGATAAAGTTGTGAAATTTTTAAAATTATTATATCGTCACATTACCCTTTAAATGGAAATGAGAACTAATAAATGTTTCAATTCAAATGCTTTTTATACTTTAATAATTAAATTTAAAAAGTTATTTTAACTTTTTTTTTTTTTTTTTTACAGCCCATACCATACTTCTGAAAAACCTTTCAAATGATAAACTATATCAGTAATTATCCAGATGTCTGACTAAATCTCAGTCAATTCAATAATTTACTTTTGCTAAAACACCTCTCTCTCGCTCTTTCTCTCTTTTCATGAAGCCTTCACAGATTGACAAGTTATTCCCTTGAAAAAAGGCTATGGCTTATTCACACCTTAACCTAGTTTATAGCTTAAGAAAAAAATATCGTTCCTGAGGTGGTTTCCTTAGTTTTCTTCAATTTTTGCAGAGTAGCCTCTTTCGACACATGCAGTTTAGTGGTTGTCTACTAAATAATATCTGGATATTAGTTCAGCTCACTAGACAACACATTTTAGAAATATAAATATGTAATAAATGCCTTACTGTAAGAGCACAAGTATTCTCTATAAGTGCACTGGCAGTGTAGAAGAAATAAAGTTAACATAGTCCTTTCTAACAAAATTTGGTGATTTAAGATTTACTTAATAACTCTAATCAAGTCTTGTTTCCTCTTATGCCACCATTGAACACAAATAGTAGTCGTCGTTGAAAGATAGAGCCCATCCTTTTATGCTCCCTCCTAAAACTGTACAGACTATAAGTGACTATACCTTCGTCATGAGGATGCTTTACAAAGACTGCTATAAAATTTATGATTGATGTTATGTACTTATACATGTATAATTACCTGTGCTTATCTGTATGTACCTGCATGTGCTTTTCTAATTATGTACAATTTCTGAGTTGTGTCAGATATCATTGACATAGACGAATAATATTTAAAATTAGTTCCTTTAAGGATCGGAGTTTAATCTCTATTAAAAAATTTTATTCATTAAAAAGTGATAGATATCAACATAGTTCATCGTTTCACTATAATGCGTGTTTACTTTTACTTTACCCTAGATCTTTACATCAAGCTCCAGTTCAGTCAGGGTATAATCAGAAAGCAAAACCAGATGTATGCCAGATTATGCCTTTATGACAGATGTTACAGCATTTACTAGGAATGCCAATTTTCTTACAAACAAAATCCATTACTCAGAAAAATATCAAACATTAGACAAGACCTAATGATATAAGAAGATATCGATCTGATCCAAGGCAATTAGTTAGCCTACCGTATTTTCTTCACTTGATAACCGCAAAATATGAATAGTAGTAAAAACAGAAATAGTAAGACCAATAAAGATAATAGAATATTAACAATGACAAGCAATGTTGCTGTTGCCTTAACGAAGAGTAATTCCATATTGCCAAAATCAGCAGGGCTCAAGTAATATTAGAGTGCTGCTATTCATGTGTTGATAAATCCTTGATGTAAAACGTCGGATGTCACTTTTGATCAATATATATTTTTTCGTTCAAGTAACATCTGCATGCGTTATAAAGCTGAGTTTGACTAGATAGTGTTCCTTTGCAAAAACTATTTCAATTAAGAAATAAATTTCAAGAAAAGAAATTAGTCAAGAATGAACAGATGCTATTAACGGACTGTTTCCTTAAAGAAAATTATTGTGAGAACAGTTGTACACAGGGGCGGATCCAGGAATTTTTTAAGGGGGGGGGCCGAAAATTTTTTTGGGACAGTGTACACATTTTGGCTTACTGCGGGACGTGACACAACCAGAAAAAGTGCCGTGTGGGGGGGCTCAAAATTTTTCAGCATACTGCGCTCGGCTCATAGTGAGTATATCCCTGTATCTCCCCCCCCCATTATACCTGTACTAAAGTGAGAGGAAAACCTAAAACGCCTAAAATCCTACATTTGTTTAAGAAAAAGTAGGTTAATTTTTTTCACCTCTGAGGCTCTGAAGAAACTCAGCGGATCTGGACCAATTGCAAAAGTGACCTAATTTTTGCGGAAGATGGTGGGGGGGCTTAAGCCCCTCGATTCCAGCCAAGGCGGTTTGCACCACTGTTCCGGGAGAGAGTTCACATTTTTCATTTACACCCTTTTTCCTCTTATACAGTGGCCAAAGTGAATATTGAGAGATAGTGAAACGGTCAACATTTTTCGGGGCCCCCCTTCCGTTATATGGGCCCCTAATGGGCCCATATTTGAAAAAATTCCAGGTAGTCGGACTGTTCGAGTTCCCTCTTGTACCCCCTCCCCCCCAACCCCCCTGACGCCCTTAAAACATATCTACACCTAGAAATTGCATAGAAACAATGAAAATATAGTTTACAAATTTTTATCGTCGGACCTAAGGGGGGGCCCGGGCCACCTGGGCCCTCCTGGATCCGCCACTGGTTGTACAAAACTATCTTCAAAACAATGCAAATTGAGACAGGCGGTAAATAAACAGAAACTCATCAACCCTTTCCACTTTTCAACGTTCTGTTTACTATTATAAGTTTTTGCATTAATATATATTCCGGTATATGAAAGAATTAATTAGCCTGGATTTAAGGTTGTGGTTAGGATACGATTAGCGATTGACAGGTTTTGATTAAATAATGATTAGAAAATTGTCGAAATATAATGGCTAGTCATTTATTAGTAAACCACATGTTTGGCATATGATTCAACTCTCGTCTTTTCGATATCGTTATCTCTACCGGGCGTTCTGAAAATTTGTCCGTCTTGGTATAATCTATAATACAATATTTAGACTATACGTACCCAAAGTGATCAAATGATAACTCTGAGTTGAATTAGACGAAGGCTTCTTGTTGATTAGAGACTGCTCAGCTAAGCAACAATGGAGCGTCAACAATTAACTGACACACCTCCATAGATATAACAGTCAAGTTAACATTCTATCTTCACTCGATTGAAGGAGACTATATACTGGCTTAACAGAATAATTTTTTTCTACGTTGCTGAATAGATTTGTTAAAATAAAAAGCAATTTTATGTCATAACATAGTAAGCCTATAGTAAGTCTGCAAGGTCTCATAAAGTCTATATTGCCGTTAAGTTGAATCAGGGGGGTTTCGCTATATAAAACTATGAGGCATCCCGAAATTCTCCCGGGGTACCTAAAAATCAAACTATTAGTGGGGTACCGTACGTACTACTGCGCACTAAGTTACCTTTTGCGTCATTGACCAAAGGGGGAAGACATCCCTGGGTTGATTAATCGGGCAACACTGTAGCAAACTAGATTTAAAAATAGAAGATAATCGATTGATAAGAGTTAAAGCAGCTATATAGGACCCCAATAGAGCCCATCACTGATAATGATCTTATTTTATTAGCGTTTTAGCTCAGTTTTATTTATTACAACTTAATTAATTTAGTTAGAGCGTGAAGGCAAGCAATGCAAGAGATTCTGACTCGGACAGTCGGCTGGAAGCCTGGGATAGAGTCTGAAGAATGCGAAGATTAAAATGTTATATGAGATAAAAGTAAGGGTCGTTCGATAATTGTCGGACGGTAGGGATCCGGTACAGAGGTAGGATCGAGTCCGTAGAGTTCGGACTCGATCCGAACTCTATGCCCAGGGGCATCGCTCCGGGGCCCAGGGGCATAACTTATCAAATTATCAGCGACGTACAGCTTTAAAATTATTATTTTATTTATCTCTGGTCTTCAAAAAGCAACTGGTCTCTAAAGCTATTGTCCAATATAACACACATTATTTAAAATGAGTTAACAAGTAAATGAATGGAATAAACACAGCCTAAAAGACAATTTATTATGAGCAGTCAACTTCAGGCATGTTGCATCGTTCAAATTCCAAAGTGAATAACAAAAAATAAGGCCCAAGCGAAATATCTGGACAAAAGTTCTGAATTCACCAAATCACCTTTGTCTTCCGATAATTTTAACTACTGTTGAATCTTGCCTTTTTCAAAAGGGAAAGGCTCCTTTTTGATTGCATTTTACGTCACGAACATTTTATAATTTGTCTGATCGTGTAACTGAGAAGGGAAAGCTGATAGAGTCTGGGCTCAATCCTGAAACTGATGTCGCCGTAAAATAACGAAGTGGACTTTAAACCACATTTCATTGGATTATAACAAACAACAGAGGAAACATGGAAAACATGTTTTCTCATGGAAACAACAGAGTCCCGAGAAAGTCAAGAATTTGATAGTGTTATGCGGAGTTGATTAAGCAGTCTCATTAGACGTCAGTGAACATGTAAACATGTAACATGTGAACATGATGATCAGCCCACAAGCTGGATAGATCCATTACATAGATTATATTATTATTATTATTATTATTACTATTATTATTATTATTATTTTAATATTTATTTTTATTATTACTTTTTTTAAAATTATTTTTTACCCCGGTGTAAAGAACCTGGGGTTTGATAAAAACGATTCAAGCAATACGTGCTGAATCGCCGCCCGACTACTCGAGGTCATCAATCGGCTTAAAAGAATTGTTGAAGCAGACTGCATGAAATCTTTGCAAAGTCATGGAAAGCCTTTGCTAAAGAAAAGATGTCTCTCGCTTATCGCCGGTTTTCTCTGCAATAAGTCTGCCTATGCCATTAATAAAGTCAGCTCCTTCGGGATTCATCGGGCCCATGGTTGCAATGGCCACCGGAACAACCTTTCATATCCTGAGGACAGATCACGGTATTTATCCAACTTCCTAGAGGCGGCATGAACAGCAGCTCCACCGGTTGTGACTGAAGTCGTATTCAGGTAGGAGTTTGCCATAGTGTCAATGACCGTGACGTCCCATACGGCACATTTACGTTGCGCACATTTAAGTTGCACCAGGGCACTGAAGTCATGCCGTTCGGACGCTTGCCGTCTGATCTGGACAACCCACTTGGTTCCTTAGAGGAAGGGATGCCTGCTCTTGAAAGTGCTCGCCATATTAAGTCATTTAAATTGTGATGGCGAGACATTCTACCTGAGCTTCGTTTGAAGGAGAGGCCGTGGAGACCTAAAGCGTCGACTTCATGACCGCAGGGGCACAAGTGAGGCTCGCAAGTTTTCGCCCCTAAACGGAAACTAAGGCTACTCGAATCGCCTCATTGTCTTAAAAAATGCCCACAAGAAGCAACAGGAAGAGCGTGAAGCCAGTCGCTGCTTCTTTTGGTTGATACAGCTAGGAGTCGTGCTCTGTCCACTGCATTGGACTTATATTCTAACAGACTGTTGTAAATCCGATCCACTATAGGACGATCCCATGATTTCTGGTTACTGACTGAGGTAAAAGGTGGAGCACTAGAGGTGAGGCTTTTGGACCAAGCTGACAACGCAACGTCAATGGATCTATCGGCAGAAAGGGAGCACTTATGTAGGATGGCGTCTTGCAACTGCCTCGTATTATTATTATTATTATTATTACTATTATTATTATTATTATTAGTAGTATTATTACTATTAGTATTATTATTGTTAGTATTACAACCTCATTCCATGTACATCCAGACTTCATCACACCCACATGAACTACCTCACTCATAGATGAATACATACATGATCACATACATTAAAGAGATTCTTGCATATGACTTTTCTGTTACATTTCATATCTGTGCTAATAGACTCTTAGGTTCCTGCATAGTTTTCGGTTGTTCTATGCTAATATTTGCCAAGAGAAAGTTTACATTCAATTTCTAGTGAAGGATTTGCGAATATATACGAAAATTAAAATCATAAGCAGATTGCATAAAATATTATCAGGTTAAAATAGTTAATATACTGCGCAATAATGCAAATGCAATGGCAAGTCAAATGCAGAGAGTTTGCACTAATGACAACACTTTGATTAACTAGAGTGTAACAGTTAATTGTTATTTGCCGAAGAATTGCCAATATTGACATAATGTTTCTTATCCAACCAGGAGTTTTGCATCTCACTGTTATCCTGAGGTCGGTTCTTTATAAGGTCACTGTACGGAGTCGCGAACTGTCCACTGGGTTCAGAACTGGAAAAGATTGGCGGGTCCATCAATCCATCTTCAACTGAACTAACTTCATCCAGCTGCCAATCTTCAGAGCTTTCCATCATCAGAGATTCTTCCTCTAAAGAATTTTGGAGTCCTTCTCTGATGGGACCTTCGCCATTTAATTCTGATCTTGGTCGCTTTCGGTGGGTAGTTCCAACACCTGAATCACTGGAATTGCTGGAATGCGGTGGTTGGCTCAGAGTATCAAAAAGCAGCTGCTGTTGTTCTAGTTCATCTTCTGCAACAGCTGACAACTTTTCTGCAGAACAATCTCTTTGATAACTCTCTGGAGAGGTCTTATTTGATGAGGTAGGCAAGATTGGACGATGTCGATGAGTACTCAAATGCTGTGAGGTATTTTGATTTTTAGAAGGGCTTTGATACTGTAAATTCTGCGAATTACTGGGAGTCGTGAGTATTTGAATCGAAGGCAACTTGCTGGTGTGTTTTGTCTGAGCGCTTTCTACATTAGCATATGGTCGTTGGTGAACGATAAGTTCATCATCTCTACGCATAGATAAATGTGAATTATTGAGAACTTGCTTCTGTGTTTGCATCAGATTCTCTTCAGTCAATGTTATATCTTTCGGTTCGCGGTGATCTTGCCTGTTTCCGCTGGTTGACGTTGATTCTAAAGGGCTGCTGCGCTTGGACCACACGTCACTCGACGGTGGGCCCTGGAGCAGTCGTTTGGGTTCAGCGGTTGCTGATGTCATATCATCGGTTGTTGTCATTGTTCTGCTATCATTAGATGCTGCAGTGTTCACCGAGAGAAAGCTGACCTCCCTGGGTACGAGCAGCGAGCTAGGATGCTACAAAATATTACAGTAATTGTAGTGAAAGTTACACAGTGGTACAGTAATTGTAATGAGTGCTACACAATAGTACAGGAATTGTAATAAGTGCTACACAATAGTACAGGAATTTTAATGAGAACTAAACAATAGTACAGGGATTTTAATGAGAGCTAAACAATAGTACAGTAATTATAATAGAGCTACATAATAGTACACAAGTTGCAATGAGAGCATAATATAGCAGTTTTTCCTTCAAGTACATGACCCCATCACTGATAGTCATTGTAAAATTACTAACTGATGAATTATTAACTACTGTTCGAACTATTAACCACTGAATTATTGACTTTTAAATTATTAACTGCTGAATTAGTAACCACTGAATTATTAACCACTAATTTTGTTAACTACTTCACTATTAACAATTGAATTATTAACTATTGAATTATTAACCACTGAATTATTAAATACAGAATTTTATCAACTACTACATTATTAACTACTGAATTATTAACTAGTACATAATTAACTACTGAATTACTAACTACTACATGATTAACTACTGAATTATTAACTACTACATGATTAACTACTGAATTATTAACCACTGAATTATTAACTACTGAATTTTATTAAATACAGAATTTTATCAACTACTACATTATTAACTACTGAATTATTAACTAGTACATAATTAACTACTGAATTACTAACTACTACATGATTAACTACTGAATTATTAACTACTACATGATTAACTACTGAATTATTAACCACTGAATTATTAACTACTGAATTTTATTAAATACAGAATTTTATCAACTACTACATTATTAACTACGGAATTATCAACTACTACATGATTAACTACTGAATTATTAACTACTACATGATTAACTACTGAATTATTAACTACTACATGATTAACTACTGAATTATTAACTGTTGATTTATTATAACTATACTGATAACGAGGTTTATCAATAAAGATTTTGACACTGGCACAAGTTTTGATAAAATACAGATGAAGATCTGTCATCTTTATCTAACAATTTAGAAAAGTCTTAATAGAGTGAAGGAATCTTATTATTTATTCTTATGATTTGTTATTAAGTAAGATCACAAACATAACTATTAAAATAATAATATTTTCTAATGATTAATAATAGATCAAGTTAAAAGAGACAAAAAATAAACATAACTGGTGCCAATTAAAATGTTTTCTCAATTTGCTTCTACTGCAATCCACGACTCTGCTATTTGCGTGTAACTACATGCAAATAGCAGTGTCGTGGATTGCAGTAGAAGCAAATTGAGAAAACATTTTAATTGGCACCAGTTATGTTTATTTTTTGTCTTTTTTGAACTGTAAATGCATGTCTATAGCAGTGTCGTGGATTGCAGTAGAAAATACAAAAGATAGAAGTAGAAGCAAATTGAGAAAACATTTTAATTGGCACCAGTTATGTTTATTTTTTGTCTTTTTTGAACTGTAAATGCATGTCAATAGCAGTGTCGTGGATTGCAGTAGAAAATACAAAAGATAGAAGTAGAAGCAAATTGAGAAAACATTTTAATTGGCACCTGTAGACTGTCCACAAGTAGGCCAACAATCTGAGTGAAATCAGGTCTCTCTTGAGGCAGAGTGTTCCAGCACATGGTCATGATATGGTAGATTATATCAGGACAGCCCGGGGGAGCGGTGAGCCTGCCCCCTGCCGTGACCAAGTCCATGACCTCGTGGTTGGTGCGCCCCGGATAGGGCATGTAGCCCATGGAGAACACCTCCCACAGGAGGATGCCGAATGACCTGTCAAAAAGTACACAAGCATTATAGTGAAATGATCAACTGTGTTGATATCTATCACTTTTAATACCACATGTTTAAACCATTATGCAATTTAGACCATTTTCGGTTTAACCAGGCCAGTGAATGTCCGAGATTTTACTCTCAGATCAGCGCGGCTGGGATTCGAACCCACAAGGGTTCAATTCATCTCAGGATCTGTCATTTAATACTTCATGACGTTACCCCTACTCTATTAAGCAATATAATGTATTCTGTCGTAGTAGATCGAGTGAAAAATCAATCAGTCAGATATTCAATCAATAAAAATTATAACGTATAAAAAAGCTAAAAGCTAAAAAAGCTAAGGTTAACGTTAGTTTCCTCACTCGAAAGCGATGTCAGTGACGGGCGAGCCCAGAATTTGAACCCCTCTCATACTGATCCACGGTCGAGTATCTTACCCGACTTAGCCACTAGCTCCAGCCAAAATAGAAGGCTCAAATTGAGAAAGTAGTTAAATGTTGAAGTTAATCCAATTGGTTATAGATGAACAATTTAGAGACAAATTCAGTTCTTACAAACTTCTCACGGGTAGCTTATCTTTTTATGTAAAACTTTATAACGCAAGTTGATTTATCATTGCGTTTCCTGGCGAACGCAGTTTGATTTCATTGCATAGTGCTGTTTCTTGCAGAATTTAGAAGAAAATTTTGATTCCGAATTACTCCTATGAAGAATTAAGTTCGTTATAAATGAATCAATGATTTAACTAGTTTTCAATCCTATCATATATTGATCTACAATGCATAATCTATATCAATTAAAAATATAAATTCCAGTCAATCAGTCAATTTATATATTTAATGAAGGCCACACAGAAAACATAGAGAAAACAATACATTTAGTCCTTTTGCAGATTTAAGAAAAATATGTTACAGGGTAGACAATTAAATTAAGTAACACTTTTCGATTGTGAGTTCGAATGCGCTACAATTTCAAATAGGTATATCTACTTTCGTAAAAGCTATTGTTATAAATTATAATAAAGGTTTAAATTCCATTTCATCGTGCAAGGTTGGTATCAGGGTATCACTGATGACGAAATTGAAGATGGATTGGAGATACCATATGTCTGTTTTAGATGTGAACATGCCGTCTAGGAATGACTCTGGGGGCATCCACTTCACGGGCAGCATCGCTCTACCCCCCTTCCTGTAGTAGTCCGCCCTGTTATCAATCAATCAGCAGATTAGCAAGTTTAGATTGATTAAATAATATATAATCAATCAGTTAGATGATGACATGATAAATCAATCAAATAGTTGGTACTGTAAGCAAGTCTTTAGTTAGCATGTTGATGGTTGTGTTAGGGAGATGGTGAGTGAATGAGTTAGTGAGTGAATGATTGAGGTAGTGAGTGAATGAGTGTGTTAGCAATTCATTGAGTGTGTGAGTGAGTGAAAGATTTAGTAATAACGAGTATTTGAGTGGAAGGATGAGTGTTAATATTGAACAAACTGGTACGATTAATATTTAGCAGACCTATACTTAATTTAATACCGATATCATATAAGTAGCTAAAAAACCTTAATATCCAGCACTTATACTCTATCAACCCTACGATCGTATAATCGTGTAAATTTTGCCTTGGAATGAAGCAGAAGAAAACTAGCACAGGAACACAATTAATTAATTAATTAATTAACCTATCAGTCATCGGTACGAACTCTGCCCCAAATGTGCTCGTCTATTGGCTGGAGAGTGGCGAAGTCGGTAAGATATTCGACCGCGGATCAGTTGTGATGGTTCAAATCCTGGGCAAGCCCTTCACTGACATCGCTTTCGAGTGAAGAAACTGACGTTAACCTTAGCTTTAGCTGTACCTTCGTGCTGTAGCTTAATCTATTCCAATATTTCTTCACAATCTAACAAACTCAGATAGTTACAATACGTTAAAAGACGTTAAAAAGTATAACGGTTACAAACAGTGACATAAGAGATATAGAAAACTGAAAAACTTCTTGATAGGCCAGGAGGTTTTAATTCATCCGGGGTTGCTTTTACTCCCTCTAGATATTCTTTTAAATATCAGTTTCACGGTACATATTCCTATTAAAAGTCCTCCTTCAGCCTCTGCTCAGTAACACTACCAAGTGCATTCCGTATACCGACTCCGACTTAATGATCGTAACCGGCGTGGAACCGGAAGTTAAATCCTTATTAATTGATTGATTGATTGATTGATCATAACCTGGGTGAAATAAATTGATCACATCGCTAAGATTAAACCTCAGTAAATATTTACGTAGACGTCAGCTGGGAAAATAAATAAAGTAAAGCCGATGTTAACGACAGTTTTATCTCTCAAAAGCTATATAAGTGACGGGCGAGCCCAGGATTTTAACTCTCACATACTGAGCCGCGGTCGGATATCTTACTAATATCGACACTGGCTTCTGCCATATACAGTATATCGCTTCTGATGTGGTTTACTGACGAAGACGTTGGCTTGCTTTACCTATAGATATCTCTGGCCATGCCGAAGTCAGCGATCTTAGCGACCCTCCTCTCGTCTCTCGTGGTTAGAAGACAGTTTCGTGCTGCGATGTCTCTGAAATACGGGGAATAGCAAATGACTTGATGGTTAACTAACGGGACACGCCCGTCACTGACATCGCATTCGAGTGAGGAAACTGACGTTAACTTTAGCTGTACCACCTTTTACACGCAGAATGGACTAGTGAAAATTACAATTGTTACTTAGAGGAGACTCGATTAAATTCTTCAAAAGGAGTATGTATCTGAGCCTTGTTTACGGAGCACTAAGCTTCATAAACTAAGTAATATAGCTTCATAAACTTCATAAAAAATAAGCTTCATAACTATATTAATGTTGTTTAATGGAGTATATCATGCTACGGCATCTCTATACTTTACAACAGTTACTTACGGTAAAACAAGTAATATACAATAGAATGCACATAATAAAAAGCACTACAATCTTAATTAACTGTCATACGTAATATAGCTTTAAAGTTAAAATTTGAGAGAATTAAAATTATCAGTGAGCAGAATTTACAGGAAGGGTGTTGTAAAAAAGATATGTTTTAAGACTCTTTTTAAAGCTATCAGGTTTATAAAAATGTCTTATAAAATGTGGAAGTTCATTCCACAATTTGGGACCTGCTACAGGAAAAGACTTGTTACCATAAGAAACTGTTCGGCATTTAGGAACAGCAAGTTTTCCTGACTCAAAAGATTGCAAATTTTCCTTACCGAAAAAGCACTTAATTTTATGCGGTAGTCAGCAAGATACGACGGGGCAGAGTTAGTCAGACCTTTGAACGTGGTAAGGCAGGATTTGAAATCGATGCGTTCTGGAATTTTAAAATTGTAATTAATTAAGAAATCGAATTGGTTGATTCGCAATGATTGTGGCAAATGGCAGACCTGGTTATCTTGTTGTGCACTTTCCACATGCAAGTTTGAGAATTAGTCAACAACATGCACAATATTAACGATTCTGATCGAATGATTGGTTGATTGATTAATGTCATTAAAACCTGTGAATGAAATGATTCTGCTCAAGGTAAAGGCAGCCATTCGCAATATCCAGGGACATTCGCACCATATCTTCCACACCGATCCTAGGCTCCTTGTTCTAATTGATCAATCAAGCAATCAATCAATCAATCAATTAATCAATCAAAAGCTAAGAAAATCAAGTGAAACAAATCGCAATCATGTATAGGAGATTGTTAGATTGTTAAATAGATAACTTGAAATGAAGTTCAATTAGTACTTGTATTTATGCAGTATCAAAATAATAGTTGCTAAAATCCCGAGGTAGGTATTTTTCTATCAAGTCTCGACACAATTATTTTAAATTGAATAGCAGGTCTGAAGTTTGAATTGATGATCAAATTTGTCAGTTAATATAATATTTAACAAAATCTAAACCGATCATTAGCGATATTTTTGTAGACTATAATTAACTCAATGTGTTCTATATTACATGTATATATGAGTTTTGTTTTGTTAGGGTCACTGTAGTCATTGTCTGTAGATTATACCAACCGTGTACTAAACGCGCCTTAAGAGGGTTCCAAGCAGTAACTGAAGCAGACAGTGAGATGCCACCAAATATCCAAATATGGCAGAAGCAATATTTAACTCTGTCGAAGGCAGAATTAAGGGATAAATTGATTGGTCGATGGTGTGCTCTTGCTAAAAGTGAAACTAGATTAAAATACTTTAATTAATATCATTAATATTACATTTAACCTGCTGTTTGACAGATCACTAGAGAGGGATATATATATATATATATATATATATATATATATAGACTGGGGCAAAAAATAATTCCCTAGCGAAATCTCAATAACTTCAATAAAACTCAAAATATTTGTACAAAATTTTTGGAGCTTCTAGAGAAGGAATTTCTGCATGTATCCTGCAAATATGACGAAAATCTATTGAGCAATAACAAAATTACAGCGTTTCTATGAAAAAAGTGAAAAAATCAATTTTAACAAGGCTTTTTTTAATCAAAAGTCTTAATAACTTCGACAAAACTCAAAATAGTTTTAGAAAATTTTCGAAGCTTCTAAAGGAGGAATTTCTGCATATATTCTGATAATTTGGTGAAAATATATTCTGAATTAACGAAAATACAGCGTTTCTCCGGAAAAAGTGTTAAAATCAATTTTAACAAGGCTTATTTTAACAAAAGTACCGAAAATTTTCTTCAAAATTTAGGAAAAATTGTAACAGAAGAAAGACTTTAAGCATCTTTTATTGGAGCAGCTAACAAGGTAAGGTAGTATAGTCTTACACTCCACCACTTAAGTTAGCACCCTTTTCAGGGTCGTTACTTTCTTTAAAAGGAACGACTGACATTTAAAAAAGCCTAGTTGAAATTGATTTTTGCAATTTTTTCGTAGAAATGCTGTAATTTCGCAAATACTGAAAATATTTTCACCATATTTGCAGGATATACGCAGAAATTCCTCCTCTAGAAGCTCCAAAAATTTAGTAACGATATTTTGAGTTCTCTTGAAGTTATTGAGATTTCGCTAGGAAATTATTATTTTTTGCCCCAGTCTGTATATACATGTAGGCCTATATATCATAAATGTTTATTAAAAGTATTTGGGCGTGTCTAACCTGAGGTGAAGGTCGACTCTCCCTAAGGAATGTCTTAAGGTCTCCTCCCTCCAACAGCTCCAGCACGAGAAACCTGGGGTGCATCTCAAAGGCTACTCCGATGAACCTCACTATGTTAGGATGTGTGAATTTGCTAAACAATAAAACAATATGAATGACGTTTTTATAACTCCAATATCAATCCAAAAACGGATCTTTTAATTCCTATTTCCCAGAGATAAAGCGACTACATAGGAACACTGCGTGCAGAGTATCGTATGAATGAGATCATCTCATTAATGCGAAAGACTCCGGCTTACTGATCACCTTAAAATGAATTATTCTTCTAGACGACTCAATCGCAAAGTTGTTTTATTTTTAAAATATTCTAAAATCACGAAATAAAGGTAATTATGAAATTTTTCTATTCAGTATTGCGAAGAATTCTACGTATATCCTTCCTCCATATTGGCTTCTTTACCGTAGCCATTTTTCCGAAAAGCTATTAGCGTAGATCAAAGCATTATTGTAATCTCTAAAGAGGATAAAGTAGGACACTTATTTTTCCTCATCTATTGATCCATCAAACCCTTGGGCAGACATATAACAAAAACCCCTCATAATCAATGTCCGCTATAAGGTTAAATTTTTGTTCCGTATTAGTTATTATAGAACAGATCAACCTTTTACAGTGCGTATCTATAAGGGACGACTATGCAAGATCTTAGGTAGCATTTAGAAACAAACTCCTTACAAGCCATATTGTCTCTAGCAACATAAATGGCTAATAGTGACTTTAAATCTGAAATAGAGCTCTATTCTTCTTCTTCTTCTTCTTTAGTGCACAGCCAAGTGGCAGGTTCAAGGTACATATTCGTACTCAAAGTCTGTTTTTTCGCTCCATAAGAGCACTCCTTAGATCAACAAATTAATTTCTTCACAAAGTCCCTTCAAAATCCCTTCTGCCTTATCTATACATTATGTAGTCTATAGCTTGGGAAAAATATGGCTTCTGAGGTAGTTTCCCGTTGCCTTCCTCAGTTAGGTAGATTAATTACCATTTAATCCTGGGGGAAAATATTCATGGTAAGGTCTATTATATTTTGGTAAATCTAGTATTATATTTTGCTAAAGCTTATAGTACGGGTTCAACGCACAAAAGTGTAACTGAAATACTTCAAACAAATAGTGAAATATGCACCTCAGATCTGCCATTTGGCATAACCTTACAGAGATATACAATTAGAATACCTCATTATCAAAGCCTCCATGAAGAAATCCATTTCTGCCTGACTACTGCATAATGAGGGTAGAGTCTGAAAAAAATTATTATTATTTTAAAGTAAACAACATAGGCACACTATTGATCCTAACCTTAAATTGTAGCTACTAATGACAACACAAAACTAATGACAATCTCTCTCTTAGTGCGCTGCCTACTGGCAGGTCCATGGTAGATAACGCCTCTACTCTTCTCTGTCTTCCGCCTTCCTCTTCATTTCCACATACGAGTGGGTCTTTAAATCATCTAACATATCTAATCTCGGCCTGCCCCTGTCTCTTTGTCACTAATATCAACAAGAACTGGTAATAATGTAACTAATATAACCAGCAACACAACTAACAGCAGCACAAAAAAGATTCTCACACAGAGTTTACATTTTCGTGCTGACTACCCACGTGACTGATTGTACTATCAGTAAGCGAACAGTCACGTGACTGATAGTACTATCAGTAAGCGAACAGTCACGTGACTGATAGTACTACCAGTAAAATGAATAGTCTCGTGACCGGTAGTACTATCAGTCACGTGACTGTTAGTACTATCAGTCACGTGACTGTTAGTACTATCAGTCACGTGACTGTTAGTACTATCAGTCACGTGATTGTTAGTACTATCAGTCACGTGACTACTGACGTGATTGTAGCTTAGCTGATTGTCACCATCAACGCATTATATGCTCAATTCTTGAATACATGTACCTGACATATTAATTAATTGATTGATTTATAGTTTACCTTTACGGCTACCGGAAGGTTGGGAGTTTCTCCGGGAGCGCAACCCAGTATTCCCTGATACACCTGACCGAAGGCACCCTCACCAAGTGCTCTAAACATTACAGTCAAATAGAATATCGTCAACAAATCAAATTACAAAAATAATCGTCACAGATTTAATATGCAAATAATATACTTCCCTGATATTGAAGAAGTTTAGAGAGCTCTTCAAGAACTTGATCTAAGTCAGGTGACGAAGGTTATATTTTCATTATATGGTTAATGGGTTAACGGGCTACTAGGTAAAATATGGCTCAAGTCAAATGTTTACAAAATTTCTCAATACGTATTAAATATTACACAGAAAAAATACTTAAAAGGTGTAGGAATTTTACCGTATTTAATCAAACAGACACTATATATATACTGTATATATATATATATATATATATATATATATATATATATATATAATAGCATAGTATATCGACGACGTTACGACTTCAAACCAATACTGTTCTACTCCTATCACTATTTTCATACAGAATTTATTGAATATCTCTAATTAGCATTACTTATAATGACAATATGAAAACTTGTGAGAAATAAATAGAAGTAATAGTTGAAAGAGACTAACTTCACCAGTGTCAGTTCATCACGTGATACTTCTTTCAGATCTCTCAACGTACAATTTGTGCCACCAAAATTGTAATTAGGGTTGTACTGTGTGCCGACCCTGGCCCCCTCACTTAGGGGCCCTCCACCCCCACCGCTCACATCGGGGTTCGGCTCCCGATGCACGGAGCTCATGAGGCGACCAAGCTGAATTTGAACCGAGCCCTTCTTCTGCAGTAGAGACCGAGCACTTACACGACTCAGTCCTCCGTGGCGCTTCAGCCATCTTCTTCCTGTAGTAGAAAGACAAATGATATGTCCAAAGCTAAGGAAAAGCCTAAAGCTAAGGAATAAAATCAAAAGCTGAGGGATAAAGCCTAAATCTAAGGGATAAACTAACTAACTTAACGTCAGTTTCCTGCCTCTCGAAAGCAGGTCAGTGACGGTGCGAACCATGAAATGAAATCCTGCAGCTACTGATCCGTAGCGAGATACCTTACTGATAAGCTGACTTCTAAACTCGGTCGGATTAATAGTACGATGAGTAATGATCAGTAAGGATTGCTATGATAGTTCGATCCGTTCACAGTCAGGCTAGTAACTGATGCACGAGAATTAACAAATTGAAGCTATCAATTAGTATTGTAAGGCAGATATAAAGCATCAAAATTGTTATGAAGTATTAAAGGAAACCTGATTGGAAGGAAAAATCTAGCGTATTAAATTAAATATTAAGATTGTAGTTTTAGAGGCCTCGCAAAAAATCTATCTCTCTGAAACAATAACAAATAAATTGGAATCATATTGCCTTTTTTTGGATGAGGTTCCTATTCCACGTTACTCTGGTGTCAAAAGATCCATACTGGAAAAGTCCCTCACATTCAAACCCAAACAAAAGCATCTCAGTACTAAAGACAAATCCTCTAGTCAGCGGAAACGAACATAAACACAATCTCTGTGACCAATCAATCCTGATATCTAGTCTCTGTGACCACTCAATCCTGATATCTAATCTCTGTGACCACTCAATCCTGATATCTAATCTCTGTGACCACTCAATTTTGATATCTATTCCTTCAGGTTTTGATGACGGGTGTGAAACAGGGCTCAGAATTAGAATATCGAAGGAAACAGAATTATTTTTGTCGATTACACCGATTACCTTGAAAGCGTCAGAGAAAGAGTGAGAGAGAGAGAGAGAGAGAGAGAGATAAGGACAGAGATTAAGAGAGAGAAAGAGGTATAGATAGTGAGCCACGTAAAGGAAGAGAACCAATTCGGGAAGTACGTGAAACGACGGTTCTCAATGCATTGAAGAAGAGGTGGAAATGATTAAAAAGAAAAGAGACACATCGAAAAAGTGGCAGAGAGAGAGAGAGAGAGAGAGAGAGAGAGAGAGAGAGAGAGAGAGAGCAGAGAGCAGAGAGAGAGAGAGAGAGATAGACAAAGAGAGAGATAGAGAGAGAGGGACAGAGAGAGAGAGTAATAAATATAGAAAAAGATACATACCTGCCCAACAGCAGACAGCCAGAGAGAGAAGAGAGAGAAAGAAGGACACTGCAAGAAGAGGTAGAAGCTGAACTTTCTTCTCTGTCTTCCATATCCGTGGATCTGCGCATAAAATTCAATTATCCATCAATTGAATAACGAATTTAGCTTTGACCTCGCAGAACTAATGTTTTTAAACTATATTAAGATATACATGATGATTTCAATTCCTAAGAATTGTTAGGAATTTATACTGGAATCAAGAAGATGCAATGAGATATAAGAACAAGTATAGTAACTTTTGCAAAATTAAGAGAGGAGTAAGGCAAGGCTGTGTAATGTCACCAGATCTTTTTAACTTATATAGTGAAAATATAATGAGGAATATCAATGAAATAAAAGGATTAGTAATTGGAGGATACAATCTTAATAATATACGATAAGCTGATGACATAGTTCTTATTGCCGACTCGCGAGACAAACTTCAAGAAATGTTGGATATTGTAATATATCATAGTGAGGCCAGTGGATTATACACAGGTCAACAAAATGAAACTTTTTTTCTCATCAGAGATTAAAATATACTTTTCTAAGTACTTTTGACGCTGATTACAAATCTGTAACCAGAAATTTTCCAGAACGTACAGTTTTTGAGTTATGACCGATTCATTTTTAACGTTACTTAGCTTAGAATAAATGCATAAGCATAAGTTTTTAGTTAATTTTCTTACAACACCTTTCAGTTAATACAAATAAAAATATGTGAAACTGATCTAATTTGTCACTCACCACATCTTCTATTGTCTTGGAGTGAATAGTACCTAACTATAACAATTGTGCGTGCGATTTTCTCTTGTGTGATTGGTTTGTATTATCTCGGTGCAACATCCAGCAGTAATCTGCCATCATTCTCTCATTCCAGAAGCCTTGACAACGATTTTCCATTCCTTTTATATCTTGGTGGAACCGCTCACCCTGTTCATCACTGACTGCACGGTTTTTCCAAGGTTTTCTGGGAAGAAATCTAGGTGTGAATGCAAAAAATGAATCTTCAAAGACATTCTACCATCCATCTCTTTGTAAGCAACTAGCAAATTCTGGATTCCTTGTCTGTAGTCCGGAGACTTATTGTTTCTAAGACGTTTTACAAATCCATCTGAAGGCTTGCCATGCTTTTCGTTCTGAGGTATTGAGACTTCTATCGAAGTTGTCATCTCTCAAAATCTCCCTAATCTGAGGTCCTACAAAGATACCCTCCTTCAGTTTTGCGGAGCTAATTCTTGTGAATTTCTCAATCAGATATTAATATCCTCTGGAATTTGACTTTACCATCGCTTTCACGAAGTTTCTCATTAACCCAAGTTTAATATGGAGAGGTGGAATGAAAATCTTGTTGAAATCAACTAACGGCTTTCCTTTGACACTTTCTTTTCCTGGCTCGTATGTGATTCAGAGCCGCCACTCGTGTGTGGTAGTGATCATCAATAGCGCGGCTGTCCCGCAGGCACCCAATGACGTTGATGCTACAAACATAGCAGTCCGCATGAAGACCTCTTTGCTCTCTCCATACCATAGGTGTATCGAAAGGCAAGGAAGGCTTCCTTTTGTTTATCCAGTCGCGCAAACCATTTGAACAAGCAGTGCATATGATATGTTGCACCCAAACCTTATCTTGGTCTTCAAGTGGACAGCCGAAGTACGCTCCGTAAAGTTTTCGAATATCCTTCGTAATAGTTCTCTTTAGTGACTTCGGAGTGAGTGAACCACACACAGAGCAATATCCGGATGGTTTCTACATTCTCGAGGCATATTGATTGATTTTACTAATGAATATAAACTCAAGATGGTTGTCTAGTTTACATAGTGACGTCATGTGGAAGTTCTCGATTACAAAGACTATGAAGATAAAATTTAATCGAGGTCCATATAGGTCAATGCGTACGTAACAAACCTGCAGAAAATTGCGAATAATGTAAAAATATAATCTGCCTCATCACAAAAACTAGACGTGGTAGAGAAAAACTGCTTGCATATTTAGAATCAGCGTCGAAAATCCTATATAGATGACCCAATAATTTGCTTGATGAAAAAACACTGTTGACCAGTGAATTATCTATAAATATGAAGAAAACGGAATGCATGACAGTTAGCAAACTAAAAATGCCACAGCCAGGCTTAATCAATGTAAGAGGTCAAAATGTCAAAAAAGTCGAATCAGTCATATATTTAGGGTCACTTATTCGTCAAAATGGGAAATGTAACAAGGAAATAAACAAAACAATAGCCATGGCTAAGGAGGCATAAAACAGAATGTCAAAGATTTTTAGAAGCCATAAATTATCAATTGATACCAACAAAAGACTTCTTCAATGCTATATTCAACCAATATTGTTATATGGAAGTGAAGTTTGGGCAATCTCTTCTGTAATGGAATGTTCGAAACTTGAGGCAACAGAGATGTGGTTCTATAGAAGAATGCTACGTATATCTTATAAAGACCACGTTAAAAATGAAGATGTTCTACAAAGAATGTCAACGTGTCGTGACGTTTTGAACCGAATACGACGACAACAGATGAAATTTTTCGGACACATTATGCGGAACAAAATAGTTGAAAATACCGTAGTGACAGGAATAATAGAAGGAAAAAGATGCAAGGGTCGACAACGAATGACGTTTATTAAGAGTCTTAGCAAATGGATGCAGTTAAATGAAACAGAGATGATCAGAGCAACAATGAACAGAGACATATGGAGGAATATGACCATGACCGCCCAGGCTTGGAACAGGCACGGCACTTACAGACGAGAAGAAGATGATTTCTTTGAATCTGCTACACTGTATAAGGAGTGATTGATTAACAAGTGGCGGCATGACAACGGGCTTAATTAGATGTTAAACTTCTCGAGAACGGTGACAAGTATGTAATATTGCCGAGCTGAGCCGGTGGCTAGTTGGCATGATATTCGGCAGCTTCTCAGCAGATGCAGGCTTCAAATCCAGTGCTCTCCCCGTCAATGACTATCGAGCAGGAAACTGACGTTGAACTTGGTTTCAGCCTTTTAGCTGCTTCTGCTCGTCTGCTCGAGAAGCCGCTTTTAATTCTTGACAAATATTAGGGCTACGGAAGTCACTAAACTAACTACAGCGTGTATGCTATATTTTAAATTGTTACAACATTCTTCATTACAAGGCACACAAGTGATATAAAGTAAACAAATAGATTTAAAACACATCGATGCTTAAACGTCATTCATTGAACCAATAGCATGGCAGTACAATCTATATTAGTACAAGATTCTAAATATATTGAAGAATTTTTAATATATTCTGTATTATTTCAATTTAATTTCATTAAAATTTAATAAGAACACCAAAAAGGGTCATTCATTCCCGTAGAGTTCACTTATACAACAATCAATCAAGTAATCAATCAATCAATCAATTAATCAATCAATCAATCAATCGATCGATCAATCAATCAATAAATCAATCAATAAATCAATAAGAATTTAAGGCCGGTTCCTTGCCATAAGGTAATGTCAGGGACGTCTCTTGCAGAATCTACACAAACAGGCAAATGCAACAAGAAAAAACACAAATATTAATTGCTTACAATTATATATCCTAGAAATCGATATGATATAACACAGCAATGTTATCTCGTACCTATGCACCTGAGGCCCTGCTGATCGTCGAGGACAGTGTCAGGCGGGCAGTGGCAGGTGAACTGCTGTTTGTCGTAGTCACTGTACACACACATGAACTCACAGGGGCAGCCCAGCACGAGGGCTATCTCCACCTCCCCATCTCCGTGGTGCAAGCCTGAGCGGGAAACAAATCTGCTATAATTCTCACTGTTCGCACATAGATTTCTTACTGTTCCAATGGGTTTAGACGGTCTATATCACGGATCGTATCTTTTGAATTATCATTTTTTTGTGTTTAGTTGAGACGAATTTCGCTTTCTAATCGAAGAAATAAAGGAAATTTAACAGTCAAACTAAAGAAACAAAATAATTCAACAAAAACAATTCGGAGTCTGTAAACTGATCTATATCTCTTTGTTGAGAAAACGTAAAGATTAGGATTGACACATGAATAATCAATGATTAGGTTTGACACATGAATAATCAATGATTGGGATTGACACATGAATAATCAATGATTAGGTTTGACACATGAATAATCAATGATTAGGTTTGACACTTGAATAATCAATGATTAGGATTGACACATGAATAATCTATCAGGCGGGAAGTTCCTAAGGGTCAACGGGCACTGAGAGTCTAGCTTTGGACGGGTTTTAACCTCGTAATCCCTCAATTGCTTAGTCAGATATTATATTATTATATATTATATTATATTATTGCAGTCAGAGCCTGCAATAATATTGATTTATTGCTTTCTGACTTAGTCGACTTTTATAATAAAAATACACTGAATTCGGCTGATTTATTCTCAATTTTTTTCCCGTGTTGAGCCCCGGTGTGGTTGTAGAATATCGCTGTAGAATAGGGTAACCGCTAACAAGCAGCTGCGTGCACGTAAGAGGCGACTAAGGCAGGAGCTGAGGATGGTATAGAGGGTACCCACATCGCCATGAAATTTTTCCACAGGATTAAATGGCAGTTAATCCATTATAGAACTGAGGAAGGCAACGGGAAACCACCTAAGAAGCCATATTATTCTCGAACTATTAATGTGTGGATAAGGCAAAGCCATTTGTGAATGGATTAAAACGCTAATACATGGTGGCACTTTATGGAGCGTTAACAGCAGCATTTGAGTAGGAATGGAATATGTACCTGCCGCTTGGCAGAAAGCTAGAGAGAGAGAGAGAGAGAGAGAGATTCTCATTTTTTGAGATTTCAACGTGACACTGACAAGTCTAACCTGGCACATATCTGACAGCTGCCCCACTGAAGTGAACATACGAAGTCCCGCCCTCTCCGCTAACAGTGGTGTTGTCTGTCTGGGAAACCACGCCTCCTATCAACAAAGATAGAAATAGAAAACTTAGAAAACTGACACTAATAGTTCAGTGACGTAAATTACTTGGTAGCAATTCAAAATAAATTTATAAATTAAATATAATTGGTAAATTAATTATTTTAAAGTGGGTTAATTAGTCGCTACAGATATTAAAAGAACATCTCTTTGAAATTAGGCAGTTTTACAAATCATGTATATACATGTACATGTATATATGAGATTGGCTGAAAGCATGGCAACAGCCAAGAACTCAATATATCAACTGAGCTGATGCAATGTTTGTCCTAAGTAGGATCTAGGATCTGTTGTTAGTTGTTCCAATCTCTTAAAACTTATTGTGACATTGACTTTACTCTTTCCAGAACAATTTTCATCAATTTTCTTATTCTTATTCATCACATTTATTACTCCTACTTTTTCATATAATATTAATACATTTCAATAAGAATATTTAGTTATTCAAGTCACGTGAAGTACCTGCATAGCCACCCCCTCCTCCTCCTGCTCTGCACCCCCCTCCCCCGCCCCCGAATCCTCCCCACGTGTCCCAACCCGCAAGTTTGGCGGCCGAACAGGGTTGACCCCCCGTGAAATCAATACGCGTACTGTTCCAAATCCAATCTGTGCTGTTTTCCATATTTAACTTTAACCAACCGAATCCTTCGCCTGTGTAAAAGCAGCGTACAGAAAAATACAGCTCATATGAGTTACGAGCAACGTCATGTCTAATTAAATACAATTTATAATTTTTACAATTTTTGTTAATTATTTCAGCTACTGTTAGCTATAAATAAAAATGAAATGAACTTTAAGTTGACAGAAATTCGTTGATAAAACATATTTTTAATAACCTTATTGTTGCTGAAGACAAGGACTAGAACAAAATAAGTGCTACAGACTGAAACAATAGGTAGGTAGGTTTCAGTGTGTTTAACGTCAAAGTTCAGAAGCATACGGCTTCTCTTCAAGACGACTCGACACACTCGAGCTACCGTCACAAAGATTAAGGTAGCAGTAAATTTCTGTATTTTATTCCTGAAAGTTACTTTATTTTATCTCAATAGTGACTCTTCAATGAGATAGCGTATTACTAAATAGACAGAATCTGTTTCTTTCTTTTCACTTTTCTTTGCTACACTTCTCAAAGATCGGAAAAATCTATTCTACTAGATCAAATCGCACCTGGTCTCTGTTTCTCTTCGTCACTGATATTTCTCTGCCACATAGTCTGCTCTCTCCAGGCTCTACCGCCGGCCGCTGCCTCGTGGTTGGGGCTAATCTCAGCAGAGTTACCACCGGCCCCGCCTGCAACTAGTAGTAGTGTTGTGCTCTTTGAAACCGGATCAAACTGGAATAAATACAATTGTAAATATACCTGTAAGTGTTCAATTCTATTTACTATACATGTATTGTGATTGTGCTAATCACAATACATGTATAGTAAATAGAATCATAAGTTCCTTTCATAAGTTCCTCCCCAACTCTAAAATATTATCTCCAAAAAGAATACCAAAAATGGACTAAAATTACATGAAATATACATAAATATTGGAAGAATAAACAAAACAAAGGGCAATATCCAGGATATTAAGTGAGACCAAAGCTTACAGGTTTAATTGGATGTACCATAATTCAGCAGTAGAGAGCAGATAAAGGTAAATTATATGAAGTAAAATTTGTTGATGATAAATTTTCTAAATTGGCTTAAGAATTACGTTCAACAATATATAATTAGCCTAACTGATTGAATTATAAGGTATTGTAATTACCATTTCTGGATATTTGGTAGGCTTTGTCTGAAATAGACAAGAGGAATTCAACGAAAGCCTGTTATGGCTTAAATTTATTAGCGTACATTACCGTATAGTTGAGGTTTATAGAGTTAGGATTGAATTTGGTAAAGCTATGCTCTAGATTAAAAGTAACTGTGGTTAGAAGTTTTCCTAAATGCACCATTTAGAGACTAAATTGTAACTGTTAGTGAAAACTTTCACGTTCTCTCTGACTCTGTATCTCTCTGGAGTTTTGCCAAGTGGAAGGTCCAAGCTACATATTTCTATCACACTGTGCTTTCACTCACTAAGAGCACACCTCTGTCAACAAGTTGATCCCACTGCACATTCTACAATACTTTACCGAACCGTAATGGTGCCCAATAAGCTCACAATATGGCTCTTGATGTGATTTTCCATTGCCATACTTAGTTTCTGTTTAGTTGCTTACAATTTATTTCACTTTTATTATCTTGACGTCAATTGTTAGAAAACTGTAAATTTCAGATGAAGCCACACTTAGCCTAGAATTATCATATGGTAATGCACTAACCTTGAACACAAAAGTACCGCCCCCTCCCCCGCCGGCTCCACCCTCTGACCCACTTCCTTTGTTAGTTCCGCCCTCTGAACCAATTTCTTCGTTAACTCCTCCTACCGCTGCGCTGTTGGTGGTGTGATTGAAAGGACGACAAACTGACGAGGTTTTAGAATTCTAAAGATATCAATGATTAACCATACACTAGAGTAACCCAAATCATAAATACGTTAAAAATCATAATGAAGTAACACAAAATACGGATGGCGTAGTAAAATAACAATATTTGAATTTAATGACACTGCTTAAAGTAAACACGCATTGTAGTGAAATGATTAACTGTGTTGCTATCTATCACTTTTAATACCGCATGTTTAAACCGTTAGGCAATTTAGATCAATTTCCGTATAGCTAGTCCAGTGAATGTCCGAGAATTTACTCTCAGATCAGCGCAGCTGGAATTCGAATCCACGAGGGTTCAATTTGCCTCAGGAACTGTCATTTAAAACTTCATGACGTTACCCCTACTACGCTATTGAGACATTACTTAAGACAAGGATGAGTGCTAAAAGTTAGAATTTCATCGACTATCCACATGTTCAGATAAGGATTCAGCGTGGGGGGGGGGCTGGGCGGAGATGTCTGCCTCATAATCTCTAGAGCTCAGGTTCAATGATCACGGGTGCTTATTACAACTACGGTTGACAATGTCGTCTAGTATAGCAGAGCCCGTCTATAAACATCCTTTTTTTAAATTTAGAGTTTTCACTTGCCCGTCTGGCCATTAGAGTAGTTATTGATTTGAAAATAGTCAATTGTATGGCTGGCCACCAACGGTTTTACGGTACTAAGCTAGTGTAAGAGAAATTGTCGCAATGCAGATTTGATGTTACTTTTGCTAGCTATTGATATCTGCATTGCCGCACAGAGCTCCGCACTTCTATATAATTATACATTTTTATTTCACCAAAAAATATGGTAGCATAACTACAGTAAATACACAACATAAAGTACACTATACAAAGTGACATCAGTTCAGCGAAACAAGGCAAAGAGATAAAGTGCTCGAAACGAAAAGAACATTAAACATCGCACACATGTACTTCGAAAAGCGTGCAATAAACAAATAAATTAGAGAAAATTATATTTTGTTACTTTTCCAGTTATCGTGCATTAATTCTATGTTTATATTAGCTCTTTTCATATTGCTTGTTTGCTTATCTAATTACCGCTACAATGCTACTAGTAGGCCTATAGGTATGCTTCTGCTACTTGAGCATTTGTGCCGAGGTAGCAAAATAAATGGTATATTTAAACTACTAAAACGGCGGCTAGTATGCAAACCAATGCCTATAGTACATTGTCAGTATGAGTGACTTCTGTCAGTGAAATAGGATAATACTCTCGTGAGACCTAGCTTACCTTCACGCTCTAAGCTATCTAATCGTTATTTCCAGCATGCTGCACCGCAGATCTGGAATTCTCTTCCATCGAATCTTCGGAAATCTTCATTTGAATCACATCGGCCTTTGCTTTCCTATGAGCAGTTCCATTGGCAATAGAATACCTATCTTTTCCATCTCTCTTTTCCATCCAGTGTATATGAGCAGCGACCTGCTACTAAACCTCCTTTTCTTTAATTCCCTTTACTTTGGGCTGATTTTCTAGATTTTGGAATTTGCACCGTTTTTGGACCTTCTTTTTCTCGCCGGCTTGATTTTGAACCTAGACAGATAATTGACTTAGGCTTAATTAATTAATTAATTAACTAAGAATTAATAAATAAATAAAATAACTAATTCATTACAGATAATTATCTAAGGCTGTTGTACTAAATAAATTTTATCCTATACAAAACTCAAAGTCAGTTTCATCAGCTGTGGATGACAAGAGGGTCAGGTTTGTAACCTTGCAGGCAGCCTGTCCCTGCTGTCCCACCAGTATGTACAATTCCTCGCCGGCTGTAAGGTTGAACTTAGCGTGCACGTAGCCTCCGCGCGCCTCCTCCCTGTTTCTAACTCCAATCCCTCCACTAGCTCCCAGCGCTGTGATGCTTCAATAAGTAAATAATCAAATACATACTACAATAATAATAATAATAATAACGATAATAATAATAATAATGCGGCCTCCCAGAGTATAGAGGAATTATTTTAATCGCTTCTCTATAAACTTTTAATTAAATAAAGTCTCTTTTATCATATTTTTTATCCCAGGGCCCTTTACAGCCCAGGGCATTTAAAAATAATAATAATAAATAAATAATAATAATAATATTTAAAAAAATAATAATATTAAAAATAAAAATAAAAATAAAAATAATAATAATAGTGTCCATGATTAACAAAGACCGGCAGCGATAAGATATTGATAAAATATCTGTAGTCGCGATTAAGCCGGTGGCGCCGTGAAAGGAAAAGCCAAGATCCGGAATGGAAACGTATTTACTCGGAAATATTTACAAATAATAATAATAATATAAATAATAATAATAATAATAATCAAATAAACACTAAAATAAGAAATAATCAAACACTTGAGAGATCATGCATATCTACCCATAGGGTTTGTAACAAGGTTTGATTTGGAATAAGCATTATTAGCTTTTTACCTTTGCTGTGTCCGGGTTGCTGAAGAATAGACCAAGCGTAGACTGCACACGTTGTAAAAGGTGATAAAGCGCTAAGATTCAAACAAACGTAAGAAAGGGCATTCAGTTGGTGAGCGCCTGAACTCCAGAAATTGCTACAAATTTTCTAAAACGAATTGAAAAGTGCAGATCTTTTCGTATCTTGACCCTATAGCTAAACTGGGAATCAATGGAAGAAGATGATGATGAAGATGTTACCATTATCATTGGCCTTTTTAAGAAGTTACCTTTTAATATGATATTCTATAGTAACTTTTAAACATAGATTTATTTGCCAGGAAGATTTGATTAATACGTTCAGTTTAAAGCCTTAAATAACGCCGGTACGCGAATAGCATTGGTTACGTGCTTGAGTTGGTAGCAGGCTTACCTAATAGGCTGCAAGTCATCTTATCAATCCCAGCTGAGCCTTCTCTGACAATATCCCATAACATTGGAAGTAACATTATCTCTATTCGCAAAAATTTATTTCCATCACCTAAAAACTTTAAAGGTTCTAGTTTAAGCGTTATAAAAGGGTATCAGATAAAAAGTACCAGGTGAGCTTTTCCTGCTCGATTGATAGCAACAATTACTACAGTAGGTTTAGTTTTTTGAAATGAAACAAGAATCGGCAAAGAATTCATTAAGCTATAAATCATAGAATAAACCATGCCATTAAAGCAGCCTCTTGATATTATCCGCCACAATTCTTTGTTACTGATATTGTCTGTCTCTGAATTAAGAGATCTTCCTGGAGAAGAATCCACGAGAGACCGAACCCGCGGCCCTTCGTTAGGCAGAGAATCGAACCCACGACCTTTTGTTAGACAGAGAATCGAACCCACAACCTTTTGTTAGACTGAGAATCGAACCAAGTCCTTTTCTTAGGCAGAGAATCGAACTCAGGACCTTTCGTTAGACAGAGAATCGAATTCAGGACCTTATGTTTGGCAAAGAATCGTACACCGGACAGGTTTTATTAGTCAGAAAAGTGAAGTTAGTATTTAACTGTCGGTCATGAACTACCCAGGTCAATAATCCCGGGTCAAGAAGTATGCGATGTCATTGATCCCGTATCACCATCCTGCAGGATTATTCCAGATGGATATACAGGAGCCCCCATCACAGCATTACCTTTGAGTTAATAAAGCGAAATCTCAAGAATATATTACATAAATAGAAATCGAGAGTGACTGAAATCAATAGCTCTAACATAATACTACTTTATTTTCGTTTAAATTCTATTTTTACTTTATTGCTTTAGTTTTTCTTGGCTGATCTTAAAAGGAGAAATTTTATTTTACTAACATGTTTAAAAGGTATATTGTTTATATATCTTAGATCAGGCAAATTAGCATAGACCATGAAAAATAAATCCGATTAGAATGTGACTCTTTAGCTGATAATTAGTTAGAAAGTAATTCGTTAATGTATTAATTGTACTAATTATAATTGCACTTATTTAATAATCAGCACTAACATTAATTAAATAATCACAATCTATAAACTTTCATTAGAAAGATCAAATAGTTCGAGAAATATTGCATTCATTCCATTGCTCCTATTCTAAGATAATGAGAAACAAAGGCTTAGCCGCAGCGCCAAAGCGTCGAAGTGATATTCAATTTACTTTTATCGCTCCATAATCGTTCCCTGTACCATACATAGATGCCAAGTTAAACTGTTAGTACATTTCTAGGACTCAGAGTTCCGTGAAATCGGTCGCATAAAAGTCACTATTTCATTGAATTATGCCGCTATCACGGAGTAAAGCAAGCGACGTCTGTTTTATATCTTAAAAGCATTTTGAGATATGATCAGAAATTGAAGTATCGAAAATTAAGATAACTAATTGTTTGACTCGAGAAAATTAAGGTTAGGATCAGTGACTAAAATTATACGATAATTATAGGATGATCGTTCCCTGTATCACGCAGCTTTCCTCATCCCTCAAAGCTGTGCGCCTTTGTCTGCTTTTTGTCTTAGAACCTAACTGCACGAGCAACCACAAAATACACCTTGCTATGTAAGCGCTACTGTCATCCACGACAACTTCAATCACTGTGAACTAAAACCAAGCCGATGAGTAGAATATAAGGTTCGGTATTAAACGGTGCGAGTCAAAGTCCGGAAACCAGTTAAAGAAAGGTATTAAACGATTGAAGTGTTGGTTCCAGTTCATGCATAACAAATGGAACGAAAAGATCGACCAGCAAAGCTTTAGATAGTTGGAAAGAAGAAGTCGAAATGATAAGCATTAGATAGTTAATATTTTAGATATTGGACTTGGATACCGGAGGAGCACCATGCAAGGTCGTACTTACTTCTACTTGAAATTGTTTCTGAACTTTGGACAATATCCAGGAAAAGGATATTCAAATCTCTTCTACGCACGAGAGGAACCAGCTACCATGACCGTCACACAGAAGCGAATACTTAATTATACAAGTCGCTGGACCTGGAAAAAGGTCCTGTTCAATAAGGAGCAATCCCTAGTTGAAAGTCCGTGGAGATCCGAATGAACTTTATATACAGAGCAGCTCCAGGAACGCTTTACTGGAGCCCTGACGTCCGGTTTTATTCCTTTTTTGTTGGGTGAATCTTGGCATAATTCAGTGACCGGTAATTTAAAAGACCGGATTGATGGATATTTAAATGTATTAGATGGATTAAGCCGCGTAGACTGGTATTAATTTCACCATAAAACTTGCAAATCTGTTACCACCAGGGAACCTGATTAGAATGCAATTAACTTAAATCACTGCAGAATTTACGACAATGTCGCCTAATAAAGCGTGTACCACTTACAACTTTCAGCTGCCAAGTCGTCGAATTGAGATAAGGCAACTGCAAACGTTTTCCTAAATATATCTTTTCGGCATATGAATCAATCAAAGCAAACATTTGCTATATGTTCGACGCTGAGATAGATTTTAGCTCATATACACAAAAATTTCAATTTACTGGCTCAGGTAGGAGCGAACTCGATCAGCATATGCACAGTTAAGTCATACGAACTAAGTTTTTTTGACTAAACTTTAAAACAAAGTTAATTAGGAGTCCAATTGCAGATCAGTAAGTGTAAAGTTCAAATCCAGTTTTCGCTTAGTTAATGATAATCTTTCGGGAGAGGAAACTGCCGTTAACATGATTTTTTTCAATTGATTGCTCCAAGTGTTTTTCTAATGTGAGGTTCTGTTGTAACCCTTCTCTTACTTCCTGAAAATCTGCTAACATTTAAGTAGTAATTGTACATTTAATTAATAATAAATCTATATTATTATGAATCACGATTAGTTTAGGATGATCTGCGGAGATAAGCAAGTGATCATATATTGCTTGCCTTAATGTAGATCACAACTGTATTAGATACTAGAAATTTGAGTACAGACCAACCCAACACTGTACTTGGTTAATTAGTCTGAGCGAGATGATAATTCAGCAAATTATTTGTAGATCTTGGACCAACCATCTACCAGAGAACCTGAAAGGTACGGGACTTGACTTTCTGCTCGTCTCGATGCTGCGGCTGACTAGAGGCGTTGTGGTTGTGCTGTAGTTTGATCTACATTCATGAATTTCCATTAGATATATCGCATCAATGCATTAACACTGATCTCGTTCTCATCTCATCGGGGAATTTCCGCATCATTGGTCTTCCCCCGCACCTATATTTAGACTGGGATCACTCATGGGTCTGGTCGACAACGGGCTATAAATAGAACTATTATCTAGGCTAATATGGAGAGGTTTCATGAACACATCATTTTTTGTTTACATTACAAAGCCGCCATTTTGATGCAGAAAACTCTATATAATACACGGCTATATATGTATCTTTAAGTAGTTTTTCATCTTAATTTGCACCAAAAATTGTGTCTGTCATATGGACATGGGCTCTTTCTTACAGGTTAATGAACTGGTAATGGATATGACGGTTCTTGAAAGCTCTGTTACACGTAATTTCAGCATTTCTGCCATTTCTGCCAGTTAGTGCATGGGACAGGCTAATTGGCAGAAATGGCAGAAATTTGAACTCCATGAATGGAATTAAGGAAAAGGGTACAAAAATCTGTCCGCAGGAAGTACGTGTTTCTGTTTTATTTTGTACATATGTATTTAATTAGTAATCAAAATATAAGATAGGCCTATTGTTGGTAAGCTTTAATGGTTTGATGAAATTAGTAATTGCAAAACTTCTGCCATTCCTGCCATATTCGTAATGCAGATTAAGGTCAAATTTCTCAAAACGGAGTCAAATCATTGGAATATACATAGATCTGTACACAAAAAATATTGAAAGTTTTGGCCTTTTGTACTAGCCTATAGCTTAAGACTTAAGGTTTGTATTTGAATCCTTTACAGTCTTTGTGTATTGAAGCATTAAACTACGACTAGACTAGTGTTGCAGGTCCTCAAGACCTACTGAACGAGTATAATTAATTTAAGTTAAGTCTTCAACTATAGAATCCAGCTACATAACGAATCAACAAAGTACGGCGTACCGTTAAGATCGGAGCTCATATATTCCATACGTAAGTTCATATAAATTCATGAGGCACACAGGTACACTGTCTGTGTATATTACTAATAAATCGTGAGCATTTTTACAAATTGCAATATACATATATAGAAATTTTATTTTTTATATGCATATATATCTATACATACGTAATGCTAAAAATCAACAAACGTAACCCAATATGGATGCCAATGCCGGCAGTGTCTAAAAGTGGGCGCGGCTAACAGCTGTGAAAGTCATCTATTGGTGGTCACCAATGAGATTCTAATTCCTTCAGAATCATGCAGTGTAGTGATAAGTTTAGTGATGATGATGATAATGATTGCGATGATGATGACGATGAATATACTAATACTATATCTACAGGACTCAGTATGAAGCGTAACAGTATATAAAAGTCATGTTTCAATTATTAACCAATAATAGCCATTAATTAGCTTAGTCTATTAATTGTAAAATTCGAGTAAATCTAAGTTAATGTGTGTTTATCCTGGGCTCGCCCGTCACTAACATCGCTTTCGAGTGAGGAAACTAACGTTAATATTAGCTTTACTGGCTTTATCTTATCGCAACGATAAGATAAAGCCGCGATATATCTAATGGAAATTCAGGAATGTAGTCAAATACAGCACAACCACAATGCCTCAACGGATTATATCAAATGTTCAACTGACATATTTTGGTTATTAGCTTCTTAACCTTAACTGCGAGAATAAATCTGTGCCTTGAGCCGGTTCTAACACAACCAGCAGCTGCGAAATACATCCCGAGTATTAGAGAAATATTTCTAAAGATTTTCCATTGCTGAATAAACAATACGTAAACAGTTGGGCTGCTAAACCTCAAAGTATGATAATCTAGCAGCAATAACGGAAGTCCAGGGACCCTAGCGATGGATGTATTCGTAGAAATAAGTCGAAGAGTGGAAAGTGTAGAGAGTACGAAGAGTTCACGAATCCTCTCATGACCTTTCTACACCTTAATGATCTAACGACATGCAGTGCCTTCATTAGGTCTCTATCTCTTAGTTATCTGAACCATTTTGACACGTTTCTATAAATATTAACCGACCAAACATATGCAAATACAATCGGTAGAGACAAGAAATATTAGTTGCAAAATATATAGCATATTAAAACAAATGGAATAGACGGAAAATAAGAAAACCGCTAAAAAGCTCTTTTCAGTAATTAAGGTTGTGTGAGGTTTTATCATTACTCGCAAAGCTGAATCTCCAGGGTCTTTAAGTTGTAACACGTTCATTAACCCTATAGACTCGCTTCTACACGTTCATTAACCCTATAGGCTCACTTCTGCACGTTCATTAACCACATAGGCTCACTTCTACACGTTCATTAACCCTATAGGCTCACTTCTACACGTTCATTAACCCTATAGGTTCACTTCTACACGTTCATTAACCCTATAGACTGACTTCTACAAGTTCATTAACCCTATAGGCTCACTTCTACACGTTCATTAACCCTATAGGCTCACTGCTACACGTTCATTAACCCTATAGACTCACTTCTACACGTTCATTAACTCTATAGGCTCACTTCTACACGTTCATTAACCCTATAGGCTCACTTCTACAACGAAATCCTTGATTGATCGCCGCTATTAGGCACTTCAAATATAAACTAAACAGTACTTTTAAGAGAAATTGACTTTTTGAGTTATTTTTTAGAACATATTAACTAAATTCAGTTTTCGAAACATCGAGACTCTAAAGTCAGCTCCTGATTGTGTAGCCTCTAGCAACCTACATGACTGTAATTCTATAATTTACGCTTAATTCGGTTATGTTGCAAGATAGAAAATTGTACTTCTCTCTCTCTCTCTCTCTCTCTCTCTCTCTCTCTCTCCTTTTTCTAGCTTTTAATCAAATTGGAGTTCAAAGATACAACGCTTAACTGATCGCATCGCAAAAGCTAGGTCTCTATTGCATCTTCATATGGCATATGCTTAGGAATACACTTTTTTTCTCTTAGTTTTAATTTTAATTTTATACCTGTTTTTGTAATTGCACCAAGTCCAAGTAGACTGCACACCAACATGTACAGCCATGTGTATTACGCTATTAAAGGCCTCAATAGCGCGGAGTTTAGGGGCGTCAGATAGTGAAATTAAATTACGAAAAACTGATCTAGAGGTAAACTGAACTCTTGCGGGTTCGATTCCCGGCCGCGCTGATCTGAGATTAAAATTTCGGACATTCACAGGACTGGTTACGCGGAAAATGGAATAAATTGACTAACTGTTTAAACTTGTGCTACTAAAAGTGATAGATGTCAACGTGGTTAATCACTTCACCATTATGAGCGCTATTTATTTATTTACAGGATTTTTTTAGATCACTGTTGATGTTATATATAAATAAATATCTTAATAAAGTAAAATAATAACAATAATAAGAATAATAGTTCATATCTTTTATAAAGTTTTACCAAAATTCTGCCTGCCCGTCACCATTTAAATTCTTATGGGCTGTTGGAAGCTCTTTTGATTTGACCAGATTTGATTAAGCTATGCTATGCTACATGACAAATGTCATCAAATATTTCTGGATTAATCCAAGTTGAATGGTTTCATCGCGTGTTTAAATGACGTCAGTACAGAAATTAGTTACGTCACAGCTCTGTGTGGTTCACAAACAAATCGAAGATCCAATTACTGATATCGATAGATAGATAACATGATAAAATTCTGAACTTAGGTCAACAACTCAGCGATGAACCGATTTTAAACCGATAAAAATCCGATTTTAGTTCGACACTACATCGATCGATTTTAGACCGATATTAAAATACTGAAATGTTCGATGTAGTGAGTGGCGAGTGTTCAACTTCGTTGAGTCAGTGATGCAAATAATTGTTTACCTTAAAATTAAGTTTAGATGTAAACACTTAATTGCTTCTTTTAAAAATATTAAACTAACAATGAAAGGTATTTCATTGAAGCAACGCAAACGCCGCTGACGATTGCGCTTATCAACCAAAAGTAACTTGTCACTTTAAAGCCGAGGAAATACCGGCTTTGACAAAATCTGAAGTTATAATGACGCAGTTGTCCACGTGACTCTCCGGTACGTTTATGAACCTGTGACTCTCATGTACCTGTTCTGTACCAGTGACCATCCTGTACCGCTTTTGTACCCCTGAGCCTCCTGTACCTCTTCTGTACCTGTAACTCTCCTGTACCTGTGACCCTTCTGTACCTCTTGTGTACCTGTGACTCCCCTGTATCTCTTCTGTACCTGTGACTCCCCTGTACCTCTTCTATACCTGTACCTCTTCTGTACCCCTGACCCTTCTGTAACTCTTGTGTACCTGTGATTCTCCGGTATCTCTTCTGTACCTGTAACTGTTCTGTACCTTTGTATCCCTGACCCATCTGTACCTCTTCTGTACCTGTCACATCCCTTCACCTCTTCCATACCTGTGACCCTCCTATACCTATGTACCTGTTACCCTCCTGTACCGCTACTGTACCCCTGACCCTCCTGTACCTCTCCTGTACCTTATCCAATAATGCCCAAAATATCTCAGCTCAATGAGCAGCAGCCCCAGAGAACCACTGAAGTAAATCTTTCTCCGATGAAAGTGACATGGAATGATCAATCGCAGGAAGTATAGATTAATCAATACATCAGTCCATTGATCAAGTCCTCGAGCGCTTGTCGTGATGTACCGGGGCAACGCAAGTCACCCGTGTTAACTATGATAGGATATATCAGTGAGGCAGGCTAAATATAGAAACAAAACGTTCCCGGGGTCTTGAATGGGGTATTAGGGGCAACCGTTTGTAAATGTCTATTTGCGAAGATTTACTTTAACTTGGTATTTGATAAAGATATAGTGAATTAGCAATATTAATTCATTTTGAATTTGGTAATTGGTTATTAGGTAAATTTTTCTGGTAACTATTTCTAAAATATAACTAGGAATCCTTGTTAAGTTCATTGTTTAATTATTTGTCGCAGCTAATAAATCAATCAGCATCCGCAATGTTTAAACTTAATTTAGAATAATTCGTGCCTAAGTATTCTGCGCTAATGCATAGTGACAAACTATATCGCATGACTTTAATAAGAAACTCGCAAGTAACACACAAGCGAAATGTTGCTTAAAAATGAAATGAAATGTCTCTTTCTTGTCATGTCCATGACTGAAAACCATCAAATACAGTATCTACCCTTATCGCAAATATAAAATTATATCTAAGGAAATAACTATGCCTCTTTTTGTGCATCTTACGCTGCAGATTGCATGTTAAGGACGGACTATATGATATATAGACTGAAATAATTTAGTCACATGATAATTTAAGCGATTATAGTAAATTCATTATAAAACTCGGTCGTTCTCCTAAATGCTAGCTATCTCAAATGCTCTCCTAATTTCTCAAAGTTATTTTAAATGCTATACATCTCGGCGCCGAAGTCTGTAGCAAGATCTATTACAGCATGATGATACTCAGCATAAATGAATCTTGGATAACACAATGATGCCAAGAATAGCCGATGTTAACTTTCAGTTTCATGCTCGATAGCATGTCAATAAAGCACTGGATTTGAACCCTGCATCTACTGATGCGCTGTCAGACAACTAGCCCACACACCAACGGCGCAACCCAATATTTGCTGATTGCGACAGCTGTACGATGGTACGATGACTAGAAATATGCTTCCTTCTAAAGACCCCAAGAAAGCGAGTCTTCATTTAAGCCCACCCATAGACCTTCAAACTTTAGTTTTCTCAAAACAGTCACGAATTACTTTACGGCTGTAAGGGCAGACAGATAAGAGATGTTGAGTCGTAATCACCTCAGAACAATTCCTGATTTATGACAATGCTCTTAGACCTCTGGATCTGCAATAAGTCTGGAGTCATAAAACCCGATCCCAAGTAAATGAGACACATGTGACACGACTGACGTCAAACGGGTGTTCAGAGAGATGAAATCCTGGCAGAAACTGATAATATCTCAGTGAATTCTCTTTTCTCAAATTCAAGGAAAACGTTGAACGACGGAGTAAAGAAAGGTCCCACTGTTCATATTCACAGTTGTTGTGATGAAAGTTTATTTCTGGGATGTTTAGGATCTGTAAAAGAATTTCTCTCTCTCTCTTTCTTTCTTTCTCTCTCTCTCTCTCTCTCTTTTAGTGTACAGGTCCGTGGCTTACAACGCCTCCAATCTTTTCTGTCAGCAATTTTCACATGTCCACACATGAGTGGATCTATAAATCATCTACTACTGCATCCTCAAAAAAATTATTTTTCAAAAAAGACTTTAAGTTTTATTTAATTCACTCTGAGATTCTAGCAAGTCTGTTGGGTTCGAGGCACAGGCGAAAGCACACTCACCGCATGCTAATTGTATTAAAAAGAACTCTAGTAAGACACATATTAAGAGGGCGTAAATATTTCACAGAGGTCGCACTCATTATGAACCTGTATAAAATAAATAGAATAATCTAGATTAAATAGTTTCGGAAGGAAGCTTGAGGTTCTTGGGTCGCTTATTGAGAATTGTTGATGATAGATATGCAAAATCTGCAAATAACTGGAATCCAAATAGAGGAATAGGGAAAAGAGGAAGACCTAGGAATACTTGGCTCTGCACGATCAATAAAGATATGAGAACGTTGAACATTTCATGAGTAGAGGTTGTGAGGGTTGCTCATTATAGAAATGAATGGAGGAATATTGCAGCCATATGTTCAGTGCAGAACGCAAGGAACTGATGATGATGATAGAAGAAACAACCAATATGCAGTATGGAAAACTGCAGCAGTCAATACGGCATGTTTAAAAGTTAGTAGCAGGCATAATCTTAGAGTCATAGTCGAATGGAAATGACTACACGCACCTTGGACTCATTAGTTTACACCATTCTAGTTAGATGAGTCAATAGAAATATCTTTCCTAAGGCTGTCTAGCTTCGAAAGGTTTCGAGCGACTTCGAGAACAGCTTGCAAGAATGATGAAAATGTTCTGCCAGTTGAACCAAGTAACCGCCATAAAACTGAATCGACATCATCCTTGGTGTTAGGAAATGTTGTTTAATGGAGTATGCCATGTTAAATCGTCTTTATACTTTACAACAGTTAAGGTAAAAAACGGTAAAAGAACAGTTACCGTAAGATTGAAAACAAAATCATTTCCGGGCAGAAGGATTCTTAAAAAGTTCGTGAAAGGTTATTCCTCGAGAAACGCACAACTCTAATAGCGAGATATGAAGTTGCAACGAATCTCCCTTCACCTCTTTACTACGTGTGTATATCTAATAGTACAAACAATCATCAGTACGTAGAACCAATATCGTAAATGTTACTGACTCGTTCTCTCATTTCTCCTAACTCCTGCTATTGCATGTAAGCAAATCATTATAGCCAATCATTAATGGAGTCATGGACTAAGAAGCAGTGGTTTTTTGGTCTGTTATTTGCTGTATTGCGAGCGACTGGCCAGTGTCTGAAAGGTGCACTAGTGTATAAGTTCCTGGGGAATATTTCCTAGAAAGATCACAAAGAAATATTATGCCTGAAATTTCGCAGGATGCTTGAGAGCGAAAAAATGTCGCATATAGTTTTTATAGTTACTAAATAAAGTGCTATAATTTGTTTAATGATATGGTATAAAATTATATGATACAGGAACCCTAATCGAGACATTGAGGCTGGATTTCTACCACAGAAAATAAAGAACGATTTTCAATGGCTGCATCAGGCTGCATCAGACTGGTACAGACTGTAACAGGCTGCATCAAATAGTCTACCTCGTCACAAAAACAGTTTCGTCTTTAATTCTTTACATAGAATCCCATCTTACCTGTATTCACTTGTCTCAGACACCACCCATCTCTGCACTCCGGCCAGTGGTCCTTCAGCTGAGACCTTGACCTTCTCAGAACTGTGGTAGGCGGCGCTACATTGATCCTGAGTGGGTCCGTGAGACCCACTGTTGCCGCATGATTTAAATGAGTAAACTGCAATCAATTAATCAATCAGTCAGTCAGTTCGTTAGTCAGCCAGCCAATCAATCAATAAATCAACAAATCAATCAACTAAACAATCACAGCAAGTCAGTCAATAAGTCAATCATTCAATTACTCAATCAAATCATTTCGTCAATCATTGATCAATCATTCAAATAAAAACTCCTCCTTGATACGAAACGAGCTAATTTTAATTTTCTGCTTTCGTAAGATTTTAAATAAAAAATCTAACAGGAGATTCAACAAAGAGTCTGTCAATAACGTAAAAGTGGTCAGTCATGAATTAGACAATCAATGAATTAATCAATTAATTGATTTCTTAGGTAATCAACTAAAGAACGCCTGGCTAAACCAATAATTATTAATGGATGAAAACGTTGATTGCAATTTAATACTCCTTCAGTCGCTCGCATACCAGAGAGTATGATTCCAAATAAACCTTAAAAGAAACAGATAATAGTAAGTGTACAATTTCAAAGTCTCTATTATACATAATTCTACGAGTACACTATATAACCTCACGCCATGTCATTGCAAGCAAATTAATGACTGATTATTATCGATTATATCTGTTTCATATCATATATGTTTATTATGTTTATAATGGACTTCTTTTTCTTAGATTTTCTATGGACGTCTATGTCGCTGTCGAGGCAGAATCGATGATGACTTTTCAATGTTCAATTCTTCATTTAATATTAATTTTTAAACGAACAATCACTATTCTCCCTGTATCCTGTTGCATTCCGCCTTGACTGCCTCTTTGATACTGGAGCAGTGTTTGACTGGGGTGCCACATCCTCTGTAAACTCTTTGATACGGGTGCAGTGTTTAACGAGGGTCCCGCACCCTCTGTAACCTCTTTGATACGGGTGCAGTGTTTAACGGGGGTGCCGGAACGCTCTGTAAACTCTTTGATACGAGTGCAGGGTTGAGCAATTTAAGGGTACGGCAGTGAATAGTCTCTCGTAATTGCAGGGAATTCCAGATACCAATTGATATCCGGTCGCACCTGGAAGAGAGTCCCTCGTCAAGGCAACAGCATTAAGATCTTCTTCGTCTTTCTGCATCCGATACGAGGACTGAGCTCAAGCAAGTCCAGAGCTAGTCCATATCACTTCCTAGATCAGTCCCTTGTGCTCCCAGCTGAGCTAGATCCCGGTAAAGCAGACTAAAAGTAATCGTTTCAACAATGCTCATTAAGTGCTCGCCTTGATTGTACTGAGTCTTACAAACTTCTTAGACATAAATCATTTTAACCCTGCTTAAAGTCGCATTATTTAAAAATGTGATTGATAACTCAGAAGATTCAGGTTTAAGATGGAATAAAATAAAAAATACAATTAATTTATTTTATTTCGCCTATTCAACGTTAGACAAATATTGTCAAACATAGACAACAGTCGGCCTCATCAATCAGAGTCTATCTCATCAATAGTTTATAATAATCACCAATAGTTTATAATAATCATCAATAGTTTATAATAATCACCAATAGTTTATAATAATCACCAATAGTTTATAATAATCACCAATAGTTTATAATAATCACCAATAGTTTATAATAATCACCAATAGTTTATAATAATCACCAATAGTTTATAATAATCACCAATAGTTTATAATAATCACCAATAGTTTATAATAATCACCAATAGTTTATAATAATCACCAATAGTTTATAATAATCACCAATAGTTTATAATAATCACCAATAGTTTATAATAATCACCAATAGTTTATAATAATCACCAATAGTTTATAATAATCACCAATAGTTTATAATAATCACCAATAGTTTATCACTCAGGAAATTGAACTTTTAAAACTTATTACTAAACCGCTCAACGGTCATTCAAAGTGCCCAGTTAGATTACACTTATTCAACGAATCTTAAAGATGGCTGATTATTTACAATCCGGGACATTTCAAAACCCAGTCGAAGCCAACCTAACCCTAGCGTACTGATCGTGCAATAAGGGCACTGCCGACTCAGGTTTTTGAGTCCATACGCTGAATTACTATTACGGTTGTCATAATCCGGAATAACAATACCGCTAATGTCGTTATATCTGCACAGCATTTGATTGCTATAAGCAATGGACTTACGGAAGCAACGATACATTTGAGTCAATGACATAAGCGTTTGGTTACGCCAAACAAATTACTGCGGGTCAATGGATTGAAGTTTATGATCTATGAGAAGCTATCATATGAAAGGGCCATTCATAACTTCATCTGTAGTCACGAGTAACTTTAAACATGCGCATAAATTTACTAGTGCACATCTATTGTTATATTTTGAATATTAATCATGTTGTAATCTTCTAATTTCCAAGTGTATTTCGTGATCTACATGTTTTGACGGAAAGTCTTATGATTTACATTGCAATTTATATCAGCTACAATTTTTAAAATTACAACTACTAATAATTCTAAGCCGTTTTGAATGCGCTATGTTTAGAAATATCAAATCCTCCCTTTTAGAGAACTCTTTTCAATAGAATTTAAAGTGTAAGAAAATAAGTGATTTTCATTGAATCTCTCGGAAGTACTAAAGGAAGTTGTAATAGAATTAAATTTCAAGATATAATTAATAAAGCGATATTGTACTCATCTGATACAAAATTTCTCAATCTGAGTACTTTTCTTTTTTATATTTTTATCCCAATTCTCAATCTGAGTCAACGTGTGACTCATTTCACGATAAAATAATACTGACCATATGTAAACTAGCCTTTTAGACTTCATAGAGGCAGTGTATTTAGAATATGGCTGAAGCTTAATCACATATTAAGTGACAGTTAACTAGTAATTTAATGATCTTTAATCAGTGATTAAGTACTGCCTAAGCAGTGATTAAGTGTCGATTAATCAGTGCTTAAATGCCGATTAATAAGAGATTAAATAAAGATTAATCGGTGATTAATTGCCTATTAATCGTAGATTAACCAATTTATCAGTGATTAAGTACCGATTAATCAGAGATTAAGTACCTCTTAATCCGTGATCAAGTGACGGTTAATCAATGATTAGGATCAATCAATTTAAAGCATTCGTTGCCTCTGAAGTCATTGAGCCCGAGGTCGCTGTCAGCTCATGCTGTGATTTAATAAGCAGAGTCGAGCTGATAACGACGAAGGAGAATGTACATGGGGTCTTAGCTGTTATTCTCGAGGTTTAGCCGGGCTCTCTTAACTTCACTGCACAGTCGTGCCTGCGTCTGCCAGGGACTCTTTATGAACAAGGTACATATTTCTAATCATATGTCGGTTTTCCTGCCCTTTAATGCTACTAGTCGGTCAATGAGCAGACCTCACAACGAGCGCCCTACCTTTATTAAATTTAATAAGGTTGCCGTACATTTAATAAATTTGATAAGGTAGTCCTTTAAAGTGAGACAAATATAGCTTCTGAGTTGGTTTCCTATTTCCTTTCTCAGTTTTTGCTTAGTTGAAACTTCCGACATGCACTGTAAGCGGTTGGTCTATTCTAGAGCGATTCGGACATGCCACGGGGACGCATTATAAAGATTCTTAGTTTCTAAAATATATTCTTTAGAATTGTTCCAGCATTATCAAATAGTGGATCAAAATAAAAAGCTAGAAATATAATTTATTTCATTACAGTCTTAAGCCTTTATTATCATTTTCTGCAGTTTTTTAAACTTGCACAAAGCAATAACTATTACGAAGACAAAATGTTCATTTAACACATAAATAGATAGAGAGAAAGAAAGAGAGAGAGAGAGAGCGAGAGAGAGATAGAGAGAGAGGGAGTGAGGAAGAAAGAGAGTGAGATTGTGAGGGAGAGTGAGAGAGGGGAGGGAGGAGGTAATGAGAGCAGACATTCTGCTGAATAGCGTATCTAATAAATGACAAATAATTCATTTGAAGTTCTAGAGACGCGCTATTGATGAAAAACAAAGCCAAGCTATTAACAACAGAAAGAACAGTAAAAGTTGAGAGACCAACTAATGATACTTTACAACAACAATGAAGATTGAAATATTCCTTTAGCAAATGTCATGAAGCCAGACTGCAGAAATTTCCTTATTAAGTTCCTAATGTTAATAGGACAGGCTAATATTCTTAAACGAATACACTATTTTCTGGTATTTTCGACTAAAGTCAAACTAAAATTACCTATTGTATTATTCCTGTGTGCAAAAGAATCATAGTAGAATAGTAGTAGACTGTCTCAATAGCGCAATGGTTAGAGATGTAGATAACGGCATGAAGTTTTAGATGACAGATCCTAGGCTAATTGAACTTTCGTGGGCTTGAATCCCGGCCGCGCTGATCTAAGAGTAAAATCTGAGACATTCACTGGACAGGTTAAACGGAATAAATTGCTTAACGGATTTAACATGTGGTATTAAAAGTGATAGATATCAACGGAGTTTGAGCGTTTCACCATTGCAATATAAACACGTCTCACGAAGTAAAAACTGTGAATAATTATTATTATTTCAACACCTGTCTAAGACTTATGCGTTAGGCTATCTCTCTAGGACTTCCTTATAGACTAGTGATAATATGACAAAAGTATAGCAGCGTTCAATGATAAAAGATTACGGACATCCTGAATTATTCAATGGATTGATTAGTAAGTGGAGTCAATAAAATTGGCAAGCTTTGTTGCATTGGCTGCAGCTACAGCTCGCTCAAAGCTTCGTGTAAAGAAAGCTCATGACGCGAAGCAGCGATAAGCAGAAAATGATTAAAAACGATGAAATAAAGGCGATAATTAATTAATTATTAATCGACAGGTAGCATTGAAGTGCAAGAGAACGGGCGAGGTGATGAGAAGGGTAAACAAGAAGAGCAGAGAAGAATAAAAGTATAGATTAATAAATGCGATAGAACAAAAGCAGAAAGAGGAAGACGTAGAGATAGTAAAATAAACTTTGTGACTCGAGGCATCAGGGAGAGAGAGAGAGAGAGAGAGAGAGAGAAAGAGAAATAGAAAGAGACAGAGACAGAGAAAAGAAGATCAGGAGAAACTCTAAAAATCGAACTTTTCTCATGAATTAGAAATGAAAGAGTTAACCGCTGTTCTCTTAATCAATAGCCAGAAAAATTATCTTAGTTTTTCAAAAATACCCATTTAAAAATAAATTTATGGCAATTTCTCAACAACAACAACATTTACAATATCAATGCCACAGAAATCAACCTAAACCCAGTTCTTTATTCTTTAATACACAATATATCACTGACTGAGCATGTTTCCGTGTAATCTGCTAACAACGGCACTACCACCCCATGTGCTAAGGTTAATAAATGATACAATAATAACATCATTAATATAGAGACGCATATTTTTAATAATTATGAAATAAATTTTTTTACAACAAAAGGTTTATTCCATAAATAAATATTTATCGTATTGGCCAATGTCGTATGTGGTCAGTGACACTAAAAATAACAACAACCATAAAGACAACAATAACAACACAATAGCAGCAACACAGCACTTATCAAACAACATTAACAACAAACACAACAGCTAAGATACTAAGAATTAAGAGCTTTAACAATAATAATAATAATAATAATAATCTGCTCCGACAATATGGAACTCTCTGCCACAAGATCTTCGATCTTGTAATTGTATTGGTACTTTCCTTGGCAAGCTAAAAACCCATCTCTTTCCGCTATAGATCTACATTTTGACTCGCTTGCCTTGGATCTTGGACTGCACTGTTTTGATCTCGCTTTCTCTTGTGATCTCTGTGTACTCAGTCGTCATCTTTTGGTGCTTTGGCGCCTGTTTGTGCAGAGTCTGCAAGAGATGTCCCTGACATAGTCTTATGGCGAGGAATCGGACATTAAATTCTTATTGATTGATTGATAATAATATTAATAATAATAATAATAATGTGCGGGGTTCGAGTCCTTGGCTCTCCCGTCACTGACGTCGCTTTCTGGTGGGGAAAATCACGTTAACGTTGGCTTTGCCAGCTTTTAACTGAAACTTTAAATAGCTAACTTCACGCCTGAATAAGAATAGGAATAGGAATAGGAATAGGAATAAGAATATTTATAATAATAATAATAATAATAAAAATAATAATAATAATAATCGTAATAATAATCATAATCATAATCGTAATAATATTAATAATAATAACATTAATAATAATATTAATCATAATAATATTAACTATTAATAATAATAAACAATAATAGTATTAATAATAATAATAGTGTTTGACATTGTCTCATTATTTATTACATTTAAAAATATAATTTCAGTTGTTTTTTTATAATAATAATAATAATAATAACAATAATAATACTACAAATAATAAAAATCAGAATTAGCAAAGATTTACTTTGCAAAGACTTAATGCAGTCTGCTTCAAGAATTCTTTTAAGCAGCATGATGGCCTGGAGTAGCCGGGTGGCGATTCATCATGTGTTGCTCGAATCGCTTTTATCAAACCTCGAGATCATTACACCAGGGGTATTTTTTGTTAACAAAATATTATTATTAATAATACTAATAATAATACAATTAAAAAATGAATAAAAGCAAAAATACAAATAAAACTAATCATTAACAAAATAAAAATAAAATAACAATAACAAAATTTCTTTTTTATCAAACCTCGGGAGCGTAACAAATAAAAATAATAAAAGTATAACATGCTAAGTACAAGGTCGTTCAGAATAAATGAAACTACTCTGAAGGCTAATAACTTTGACAATTTTTATCCAACGTCGTACGTTACTCATTAAATTAAAGACAATTCTCTTTTCTATTCACTTGCTAAATATCTAGGAGAAAGTACTACACATATTTGAGAAATTGTCATTAGTCGCCGATATTTAATTTTCACTGAAATTGCGTGAAAACTGAAGATATGAAAATAATGAATTTAACATTATGTGCATTATGCCTCAACTATTTCAGAAAGCGCATTGAAGTTTCTATCCATGTCCTAAATGAATTGAGAATTAATTGAACTAATGTACAATGTTTCCACCAAGTGCCCGAATAACTGCATTCACCAGCTGGGACCACTGACCAATTTGAAGAGTCCACGAGTGATCTCAGACTGATCTCAGCCCAACGGAGGACAATGACTTGTTTCAAATGTTCAACGTCGTGTATCGGTTCACGATAGACAAATGCTGAAGACAATAGTAAACGATCGAATAGTAAATCGGGTTCAAATCAGGGGGAGGGCTGTTAGGTGGCCAGTTCTACGGTTCAATAAACTCTGGCAGGTTTACGTTCATACAGGCCATCATATGACATGAAAAACATGAAAATTACATATCGGCGACTACTAACAATGTCTCAAATATGTGTAGTAGTATCTCTTAGATATTTAGCAATTTAATAGAAAAGGGAATTGTCTTTAATTTATTCTATACAGTAAGACATTTAGGTAGCAACTGTCGAAGTTAGTAGCCTTCAAAGTAGTTTCATTTATTCTGAACCACCCTGTATATCAATGCCGCGTCTTTTCCCATGCCTGCAGGCTCTACGAGTCTAGTCGCTTGATTTCCTGTTGACAGTCTGACAGAGCGCGGGCAGGTGCGAAAAGGTTGAGAGCGGCTACGACGAGAGAGAGAGACTGACTGACGGTGCGGCAGCACAGTGTTTTTATCATCAAGTCTAGCACGTGCCACAGCGATCAACAGTCAGTGGTTTCCAGTGATCCACTATGCAATCACTGGAAATAAGAACTACAACAATGCAATTGTCGATGACAACGTAAAGCGCTGTGAAACCAAATTCAAGAGGACGATCAGAAATAAATGGTTAATTACAGTCAGCGTGTTCAAGCAACAGAAAATTAGTTTAAAGAAAGAATGGTTTATGACTTGACAGCAACTCATTAACAAAAGATGGAAGATGGAGAGAGATCGACCGAGAGCATAGAGAGAGAGAGAGAAAAAAAAACAGAGAGAAAGAGAAAGAGAGAGAGAGCGAGAGAGTTAGACAAATATAGAGAGAGGGAAAAAGAGATAGTGCTTAAACAGAAAGAAAGGAAGGAAGAAAGGAAGAGAGAGAGAGAGAGAGAGAGAGAGAGAGAGAGGAAGATAAAGTAAAAGCAAAGCTGGTGAAGCTAAGGTTAACGTCAGTTTCCTCACTCGAATTGATGTCAGTGACGAGCGAGCCCAGGATTTGAACCCCGCACATACTGATATATATATATAATAGATCTATATAGACTATATATATATATATATATATATATATATATATATATATATATATATATATATATATATATATATATATACACACATGTATATATCATATTTCATATATAGCATCTCATGATCCTCGTTCAAGAATGATGAGTTCAGTAGATAAGCAGCGTTTAGCTGATGTGTACCGTTCAGTTTTGAGCAGCGTTCAGTAGATAACAGCGTTCAGTTTATAAACAACGGTCAGTAGATAACAGCGTTCAATTGATAAACAGCGTACGTTTAGTTGATAAGTAACGTTCAGTTTTGAGCAGCGTTGAGTATATAGTAGTGTTCAGTGGATAAGAAACGTTCAATTGATAAACAGCATACAGTTGACAAGCAGCGTTCAGTTGACAAGCAGCGTTCAGTTGATAAGTAACGTAGAGTTCAGTAGATAAATAACGTTAAGTTGATAAGCAGTGTTCACTTGATAAGCAGCATTCAGTTAATAATTGCACGAGAGCACCTGTGTTCATTTCAATGTGCGCGTTAGTAACGTGAAGATGAAAAATAACCAGAGCTAAAGTATTGATTAGATGTTCCACTAGACAGTCATAGTTCTTAAGAATGCCTACATGTGCAAGTGAAATCTGTAGTAACAACACGAGACAGGTCACATAAATAACTCTTCAATAATATCTAGGTCCCAAGATCTGATAAACAAGCTGAAGCTAGAAGAGGATGAGCCAGGACCACTTAATTTTTTATATTGATTTTCATCCGTATCTTTGACTATATAGTCCGTTTTAATTATTAAGTTTCCTAATTAGGCCTACTACTATTACTAGGATAGCTAGATAATCCATCTTGTAATAAGATTACTCAAACATTAGTTATCGCAGCATAGTGGTTCATGCATCATCTTTGATAGAATAGCCCCTTCATTTGCTGTATTCTACTACACTATTTAAGCTAATATAGAGTTTCTTATCTCCTGGAAGCAGTAGATTTTACGCCTCCTTTTTTTCATTTGTGGTTGCAGAGTTAAAACCGGAGAACGAAAAGCTAATGTAAGAGCACTGACCGGAATTTCTATAATGGGATGTACAATTGCACATCCTGTTTCTGAGAATCCTGAAATCAAGAACTGGGAGCAAATCAGCTGATCAACAAATCCGTCATTCTATTCCATGCCCGTCATAATTAAGAGAAATTAATTGCATCTAATGGTTTGGTAAACTACTTTTAAAGACATGTTATTTATAAAGTGTAACATAAGGATACACACGCTATAGCGATCTAAACATTACCAGTCAACACGAAACGTTTATCGATGTCGACCTACAAATTTATGTCTAAAATAATCCCAGATTTATTTCGAATTTTTTGAGAGTTGCTAAATCATAGAGTATACACGCATGCGAATACACCAAGTATACACAAGTAGGCATCACTTTGTTAGAGTCGATGTCATTAACCCACGAAGACGTTAATCTATTCAACACTGACATTACAATGCATTGAGCTAAGCTGAACGAAAGTGTATAATATAGACCTACATGTACATGATCCACAATCACCGTAGAATCAAGTACTTTTCGGTTAGTTTCCGACTACGGATCAGTATGTGTGAGGTTCAATTTCTAGCTAAGCCGTAATTTAGATGCTTCAGAGAAAAGAAACTGGCGTTAAAATAGGTTGGCTTCAGACCTTACATATGTTAATTTCACAAAATTCTGCTTCTAAAACACAAAATATCTCGCAACCTAGCGATGCTCGCCAAGCCATGTGTAAAGTATACGTCCACTCATTACGTAGACAAATACGGGACAGTCAAGTTTTTGTTCAAAGAATTTTTGGAAAATGATTGGTTTAAAAAACTTGCTCCGGTGAAGAATTACCGATCACTACATCAATAATGTACCACTTAGTACATTGTTGGTGTAGTGAACATCATCTTGTAAAAACTGGTAAAAGGCTAATGTTATCGTCAGTTTCATCATTCGAGAGCGATGTCAATGACGGGCGAGCCCAGGATTTGATTCACGCACATACTGACCCGCAGTCGAATATGTTACCGACATCGCCACTGGCTCAGCCAGTGGCGATGAAATATTAGACATTTAGAAATGTGGTTCTTCTAATTGCTGATATTTTGATCTTAGCCTAAAATAAAATTGAGTACATTTGGCATATTAATGAAAGCTAAATGGTCGACTTTAGCACCAATATCTTGAACGAAAGCACGTCAGCGATGGAGAGAGCGCGAGATTTGAACACTGAATCTACTGATATCCTGTCTAACGACATACAACATGTCAACAAGCCACTGGTTCAGCCAAGTGTCTTATTGGCATGATGATTTGCATCAACATCTGTACGTTTTGACTTTATCCTCGAGATAACTACAAATCTGCTTCTTGCATCTTATGAAATTTTTATTTTTTATGACTTTATTTATTTATTTTTTTTATGACTGAATTCTTGGAAATGTGACATAACAGGCTCAAGATAAAGTTGAGAATAGAAAAGTTTCATGAGATGCAAGAAGCAGATTTGTAGTTATCTCGAGGATAAAGTCAAATGGTAGAGATTCATATCGGCGAGAATATCTTTCCTTTTATAAGAGCGGGTAAAATTTGTTTTAATCTAACGGTGACATCATCCGCCCGATCTCGAGAAAATATCTTTCCCGTCACATGTAGCTCAAAGCAGCTCAGATGCCGAGCGACATCTCGTTCATAGTATGCAAAAGCGACTTTCGGCGAAGATATCGTTCTGATTGAAGCTTTATAGGATTGCACATAAGACTGTGGTGCCGATAGCATCGAAGCATGGATTTATACGAGGGTATAATCAAGGGTTCATACGAGGACATAAACAAGGGTTCATAAGAGGGTAAAGTCAAGGGTTCATACGAGGACATAATCAATGGTTCATACGAGGTCATAATCAAGGGTTTATACGAGGGTATAATCAAGGGTTCATACGAGGACATAATCAGGGGTTCATACGAGGATATAATCAGGGGTTCATACGAGGGTATAATCAAGGGTTCATACGAGGTCATAATCCAGGGTTCATACGAGGTTATAATCAAGGGTTTATACGAGGTCATAATCAAGGGTTCATACGAGGGCATAATCAAGGGTTCATACGAGGTCATAATCAAGGGTTTATACGAGGGTATAATCAAGGGTTCATACGAGGTCATAACCAAGGGTTCATACGAGGACATAATCAGGGGTTCATACGAGGACATAATCAGGGGTTCATACGAGGGTATAATTAATGGCGAGGCGGCAAAGAAGAAAATTCATATCCGGACTATTTTCACTGTAAAACTCAGAAACACGCTACAATAAAAATATTAATATTTCCACAGTTGGCTAGAAAATGTTCAAATTCCTAAACTTGGGTTAGTAAGCACGCTGAGTACAGGTTGAAGTGCGAAATGTTTATTTTCATAGAAGAGTGGCAGAAACGCCGTCGAATTAATCATATTTGTAGTCTTCTTGATGAACATTTTAGCGTGGATCAAGTTGCACCCTGTGCACTCTGTCCCCTCAAGTCTTTAACAAACTTGTAACTGGTAATTAAACTAGAAACTATAACGTATTTTGATTCTTCATTAAGTAAATCAAAGGTATGTAGAATTGCATAGGTTTGCAATTTAATTGAATAAATGAGACGTCAGAACACTGATTGTACGATTGATGATATGTTTGTATAGAGATTAAATATAACTTACTCATAGATTTGTTAACAACTGTTGTCATCGTTTCCTGAAAATGTCCGTTTTCATTTTCCACTCCACCCGACATACCTGCCAATCAAAATTAGTAAAACAAAAAATAAACAAATTGGGTTTTACATCCTTGTCATTCTGTAGCATATGCGTTAGCATTCAAGATATCTGTAGAGTTTACTGAATGATAGCCTAGCTTTCAGCAAATTTTATTCTAGTCGTTGGAGATCTGATAGTATCTTTAAACAATTTACCTCTCGTTAATCAAAGGTAGTGTGTTGAATCAGGAATCTATAAAATAGACCAGGAGAGTCAAACGTCACGGGTGTCGTACTAATCATAGGAAGAACTGGATTGCGAAGCAAATGGCCTGCTAAAGATATTTCCCAAAGTCATCAAGACAAGAAAATATTTGTATAATAAAAATTGTAATGAAAGCTATCACACAGAAACACTAGATCTATATCACTGTTATTTATATAAGTGAAATCTATCTAATATCAATATAGTTTCTTCACAAACTAATGCAGATATTAGGGCAGTTTCAACAATCCAGAGTCAAACAATGTAGTGATGCACAAATTATATTGTATTACTATGCAATGCCAAATATCGTGTTTAACGAAATATCACGCACGGATTGACATTACTAGGGCTATCTAAATAAATAAGAAAATCCGAAACTTATAACTACTACTATTAATCAAATATAATAGGGCTAACTAATTTAATAGGGCTAACTAAGCTAGGCTTAGTAGGGTTTAGGTTAGGTTAGGGGATAGAGGCGACTTGGATGAATGCTACTCAATGAACAATTTGTTTAGGAAACTAGAACCCCAAAACGTGACACATGTATACTCATCAGAAGTGTAGAATGAGGAATTTCATGTTGAGCGAGGTGAAAACTTAATTTCTTAGCAGCTAGACGTACGTGTAAATGTATAATTAAGATTTTAATGTCAAGTTTCGCTGTAGGCATCAATCTAGGATCTCTTGTTATTAAGAAAGTGAAAGTGAAGAAATTTGTTAAAAATGTGCGTCGCGGATGTAGAAATTCATCAGTTAATAATGCTTTCAAAATTAATAACTTTAATCAATTTGCAAATTTTACTTTGCAACGAATGAGCTACTTACCCAAAGCTAGAATGATAAATAAGAGTGTTGAAGCAGTTAGTGATTCCATTATCAGAGAATTCTTATTTCATTATCCAATTCCAATTTTTTATGCTAATTTATTAAGCTATGCGATTTATAATGTCATTGTTATGAATTCCCAACCGGCTACAATTAAAAGGTTATATTCGATAGTAGTTAGATTTCTAAAAGTATTTAGATTTTTACTGTAGAATATGTGCTAAGAGGTAGCTATCAATGAACCATGACGATATACTATATAACTAAGTATATAACACAACTACCACTTTCATTAGCAATTATTAATTAGCTATCTTAATCCAATAAATATTTTTTACTAACGTTACTTCTAGATAGCTGTACCATTAGTTCATCTACATGTATTTACTACTTAGCATTCATGTCATCGGCAAATCTGATATCCTTCAGCAGTTTACTTCTAATTAATATTTTCCCTCAATGAATCGCTTTGCTTCCATCATCACTGCTTCAATGGAACGTCTGATTCATCTATATAGAAAATAGTCTTTTTTCTATATATAGAAGTCGTCTATATAGAAAATAGTCTTTTTTCTATATATAGAAGTCGTCTATATAGAAAATAGTCTTTTTTCTATATATAGAAGTCGTCTATATAGAAAATAGTCTTTTTCTATATAGAAAAATCGTCTACATGGAAATTAGTCATCAACAAAATCAAAAGTTCGTGGAGAGTTTGGCTCGACTCGTCGTGTACTAAAAGTTTTGCTCACCGTCGATCCGCCTCGCGAGCCAGGTACTCTAGTACCTAATAACTATGAACGTTAGTACATAGTTTTATTACTACCGAAGACCTGTTACAGCCTTGCCATATTTCTACCCCGTTTACCTTACTTTTTACTGAATATTTCACTGAATATGTTAACTGAATTTTGTTTGTATTTTGTATGTGCTCAACCTATTACAATAAATAATAAAACAGTAGTAATGTGAGTAACACCTTAAAAGGCAACATATCTGGGTTCTTAAAATCTCAAGTAATGATGATCTTTAATGACAGCAACAACAATCTGAGTGCTATCGTTGTTATATGACAACATCGAGCGCTATTGAACCAAATTAAAGCTGAGGAACAAAAAACAAAGGAGTCCAAAAACGATGCAAAATTAAATATCCGGAAAACTAATTCAACATCATGCTATTCCACTTCCGATCGCTATACGTTTAGTTAAACTTGATAGATAGCGAATTTTACTAAGTTAATTATTAATTTAATCAATTAGGAATTGATTAAATGAACATTGCACCTTGTCTGGAAGTAACCCTAGAACCAGTCCGCCTAATTGAACAGTTAGCAGCAACTTCCCTAGACGCGGAGTCAATAATAGCATTGTGTCACTACACAATTACAGTCGTCGGGCTTCTCGTAAAAAGATCCAACTGACGCGGCTTCCTCTAACTCTACTCATGCTTTTCCGGACGCCGAAAATTTGTTTCTCCATGAAATTTAGCATGGAAGACAATTTACAGAACTATCAATCAATATACGGCTCTAATTTCTGGCCGAACACGATCTCGTGTCCCGGGCTATGTGACTATGTGACAAATAAATATTTTCAGAACTATTACTTCCAGGAAATTATATACAGAACTATTAATGCAATATTCACCATTTGTGCGTTAAAATTTCAGAGGAGTATTTAAAAATAGGTAGCCTAGATGTAGTAGTAATATCAGAATATGGAAGCACTTTAAAAAAGATTATTTATTCTTTTATGGGTCTACGATTTTATATATCAGCCTGGGATAAAATGCAGGAGATACTTAGTCAGGGCTCGACTAATGGATGTACTAACTGCAGTGTTCTTAAAGTGAATATAAACAGTCAATTGTATCAAATTATTAGTATCATTAGATAGTAATATAAGCAAGACTAAACTATAATTTTCTATAAACATTTTTCTATTAGAAAATTTAGTATAAAAGTTCTACCGATATGCATCGTAAAAACTCTCACTGGCGATAGAGCGGCATCAGTTCCAACTTCATCAAAAATATTTATCTCGATTGAAGGTTAATTAGTTCAGCTGAAGGTTAATTCATTCAACTGAAGGTCAATTCATTTAGCTGAAGATTAATTCTTTCAGCTAAAGAATAATAATTTCAAGAGAAATTTTTCCATCAGGTTATTTATTACTCAGGGTGAAGAAAAACTCTCTGAGCTGAAACTTAATTTTTTAGCATTATATCAAATCTAAAGACCACAACTCTCTGATGACTCTGGCTCTACTCATGCTTGGTAAATAAAACAACCACGCCACGCTCACTGGACAACTGAAGTCTCAATCCTGGAAAGAGTTCCAGTTGTTTAGCTCAACAAAAATAGCCAGAAGAAGAATCCAGGACAGATTCGCGGATTGCTGGACCCATGGGCCTATCATCCATCCATCACAGGACTCTATGAAGAGCGGTGTGTGCGGGTGATAGAGATGATCATATATCAACCGGATAAAGTCCACACCGCTCCACATCTGTCATCCCGCTGTCGCCGGGACTCTGGTGTTGTGATAGGCGAGTGAGATCTTGAAGTGATAATAAAACTGGACTTCCGCTAAACGTGTCTGCGACAGGAGCGTGAGGATAACTGCGGACTGGATTATGTGTGATGTATTAAATGCTTTCTCGTGTTGTGTTCGGGACACTAAAGACTAGATTAACCATTAACTGCACGTCACCCCAGTAGAGATTTTCTCCCAGGCATGGGTTACATAAGGTATTGGCAAAGGAATAACATTCTGTGGATAGTTTGTTGATCTATTGAGTGGTCCATGTGTAGCGTGTAGGTAGACTTTGAGTACGAATATATAATATATACTTGAAACTACTATATATAGAACACTATATATAGACCTATATAATTATATATATATATATATATATATATATATATATATATATATGTATATATATATATATATATATATATATATACAACATAAATTACATGTGTATATACACAGGGTGAGTAAAAAGGTGATAACACCTGCAAAAAGTTTGAATATTTCAGGCTATACTTAATATTTTCAAATCAACCTTTTGTCAATTACTAAAGGACTAATTTTTGATGAGGTGGCCAATTTTTTATCCATTTTAATACATTGATTGGCCAGCTATGAAAGTTTCAACTTAGCAACACCCTTTTATTGAATGTACTGTAAATAAAAATTATTTTTAATTTTATTTATTTTTGGCCCTGAAAAGGGTCGTTGTGGTGGTTCAGAAAGAGTCAGTTGCATCTGGTAGCATTACTGCCTATTCGACATGCTTTTCTCCTACTATTGCGCTGGACTGCAGTAGCTTTCGGAACGCTAGGACTGCCTTATTGATTCCAGCTTGGGGCTGTCTCTCCCAAATTGATGGTAGGTAGCACTTCCTGCAGTACTGTCTTGTTTTTAGGCTTCGACTGGTGTTTATGATAGAGATGCAGAATGGTTTCCCAGACATGGTAATCCAGAGGATTTTGATCGGGAGAGTTTGGAGGCCATTCACTCTTCTTGATGTAATGCGGATTTCTCTCGCTGGTCCATTCCTGTGCATGGCGAGATGCAAGAGCCGGAGCATCATCCTGCTGAAAGATGAAACCATTTGGTAGAAGAGCATAGCAATCATCAAACAGCTCCAAAAGCAAAGTATTGACGTAATACTGAACGTTCACCTTTTCCGTCTAGCCAATGAAGAGCAATTTGCCCTTACCTTGTCGCTAACGCGATTTTTAGGTAAAAAATGGTGGGAGGTTACTCTTCTGAAACTTGTGTAACTGGCCAATCTATACATAAAAATGGATGAAAATTGGCCACCTCACCACAAATTAGTCCTTTAGTAATTGGTAAGAGTTTGATTTGAAAATATTAACAATAGCCTGAGATATTCGAACTTTTTGCAGGTGTTAACACTTTTTTTACTCACCCTGTAGTATAATATATATATATTCAATATATAGAATATATATATATATATATATATATATATGTATATTCTATATATATATACTGTATATATATATATACATATATATATATATATATGTATATATATATATATATACATATATATATATATATATATATATATATATATGTATATTCTATATATATATACTGTATATATATATATATATACATATATATATATATATGTATATATATATATATACATATATATATATATATATATATATATATATATATATATATATGGTTTCCCAGACATGGTAATCCAGAGGATTTTGATCGGGAGAGTTTGGAGGCCATTCACTCTTCTTGATGTAATGCGGATTTCATTTCTATATATATATATATATATAGAATAGGAATTGACTGGAGAGAAGACTAAATTTGCACTTGTACACGAATCAAAGAGCAGTAATCAAAATCCAGCAAGAATACTCAGAAGAAGGTGAAATAGGACGTGGAGTAAGGCAAGGTTGTAGCATTTCTCCACTGCTGTTTAACATTTACGCTGAGGCAATGATGGAGGAAGCCATGGAAGACTTGGAAGAAGGAATAAAAGTAGGAGGGAATTTGTTACAAGATATACGATTTGCAGATGACCAAGGAATGGTAGTGGGCAGCGAGATTGGATTGCAGAAGATAATGGATAAGCTGAATGATACGGCCCTAAGATATGGCATGAAGATTAATATAAAAAAGACCAAGGTTATGAGAGTGTCCAATAATAAAGGTGAAGTTAATATCACAATGAATGGTACGAAATTGGAACAGGTAAGGAGTTCCAAATATTTGGGTCATACTATAACCGATGATGGGAAATGTGAGACGGAAATATGCAGTAGGATTGCACAAGCAAAAGCGGCCTTTGTGGTAGTAGAAAAGAACTATTAACAAAAACTATCTAAAGAAAGACACAAAGATAAAGATAGTGAAATCTTTGGTTTGGACCACGTTATTGTATGAATGTCAAACATGGATCTTAAGGAAGGAAGATATTAGGAAACAGGAGGCATTGGAAATGTGAATTTGGAGAAGAATGGATCGAGAGGATTAGCTGGACTCAAAAGGTTACAAATGAAGAAGTCCTGGAGAGAGTTGGCACAGATAGACAGTTGATAAATGTATTAAGAAATAGGAAGAAGAGATGGATAGGACACATTCTAAGGGGTGAAGGTCTATTAAAAGAGGTCATAGAAGGTAGAATGGAAGGAAAAAGAGGCAGGGGCAGGCCGAGATTAGGTATGCTAGATGATTTAAAGACCCACTCATATGTGGAAATGAAGAGGAAGGCGGAAGACAGAGAAGAGTGTAGGCGTTATGTACCATGGATCTGTCAGTAGGCAGTGCATATATATATATATATATATATATATATATATATATATATATATATATATATATATATATATATATATGCATGGATATATAAATAAATATAATCATAGTGGGGCAGATATTATATTATCCATTGGATTATGATAATATTTTATTTTGCCGATGCGTTTAAAACATATTTAGAATTTTCACTGAGTCGTTTAAAATAGATTAAGAATAAATACTGAATGATCCAAAGAACGACAAATCACCCCGGAAGTCGATCATCAAGCGAATACAATATCAAAGGCACGGCGCCGATATTCTCTAGCATTATAAAGCGTGAAGCAGTGAGATATACACGCAGTGTCTTCATAAGAGACTTAGAATATCTGCTGCCTATGTCTACAGGACAGGCGCTGATGGAATCCTTGTAAAGAGAATTAACCATCAACTGAAGCAGAGAAAAGCCTTTACAGGATGATCGATCAGCGAGTACTCTCCGTCCGTCGATGCTTTTTTGATTTATAGATAAGCTGATGGACAATAGATAGCTAGTTAAATAAGTTAAGCTTCCGTTTCACAAAGTTAAGTTTTTCTGTGTAACTAAAATGACAGGGAGTATACCAACACCAGACAAGTGTTTGAAGAATATAGCCGAGAGAACAACAATAGAGGTTAAGCGCCGGTTTTCTCGTTTACAGGAGACATCACACGCAGAAAGACTGAAGACACAATAAATTGTTTTAAGATTGGTTGTGACGAGATTGATCGATTGCGCCTGGCATAGTAAAATACTGGTCATATACCATAACCCAGTGGCGCAGTTGATAGCACACTTGCTTGAAGAACAAGTGACGAAGGTTTCGTATCCCACAGCGGACCACCTTCAACTGTACACTTGAGCTGTGGAAGCTGGCCTTAAATTTAGCTTCATTTATTGCTTCTAACTGATTGATAGATCTGCCTAATGAACGTTAAACACGTCCAGCGGCAAAGAGATTTTATCAAATTATTGTTTTAATGAGAAATTAATCTATTAATACGGATTTATAGTCAACTTAATAGATAAAGAGTACACAGAGTTCACATTTGGAAGTCGTACAGACCTTTTTGAAGGCATCCAGGGGAGAGGGAGACATCATCTACAGCGATGTAACCTCTGTGTCTGACACCACGCACTGTCTCAAGTATTAATCTGTACCTGGGGAGAATGAAAGGTTAAATGAATTTAAAATTTAAATAATTCTGAGAATAAAAAATATTAATTAAAAAACTTTAAAACATTTTGAAGAATATCTGGATCACTTTCAAAGTGCATAAGATGCGATTCAATACTTATATACTTTTTTACTTGTCAACGTTATGTGTTAACAGTAGAAATTTTTACACTACGATGTGTTATCTCAACTACCAAGGCAATTTAATAAAAGTTCAATATTTGTTAACAGAAGTGACTTCATTTAATTTCTCGATAACATTGTCTGTATCGTAACTTTGATCGCTGTAGAATAGGATATATTTGATGAAAATATGGAAAACAAAGAACAATGATCATCCACGACATAACAAAAGATTAGCAACTAACAACTATCAGTTAGTCAGTTATTGTAAATAACTAACTGAGCAGTTCAGATGTTTCTGCATTGTAAATTTAGAAGCTATATTACTTCTCCTACCCCTTCTCTCTCTCTCTATCTCTCTCTCTCTCTCTCACTCTCTTATGTCTAGTCAAGTGGCAGGTTCAAGATGCTTATTTCTTATACTTATTTTTTAAAGATGCTTATTTTTAGTGTGTATTGTATTGCTTCCAATTGATCGTTTTATGGCAAACAGATTAAATTAAAAAAATTTCTCACTGAGGCTATTCATTAGTAGACCTTGCGCTTAGTAAAGGCATAATCTTTGTGATAGAATAAGCAAATTATGTAAGCTTATCTCTATGGACTAAATTGATTTCAAAACGATTTGCCATTGGCTTTTTCAGTTGCTCTTTATTCAACATTTATGACACAGTAATATAGGGTTTGCCTACTCTGCAGTGACATTAGCATATTTCGTCAAAAAGTGCGATCATGATAACGATAAACGAGAATATATGCGAAATATGGCAGTTCATTGAAAGATTGCTTTGTCTTTACACTCTCAAAGAAAGTGGTAGAATTAAAAATAAATGCTAACCTATTAGTTACAGGTGGCAGAGGGACTGAAATCCTTTTCCATTGATTAATACCAGTCATTCCCTCTCTCCCCATAGACCAGATTTGCTGTTCTTGACCCTGACCTTGAGGTGTGGGACAGTCGCAGCCCCCATCGATGCTGGGAGAGCAAGCTCCACACGACGGAGCTATTGATTTAATTTTATTCAGTTGCAATATAATGACGTTAAGTCGATACACATGCACTCCAGTCATGTGGTAGTAGAACCTAAACTGTTAAATTGAATCCATAAAATAATCCATCAATTAATCAGCTTGTCAAAATCTTAATAAAATATTGTTGAACCATCAGTAATTGATTAATAAATATAATAATACATATTTAAATTTAAGAATGCTACCTACAGGTAATTTATTATGAACTTATTATTCATACAATAATACTTTTTGAAATATTTCACTGTTTTGCACTTGCAAATTCTTAAAATAAGATTGAAAAAAGTCTTTCCATTTGTGCACTTTAAAAGTCGTCTTGTTTCTATGCTGTTACGGCATTTTTCAGTGAATTAAGATCCATATATAGGCCTATAGTATATATGTAAATATATATATATATATATATATATATATATATATATATATATATATATATATTGATGATTGATGATAATTTTGATCTATAGAGTTATGCTAATTGTATAGATAAGATAGTCGCCTGGCAGGACTGGAAGTAGGGCGATGACTTGTTTGCAGTAGAGAGAGGAGGAGGAGGAAGAACTGGGCTCATGATTCTCGCTCTATCACCAAGCCCTGATCCCTCAGATGCGTCTGAGTACAGATAATGTCCTGTAGTATATGAGACATATTACATGCAGTATACGAGACATATTACATGCAGTGTATTAGACATACTACATGCAGTGTATTAGACATATTACATGCAGTGTATTAGACATACTACATGCAGTGTATTTGACATATTACATGCAGTGTATTAGACATACTACATGCAGTGTATTTGACATATTACATGCAGTGTATTAGACATACTACATGCAGTGTATTTGACATATTACATGCAGTGTATTTGACATATTACATGCAGTGTACTGTATATGAGACATATTACATGCAGTGTACTGTATATGAGACATATTACATGCAGTGTACTGTATATGAGACGTATTACATGCAGTGTACTGTATATGAGACGTATTACATGCAGTAGGCCTTTGTGAGGCATATTACATGTTACAGTTATTACATATCATGTAATATATAATACACATATTATTATATTCTTAATTACTACAGTTATTGCATGTATTAGCCAATAGTTCTACATATAGTTGGTTTGCTTTCGTTCATCTACTTGGATTTATGCATTAATGTGTATTTAGTTGGAGTGGTATCGGATTGACCCTTAATTGATTCATATTTCTTGAATCATACGCAGAATCCTCCAAAAATAAAGGCAAATCAAAAGTAATGTTATAGATTAGCTAAAGATCCACTACAAAATTGAAGAGCATATTTAAATGTGTAATAAACCCTCGCCAGATGACAGCGTATGATCGACATTTGATCCTGTGTGATTTGTTAACATGTCCGCTCGAACTCTTTTCCAATCGAAGACATTCACTCCAATTCCGTTTGCTTCTTTCAATGGCACAATATTCATCAGTTCCCAACCACACAGGTCCTCTTCAAAAGTGCATCCACCCATGGAAGACCGAGTTCCACCTGTGAATATTAATTATTGAATAAGAAAATTCACTCATGCCAAAATAAACATTCATTTACGAAGAAAATACACTAAGATTAATTTTGAAATAAATATCTGTCTGATATATGGAAGTACATCTAAAGTAAACATAAAGTACACCTTTATGAACTGTATAATCTTTGGGCACCTAAAAGCTGCAATTTTTATTTAAAAGTTTCATGCAATTTCCCAGTCAGCACAACTGTTCAGCTGCATTGCAGCAGCGCACTTAAGCTTAAAACAGCTTAAACAGCTTCATAACAGCTTAAACAGCTTAAACGGCTTCATATCGGCTTCATAACAGCCTAAACAGCTCTATAACAGCTTAAACAGCTTCATAACAGCTTAAAACAACTTCATAGCAGTTTAAATAGCTTAATAATAGCTTAAACAGCTTCATAACAGCTTAATCAGCTTCATAACAGCTTTAACATCTTCATAGCAGCTTAAGCAGCTTCATAACAGCTTAAATAGCTTAAACTGCTTCGTAACAGCTTCATAACAGCTTGAACAGCTTGATAACAGCTTAAACAGCATCATAACAGCTTAAACAGCTTCATAATAGCTTAAGGAGCTAAAACAGTTTCATAACAGCTTAAAGAGCTTGAACAGCTTCATAACAGCGTAAGCAATTTAATAACAGCTTAACAGCTTAAACAGCTTCATAAAGCTTAACAGTTTAAACAGCTTCATATCAGCATTAAATAACGTCAGGTTCTCGCGAAATGTTAGTTAACTGTGCTTGTAAAGTTACTAATAGCACTGAAATAAGTAGCAAAGTCTCAGTAATGTGAGCTTTATAGAACAAACCGGAATGAGCTCGAGTGAACCTCGAATTTTTTATCTATTAAGGGATTAAAGAGTTTAGATCTATTAAAGGAAAGTGTTTATGTACGCTAACCAATATATTTGCCCGGAGAGAATTATGAAACGTAATAAGTGCGAAAAATGATTTTGCTGTATCCGGGTTACCCGTTATCTGTACGGGTTGCTGAAGAATAAAACAATCGTAGACTGCACGCACGGGTCGTAAAACGCGACAAAGCACTAAACTGCAAACCAACGTCAGAAAGGATATTCTCTTGATGTGCGCCTAGGCTCCATAAATTGCTAACAATTTCTTTAAATACGAATAGAAAAGTGAAGGTCTGTTCGTATCCCAATCCTAGCTCAACTGGGATTCAAGAAAAGAAGAAGAAGATGATGATGAAAATGATGATGATGATTAGAGAAAAATGCTCTCTGTAGCTCAGTTACCATAAGCTCGCTCGTGCTCTCTATAGCCCAGTTATCATAAGCTCGCTCGTGCTCTCCATAGCTCAGTTATCATAAGCTCTCTCATGCTCTCTGTAACTCAGTTATCATAAGCTCTCACATGAGATATATTGCGAACGAAAGTAAATATTTAAATTAAACTTGAATAATAATATATAACTTATATAACACTCTCACCGCAGAGAGGTTCTAGCTCATCTGCTCCAGACTGGCAGTCCACTGTATGATCACATGTCTGCTCCCTAGGAATACAACTTTCTTCTTCTCCTTCTTCTTCTCCTCGCCCTGACCCACAGTCGAACTCGTGCGTCCCGCACAGCCGAGCTGAGCTCCTTCCCGCTAAACACAAAACACTGGATGATAATAATCGTAATAATGATGATGATGATGATAATAATAGTACTAATAATAATAAATTATAAAAAATAACAATATTTTCACAAAAAATTCTAAAAACAATAATAGTAATAATAATAATAATAATAATAACAACAATACCAATAATAAATAAATAAATAATGAAATATAATAGTAATGATAATAAATGTATAACATCCGTTTACTCATACGAAGATGATGTCACGGACGTACTCCCAGAGTCGTATGTCACGTGACTAGAGTCGTATGTCACGTGACTAGAGTCGTATGTCACGTGACTAGAGTCGTATGTCACGTGACTAGAGTAGTTTGCAGGAGTATTGGGATTAATGTCTTATAGATAATGAGAATATAACTGCTAGTAGTTAGGTTGCCGATCAAAAGATTAATTTAATCAATCAACCAATTATTCTGTTAAATTACTAGCGTTAATTCTTATCCAAACAATATTCACAAAATTATTTGAGATAATTGGGAAGTCATTTAAGCAATATATAACATAATTAAATATTTAACTATGAATTGTGCAAGTAACGACATGCAGAAAGCACACTAATCATAGCATTTATAAGCATATTTAAAGCATATCTAATGATTCGCTACTACCAATTATACCTATGCTACATCCAGTTAATTCTATAGAATCCACTGCCGAATAAGCGAATGCTTGCACACCACCATCGTGCTTTGGTATCATCCATGACAACACTATGCGAAAGTTTTCTTCCATCCGCTCCAATTCAACGCTATACATCTTCCAACATCTGAAATATGAATTTGGTACTTTTAGTCTTTTTTCAATTTTATAAAATACAAAATTTATCAAATTATACCAATCAAAATATAAAAATATTGTTGGAAAAGGGAATTGCGTATTTATATTTAAACAAGTAAAAATGGAGGAGTGGTAAAATCGTGACTTGAACGTCAGTCGACTGGCTGGACTGTATAATAAATTTACAATGTTAACACTACATTAAAATATATATGAATAAATAAATTAGGGCTGTTTCCACGATGAATTTAAGCGTAACGTAATAATTAAAATGCCTCCAAAAGATTTTAAAAAGACTCCAAAATAGAACGTTCCCTCTCTCTCTCCCTCTCCCTCTCTCTCTTTCTCTCTCTCTCTCTCTCTCTCTCTCTCTCTCTCTCTGACTCTCTGGCGCAACTTGAAGTGTTGAAATGTCTCACTAAAGTTAGGTAAAAGCTTCAACGCATTCAAAGTAACACAGCAAAAAATAGAGTTCTACTGTCGTCCATGGCAACATTAAGCACTATTGTTGAAGTAGCGCAGTTATAAAACCAATTCACAAAAAGTTTGTCGGAGGACAAATTATTTGCCGAAGTGTAGGCAAGTTTTCAAATAACAAAATAGAGGCCGATTATGTACACCAGAGACAATCATAGTCGAGGGTGGGGGAGCTACAATTTATTCAATTGTAAATGTATTTACAATTGACTCAATTTGACTGATTGTGTGTCTGCGTATTTAACTAAATAATCACCTCGAAATATTCACTGAGCTGTTCCATATGTTCGCAACGCCTCCACTTTCTGTAATTACTCCCATCCTAAACACTATCCCCAGCTCATTCGTTTCACCAGCCGCACCCGACGCCAGTCTAAACCCCAATCTACATACTGCTTTTCCAGCTTGATTTTCTCCTTTAAAGTCGTTGTTACCATCACCATTAACAAAACCCGCTTTGAGTTTAGATAATTCCTGATGCTGTTTTCTCTTTTCTCTCCCGTCACTGACCTTAAGATTTCCTGTCGATCTATTTCTAGTGTTCGGTATTATTGAATCCTGCAATGCTTTATTTCTAATCCGGGAATCTTGCACAGAACTCCCCGTCGAAATAGCAACATCAAGTTTTCCAATATTGCGACTCTCCACTGGCATGAGCCCTGGATTGTTTAACATCTTCCTCGAAGATCTTCGACGACTCTTTACTTCCTCGAAAGCTCTCATGTCAGAACTGATGACTGGTTTACTCCAGTAGATCAAGGATTCATTGTTGGCGCTTCTGAAGTTTTCCCCGTAGCGAGCAGCTCTCCAGTAGTGATGTCCTCGGTACCATGGACTTAAGACCTGTGCCTTGAGGGACTCTGGATCAGCGTGGTGCGGAGACGAATGATACTCAAACAAAGCAAAGTGACCTGATCAAAAATAACAAAAATATTACATGTGTATCCAATTTGTTCCAGCAAGCAATCAATTATATTTCTCCAGTCATCTGTGTTCATTTTCGTTCGTCGACTGGGGCCAGTGGCGATGTCGGTGAAATCTTCAACTAATGATCAGTATGAGCGGAGTTCAAATCATGGGTTCGCCCGTCACTGACATCGCTCTCTTGTGACGAAACTGACGTTAACGTTAGCTTTATCAGCTTTCTTCCATATTCCCGGAGGATATAGATGACGTGATCACGTCGAACTGACTCAACTGGGTTCATCTGAGTCAACCCGCACATGAGAAGAGTGAAAAGAATGCTTTAAAATTGATTGTGTGACAGGCCTGATTTAAGTGTCTAACTCCGCTTTAACGGTATTTACTGTAAGTTGTTTTGCACAACGTCTTATCTAACTGCCCTACGCTCAACAGACACTGCATTAAAAAGTTTACTTTGACCTATTTATTACGTTTACTTTGACCTAGTTATTATGTTTACTTTGACCTAGTTATTACGTTTACTTTGACCTAGTTATTATGTTTACTTTGACCTAGTTATTACGTTTACTTTGACCTAGTTATTATGTTTACTTTGACCTAGTTATTACGTTTACTTTGACCTAGTTATTATGTTTACTTTGACCTAGTTATTACGTTTACTTTGACCTACATGTATTTTTTGAATGTCTGGATTAACGGCAGACAGAATAGGGATTAGTAAGTGATTTAATTGGTAATAATTTCTCTGCAAACTAAAATTACGCTTTCTTTAGCATACTGAAGGAATTTTTGATGTTTCGCGCTCCGTAATGATGTATTTATTCATTAATTAATTAAATATAATTGCTGTAACACTGATGGACTGCGAAGATTCGATAACTAGTGTGCATATATCAGCTTTGCGCTAACGTCTGAATTCTGTTGATGATTATTAGAGGCTAAAGCCAAGTTAAATGCCTTCATTTCATTTCATTCTTTCCTTTAGTTCCTTCTCGATAGCTTGCCAGTGACGAGAATAGCACTGGATTTGAACTCTGCACCCACTTATCCGCTGCTGAATAACTTGTCAACAAATTACCGGCTCTTTAACAGAAGGCGACCGACTAGTGCCCTAATGATGTTAAACGTAGACTAGGGTTTAAGTTTAACTTTCGTTTTCTTTCTATCTCTAACAAAAGTCGATGGCAAGGCGAGCCTTGTGTTTGAAGCCTGCGCTACTAATAGGCTGTCTAACAACTTACCAACCTGCTGTCGACTTAGTTAATAATTATATTGCCATGAGGAACAGCACAACAGTGCGCTAAGGATTTCATAATATCTAACTGGTTGTTGTCCTTATTATTAATTTATTAAAAATTATAGCAACATCATGTTACGTTAAATGGGTAAACAGGATTGTTTTCTCGGGGAATGACGCCCTTTCCCAGTAAATGTTAGTGGAAACTGAGGAAGGCACAAGAGGCCCACCTCGTCATAAGAAGAATCCCCCAAGAACAATGGTATATCATAAGGAATGTTATAAATAATTTAAAGATCCACTCGTATGTGGATATGATGAGAAAGACGGTAGATGAGATGCGTAGAGGCGTTATATACCATGGACCTGCCAGTAGGCAGTGCACAAAGAGAGAGAGAGAGAGAGGTCATGTTACTAAACTCAATTTACAATAGAAATATGTCACAATCTCCTACCGAATTGTAAACTATACTGAATTATTAACAAACCATTGGCTCCATTGCTGACACACGATGCTAGACCACCGGTTGTCGCAACGTCTCCACTTGTGAGCTTTCCTTTCTTGAGGTAATCTCCGTTCCTCACACTCAACCTCGACCCTGGACTAGATATCATCAGCGACCAGCCCTGGCAACCCCTGAGCTCCTGCCTGCTGCTCCATCTGCCGTCAAAGTCACACAACATTGAACTGTGGACCGGTACAATGGACAGGTTCAGTAGAAGGATTCCCAATATGAGCATATTCTCTGACTATGGAGCCAACGAAGCGAAACTTTTTTTAGAGGATTAGTTTTAGTTTAACTTAAAGTAGGCCTTGACTCAAGTCTGTTTTCTTAAAACATGTAATTATATTATTACGACTTAGAGAACTACTTCATGATTAAATCATTGCTAACTAGGCCATCGTGAGCCTATGCGCGCATCATAATGTTAATTACAATAGAATGACCTGCCGCTATTTTATGATAACCGGATTTCAGAAGACATTATCGAAATGATGACTAAAAAATCTATGTTAGTCTTAGTTAATCTAGCTTTACAGTCATTGGATCGCCGAATCAGGCAAGACATTTGAGTCGTCGATGACCAATTAAGTTCTTATGTAAATGTGTCGAATGTATCAATGTCAAAAACGATCTGTACTCGGGCATGCGAGCACAAAAAAGTTGGTCAAATCTATAGATATTAAGATAGGTAATGCTTATTTTCGAAAAATTATCATGCAAACTACCTATGAGTTAACTGATTAAATATTTGTTACGTTGTACGAATAAAAGGTGCTAAAGTTTTAAAGGTGTTAAAGTGGTAAAGGGATTTTAGAGCTAAAGGCCTAATGGTATAATAATATTGTCCGTCGCCACATACGATGCCCGGACATTCTGAATTTTGGGACGACTGCTGAGAGCACACAAAGAAATGGATTACGTGCACTCTGTATAGGTTGAAATCCGAAACTAATTTAATTATTCTCTGTCTCTCTCTCTCTCTCTCCCAGTGTACTGCTTACTGGCAGGTCCATGGACTGCATATAATTCCTCCACGCTCCAGTGAACACATATTCATATGAGAAAATCCACCAACATGTGTCCTGCTCTAGCATGTACAGCTTCATGTAATAGCACTTCGGGCATCAGTTAGTCAAACTAACAGAAAATTTGAGAAGTCTATCTACCCTAGATGATTTCTAACTACAAATATTTTAACGCAGAATTCCTTCACAACTACTCTAAATGTTTGAAATGTCGTTCAACTAAAAACTACACTAAATTATAATTAATATAGATTGTATTTAATTATAAAAGTTAACTCTATGTGTTAGATATCATAGATACATTAGATACCCTATGCGGAGTACTGTGTGAATGAGATAGCAAACATCTTTTACCACATAAAATGTCGGAAGCGTTGATTTGACTTTTGTATTTAAGTTATGTCGGCGCCTCCAGAATTAATAACGTTTCTATCTTGGGCTTCCGTTATATTTATTCTACATACATAAATAAAGAAACATATCAACTACTTAAAATTTCTTATGCCCTAGAAATTCGATAGGCAACTAAACTGTCAGCTTAGAATTTCAGAAATTTACGGATCATTAGTGAGTCAGATGTGATCTCCGAGAGTAATAGTGCACTGGAGAGGTACTGGATAGGGTTCCCAGAGATTCTCTTACATTCCGATTCACGTAATCATGTAAAACGCACTCCATAAATCAACAAGTTAATCCATCCCTTAGAAGTAGTCTACTCTTTGTAATAAATACAATGTATACAGAAAAAATATACAGAAATGTATAGGCCTACAAAAATTTATAGCCAAATTTTTGAAGCTGTTATTTTGAAAACCCTGAAAAAGATGAAAGGAAGCTTTTGATATGGGCTCGAGCTCACAACCCTTCAGGCTTCTTATTTTAAATAAAAACTAGAGAACTACTCAACCGAGACGTAGCCATTCTTCTATAAGTGCTCCGACAATTATCAGTCGATAAGCAGATGCGTAAATAAAACCCATGCTACTGGCTTCTATACCCACATAATTGCTCCCCTATCTTCATTCAGCTCTACTTTATTCGGCGAAACGTTATCAATAAATTTGCTATGAATAATATTTTGCGGCACTTTAAAAGCATCGCATTGGCTCACTAACGGCTCAAACTGAGGCATGCTGGGGTCAAAGTGGGGTCATGCTGGGGTCAAAGTGGGGTCATTTTTAAAGTCTGGAAGGGTAGTCGCTCGATCTATCAGAATGTTCCGGCCCTGATTGCTGTAGCGATTGCGTTGGCCATCCTTGATGAAGTTGTAGACATATGAAAAAATTGAGTGGTCACATCGTTGACAGTTCGCAATGGAAATAAGTCCTGATATTTTAATTTCATTTTATCTACAATGGATTTAATAATAATAATAGTAATAGTAATAAAGGTTTAACGTCCGTTTCCTCATAAAAGGATAATGTCAGGGACGTCCCCCCCATCACATGTCACTAAAATCGATTCACTTCAAACGATCTGAAAAAACATGTGCTGATAAGAAAGAAAATGATCCTAAACGATGGCGATCCGGTGATTAAAACAGTCAGGCATGAAAAAGTCCATGGAGGGAAGAGATGTGTTTTCAACCTACAACATCTAACATATGTAACTCTTTAAGCTATTTAATTTGGCCATGGTCAATTCCCTTTTTGACAGTTGAAAAGCTGGTAAAGCTAAGGTTAACGTCAATTTCCTCACTCGAAAGCGATATTAGTGACGGACGAGCCCAGGATTTGAACCCACACCTACTGATCCGCGGTCGAGTATCTTACCGACTTCGCCACTGGCTCCAGCCAGTGGCGAAGTCGGTCCTGATTGTATTCGTTTCGTTTAATTGGTATCCGTAGATGTATTGTATTCATTTCAAATAACTGGTTGATCAGTGTTTTAAGGATCCTAGTTGATCCTTGTTTTAAGGATCCTAGTTGATCCTTGTTTTAAGGATGATATTGGAAGCTTATGAGAATGCGATTAAAAGCTTTGATTTCTTAAATAAACTTATTTAGAGAGCCAGGGCATAAGGAAATACTAATACTGTAGTTCTTACTGATTCTGTTCATTAACATTTTGCTATCTTATAGCAGTGCAAATACTTCGATTATGTCCTTTAGTAGTACTGTGAAGACATTAAAAAATACTGTGCAAGATCTATTGAACGAAATCCGAAAATATACGATAAAAAATCAAACACATTCAAGTTCTTAAAAGTCAGAAATTTTCTGCAATCACTAGGACATTTACTTAGCTTTATGACCCGAGAACATAAGCCGTGGATTTCATATGATGATTCTTGTCTAGTGACGATTCTACCATTGGCATAGAACAGAGAGACGAGCCCCGGATCAAATCAGATTAGATCAGATCAGATCAGAGATCAGTCTAAGATCAGGCAAGATATGGTAAGAGTTCGGCTGTAGAGGAGATCTGATGATGTAAGGTTCCAATCCAGAGCTCGCTATATCACAGATCATCATCATCATCCCTTGAATCCAACTTTAACTTGGGTCGCTGTATCACAGATGTACCAGATTAAAATCGATACTGAACTTGGCTTTTGGCTTTAGTATTTTCGTTTTAATCATTTTACATCACGGATTTGAATTCGATTTGAAGTGCCATTAGTCATATTAAGGTTAATAGTTATTACACTTAGTCTTTAATATTTGATTTTTTCCCGTGGTGTGTCGTAAAGGGTGACAGTGCTCTACGACCAAGAAACCAATATCTGAAAGGGCATTCGGCTGGTGAGCGCCTAGGCTCTAGATATTGCTACAAATCTTTCTAAAAGGAATGGGAAATACTTGAACCTAGCTAAATTGGGATTCAAGGGAAGATGATGACGCTGATGATTTAATATTTGGTTAAGTTTTTCAAATACATTGCAATATTTCGGGGCGACTATTACGCTTTAATCTTCAATTTTCAAATTATATTTCAGCTCAACATAAAATCTGAAGTCAGAACGCAATCAATCGAAATAGTCATAATAGTGAAGCTACTGTAATTTTTAATATTTTACCGCAGTGACTAGACCGTAGTAGGTGAAATAAAATGAAAAAATACTTATTTGTGTGACAGATCCAGGACGATATTCTACAGTAGATGCCAGCCAGCAATCTTTCTCTATCAACATATCGTGGAACATACCAAAATTCAGCTCACTACCAACACTTCAACTTACTCAACTTAATTTCTCCACAAATTTGGTTCTGAGGTGATTTTCTCTTATTTTCTATTTCTTTCACAGCGTCAGCCTAAAGCCGAGTTGATCGTGGAATGCAAGTTTAAGATTCTGGTTGGTCATTACCAAAACATCTTGAGTAAAGCATAATAACTGTTCTAATATGAAGAATAGCATATAGTACTTTTATATGGAGCCATTGTGACAATGGCAATGAAACATTAAGCTACAGGCTTGAAGTCAGTACTTAGAGAAAAGTGGCCAATAAAACGTTATTAACGACAAAACTTTATTAGCGACAGATAGCTCTAAGTAGCAGAGTAGTAGAGTATCAAAGCCCATTGACGATTCTCAAGTGAGTTTATAAATGAATTTGCTTGTTTATAGGATCCCATATGAGGAAAAGATGATGCAATACATTTGATTATAAAATCAATTACTTGATCAATATCGATCTCACAATTTAAATCTACGTAGTAGTTTTAGTAAATATACTTAATGGAATGTGCAAAAAGCTCGTTCGTTGAGAATAGGATGAGATAAACATATCATTATATTGATTAAAAATCCCTCTTGCTGTATTCCAAATCCATTGCAATTCAGAAATTTGACTACGCTTAGCATGTACTGTACTGTATTTCTCATAGAGAACTGCATCACCACTCAGTCTAGTTTGACTGCTGTTTTGGTAGGTAGGTCATTTCGATCAACCACGGCAATGGCCGGGTTTCTTCGTCTTGAAGAGAAGTTCTTGGGGCTCCTGACCTTGACATTAAACCCACTAAGAAGGTTGATATGATAAACTTCCCAGCAGCACAAACCTAAGCTAAGTGCACTTATGAGAGAGAATATTATTTTGTATTATTTGTTGTGCATAGATACGTTACTGTATATTTTTCGTCTCGATAGCATGTATTCCGTAAAGACTGCTTCCGAATAGACTGCAGTAAGCCGCGTTTATTGCAAGAGGTGACCAATCCTTTGCTAGAACAAATTTGATGGACCTACTGCACCACTGAGATGACACGACAAGCAGGCTGTTACTTGAAATATGTTATTTAGATCAACCGTATTAAAGAATTACACAGAAATAAAGGAATCGTGAAACTAACACTGGCGGACTAAATCCTAAGACTCAATCAGTAATACAACCTCTAGACTAAAGAGATTCACAATGATTGGAATATATTCCACCTGTTAATAGTTTTATCAAAATCATCCGTCCCAAGATCCTCAGAGAAATTATTGAAGCCAGGTTTACTCTTGAAGTAATCGATTGTAGAGTGAATAATTGATTGCGGAGTATCGGCATCAAAAGTGATATCAAATAGCCATATGCGTTGGGTTCAAATAAATGGCTGGCTCCACGCTCTGCAGCATTCAAAGTTATCAAACAAAACCTTTCCTCTATGATATTTTGTGATTTGGGAATCAAATTTAAAGAGTAAAATATAACTGGAAGCTTGTACATGTATATACTGCTTCATTAATGCTTTACAATGAGCATAATTGGTTAACATTAAGCATTTTCTCAAACGTAGTACCTGACAACGACTACCTGCAGAAATAAACTTTTGAGCGATAGCTGCAACTGATTGCAATCTACTCGCAAACACTATCCAACTTCACTGCCCTTCTTACAACTTTCGCAAGGTTTCCCTTGATCATGAAGTAACGAGTGGTCGACTTCTTCAGACGACGGCAGGTCTATTTCAGATTTCTGGCACACTGCTTTCAGTGCTCTGAGTGGCCAGTAGGCAGCCAGGCAGGGTAGACAGGGGAGACAGATAAGAGGAACGATGACCCACCGAGCGCACCCCCAAATCTTTCTACCCCACGAGGGGGGCTGATCGCTCTTCAGGGTCCCCCGCGGACGACCCTGGGCCCAGCAGGCCAGGGCACATCGGGTGCACGTCCAGGCTTCGAGGGGATCTCTACCAAAATTCTTCTTTTGAATCACATCATCATCTTTAGTCTCAGCTGCACTGGTGACAGTATTCTGAGAGGGAACTGCCATGTAGGAATTCGAAAGATGACAAGATGCTTTAGCGACCGAAACTGTAGAACCGTTGTTTGATGATCTGGCAACCGAAACTGTAGAACCATTAGTTGTTTTAACGGATGTTTTAAGCTTTTTCTTCAGCGATAGTTTCTTAATTGAACTGATACTGTTGCGAGGTTTTCTGCTGGGAAGAATGCAGGTTTGAACAAAATCTTCGCCGCTTGTGTTAGTTGACGGATGAACTTGTGAGCTTCCATTTGCAAGAGGTTGAGGAAGAGGGAGTTGGACTTCGGGTGGGACCCAAATTCGACCTCTTAGAGCGTCCAACTCATTCAATGAATACTTGGACCTCACGGATAGCATGTCCCCCTCGTTCTGAGTCCTGGGTGTGAAGTTGAGAGAGACATCATCATCGTCGTCAGAGAGGCTACAAGCATGACCTGGAGTAAAGAGATCGACGTCATCGTCTGCTTAAATGTAGCAAATACGTGACTTAATAGCACAATACAATACAATTTACGTAGTTATTTTATTTAATACAGCATTTTTTATATACAGCAGTTCATCATATTGAGTTAGTGACGCTAAGGATATATGCTGTATAGGCCTAAGTTATGTGGTACGTATCTGATATGTGTATTATATGTAGTATATTGTTACAAAAAAGTCTGAATTACTAATACGTAGTAACACATTTAGCTACGCACATGGCTACTTTGATATATATTTTGCAAATTATATTTCATGTTATAAAATCATATTTCAATTTATTTTAAAACTATATATTAACTTTATAACTGTATAAAAACTTTATTTAACTATGTACATCATTTTTTATTAATATAAACTTAAGATCAATATACATGTATTATGCTAATTATAAACTACATTTAGTCTTATGCAGAAATTAAGTTGGTAAATAATATAAGATATATTCATATACATATAGTATATTTTATATACATGTAGATATAATATATAAATACACACACACACACATGCACACACACACACCATATATATATATATATATATATATATATATATATATATATATATATATATATATATATATATATGTGTGTGTGTGTGTGTGTGTGTGTGTGTGTGTGTGTGCGTACATGTACACGTATATGTATTTATTTATTTTTATATAGTCAAACTGAATTTAGTACATTACACAGTACATTATATAAGACTGGTTTTATTGTTAAGTGAGACACCATTCTGACATTAATCAATTTGTAACTATTTGATTAATAGCTTATCTGGATGATAAGTAATTTAATCGACTACTTAGTCTACATAACTGCTCTTTTTATAAGAACTTTAAATCAATTAACCTCGCAGTGAATTACATGTATATATATTATATTATATATATATATACATATATATATATATATATATATATATATATATATATATATATATATATATATATATATTAAAAGAGAATTATGAGACAAACCTTCCGCGTTCAGCGTGTGACTGATGCTCCAAGTCCTTTGCCTTTTCCTTCGCAGATCTTCCGAATTCAAGGGAAGTTTGTCTGCTATCCTCTCCTTGTCTTCCGCTCTTGATCTCTTCGAATGCACCAATCTACTCCGCTCTGAGCCACATCCGAAGGGCTCAGGTTGTGACAACACAAAGGGTCTAAAGCAACGAGAGCGTTGTGACTTCGAATGAACCGTGGAGCAGTTTCCTCCACCAGACGAATGCTCTGCAGGAACGGATACCTGACGCTTAGGAGGAAGAGGTGGAGTAAGCATCGGACTGGGTGGACTTCTAAAAGAAGAAATATCCTGAATGTCTCCAGTAAGAACATCTATCCTGTCACGTGGATGATAGTCTTTATTTGCTCCCGGGGAAGGAGAAACTGATGGCTTTTGAGACTGGATTAAATGAAGGGTTTTAGATGACATAGAAGGTACAAAGCCGGCTCTGAGGGGAGGTGAGGAGAATACAGAAGAGGATTCTCTTCCATGATAATAATTCGATACGACAGGGGGATGACAAGAGACATCAGGAAAGCACTCTGGTTCAGCACAGTTCGAAAATGTCTTCTTCAGGCTGAGAAAGTGGTGAAGTGGAAAGTGTATTGGAATATCTAACCGCTCACAACCTGCTGAGGATGTGCCTGAAGGTAAGATTTGCCCAGATTGAAAATCAGAAAGATAAAAGTATTCATTCATAGGATCATTGTCTTGCTGAGAGCTGCCTTTATCTTTTCCACTTCCGGCGCTACTTTTACTATCCTTGAATGGAGACTTATTTTCCTTTTCCCTATTCGACTCTCTATTAGAATGACAGCTTGATGATAGTGGAATCTTAACAGAAGCCTTCTTCGATACATACGATTCCATCATTTCAGACGGAGTGACGACATCGTCACTGATACTCTTTTGTTTGCGTTTGTTGCGTAAATCCTGAAGATAATAACCACAAGGAGATCTCTTAAATTCAGTCTGCTGTAACATAGCAGGGACGTCGGACAATTCCTTCGTATCGCACGGAGAATTTGAAAATTTCTGCAGTGGTATCTCTGAGTGCTCTGTGACTATGACTCTCAGACAGTCGTCTGGATAAAGAGGTGGAGGCGGCATTTTTCTTTTACCCAGTCTGACTGGCAGCTTGCCACATCTGGTGTCCACTGGTCGAGGCGGAAGAGGTGGGGGAGAGTCTCGATGACTGGATACCTCTTCAGTCTCTTCCAGGTGTTCATTAGACTCCATATCAAGAACAGTAATAAGTCTCTTATCCGTAAGGTTAACGTCAGACCTGACTGGTATATAGTATCGCTGTCGGTAATCCTGCTCTCTAAAATTATTAACAAGGAAAGTATGAGGATGGTTGAATTAATGCGGTGATTATGTAACTCAAATAGGCACTTTTGAAATAAGAACTAGTACATTATCTATCTTAAACTTCCTATCGCTCAATTTCATACTATAAAAAATTCTAGGCAAAAAGAATTGAATAGCATAACTGCTAAATGGAAGCTATAGCAGTATCAGTAGCCACCAGGTTCATAGCAGTATCAGTAGCCACCAGGTTCATAGAAGCGTCAGTAGCCACCAGGTTCATAAACTACATGTCGGACATAAAGATAATGACCACAAGATTGATGGTGCAGAGGAAACACCTCAACATCAACATGATTTTAGTCCAACTCAACATCTGTATTCCAGAGAGAAGAATATTAGAATTATTTATATAAGAATTATGGCCCTGGTGTATAAAAATTAAAAGGGAAGCCGTGAGTCGGGAATTTTGAAGGGAAGCCTTTGGAAGAAGAGGGCGAAAACGCCATATAAGGTAATCCCTTGGAAACTAATTGAACTATGGAATGAAACTGGGTAGAGATGATAGAAATAAAATACGTGCAAGGTTCTGATTGGTGAGAAGTTGAAATGTGGAGATACGTGGCAACTTGATGGTAGAGGTAAAGTGGAAACAAAGAAGAATAAAGCGTTTGGCTTTGAGTTGAGTCAGGTGGAGTCCGGATGTTGTCGTATACAGTTGTGGTGAGAAAAGAATAGAAAAGATGAAACGTAGAAAGAAAATTTAGAATATGAGAAATATTGAGACGGAGAGAGGATGGAGCCAGAGAACGAAGCGGGAGGATTGATCAGCGGCCGGGAAAACGGGAATCAAGAATCAGGGTTGCAGAAGGGGGCGATCGACGGGCTTGAGCACTAAGGGAGAGAGAGAGAAATTGAAATAAAGAAACAAATAGAGAGAACAATATTGTAGGGTAATTTAAACAGTTTAAATTTAAACGTATTGCCAACTGTACAACTACTGTGTTAATATTAAAACGCACTCTTATTTTTATCGACGTCGTTGTTTGATAACTATCAAGTTATCTAACTCTAATAATCACAATTATTACTCTAATAGTCACAGAGTCCGCATAATAAAATAGACTCTACAGAATGTTCATTCATCATCAGCACCATATTCAGAAGATTCATTCAGCTTCACAGAGTCAATAGAAGCTCTACAAGCTTTTAAGTTAGTTCACCCACAAAATGGAAGCAGATTCATCATACAACATCATCATCTTCAACCCACATCCACATTTATCCAATATTACACACCCAAAATACCAAATTCCATACTCGGTAATATCTGTATATCTTAAAGACGAGCCTGGTGTTATTGGGATATCAGAATGGCTGACGGAATACCTTAAATAACTAAATTCCATAGAATCTACAAGTAGATCGAGAGTACACTATTAAAATAAATTGGGAATAAAAATTCTAAGAATATATTATAATAAATGGGCTGAGGCGGGGGTTAGATGGCAAGTTGTTCGACAGCGGATCGGAAGGTGCAGGGTTCAAATTTAGTGCTGTCCCGTCACTGATATGCTATCGAGAAGGATCTTTACGCTAATCTTGGCTATACTTAGCTATACTGTATGTGAAAACATGAATAATAACAGTTTGAAGGATAACATAATACATGCGAACCACAATAGCTATAATACATACATGTATACATATATATTTGCATATATATATATATATATATATATATATATATATATATATATATAATTATATATATATGTTTGTATATAGTATATATATATATATATATATATATATATATATAATATTATATATATATACATACATATACTCTATTAATATAGAAGTTTATTAACAATTAGATTAAAATTAGTTTATTAACAATTCGACTCGTAATTAGATATTTGCCTACAACACGTAAAGCCTAGTGTGTTTATACTAATAGAAGTTGTACACAAAATATAGTTTAACCATGGACTAAATTCGCCTACTTCGCGAAACGTGTGACTATTCGACATAGGTTACGAAAAGAATTCGATTAGTAACTCTAATCTATGGATATAATGAGTATATTAATGGGATTACCTGTATGTTATCTATTTAATTATGCACGTTAGCGGGGCTAGCTAGTAGTCAGCTAACAGCCATTTGCGCTCTGCCGGTCATGAAGGGGACAAATGGGGGATTAGATAGTGTATGTGTGGGGGATGATTTACAAGGGGCTTCCTTAACTCAAATCCGTCAATAGTATTGTCCTTTTTTATTTCTTACAAAGTGTAGCATTACCTACTGAGATTGGAGAAATATATTTATTAATTTTAACTGAATCAACGTATGCACGCACAAAGCATATCAATCAGTACAGATCAAAAAATAAACGACCGCCAGAAAGAACATAAATAAAACTCTATTTAGCTGACTACCGACAAATAGGGCAGACTCAACCTAGCTCCGATACTAAATTACTTCAACTTTCCCGCTTGTTCGCGAATTTAATCAGAAGAGAAGCAGATTATGCAAATTTCATCCGGTATTTATCGACGTTTTTGTCTGCACAACCTCTGAAAAGTTTGCTAGACATAAAAAATAACAATCCAGGTATAGTGGCATTTGGTAAACCTATTTAACAGCAAAAAACTAACCGATCAGAACCATGATTAATTTGTAATGTACAGGCTAAAAATGGCTACATTCGAACCCACCGTAGTTTTCATTACAAATATGATATAACTTTTACTATCTCTCTCTACTTTATCTCTCTCTCTCTCTCCTTCTTTCTTTCTTTCTCTCTCTCTCTCTCTCTCTCTCTCTCTCTCTCTCTCTCTCTTCATCTGGCAGGGGAGGGGTCTGCAAGTGTATCGAACCCAGGGGCGTTCCCCTCCCCTACAGCGTTGAAGCATGCCTACTAGCTGCTTAACTCACCATTTTCCATTTTTCACTTCCCATATTTTTAAAGCTTGGTACCTTTTTCCATTTCCTCCTGTTTTTCTGATGACGCCACTGGCTTAATTGTTAGCGTTGTGTTGACGCCTCTCAACCAATGTGAAGGCTATTAGCATTGTGCAGACTGTTCTCTTGGCTTAGAAAAGTTAATAAAAGTAGTAAATAATGATTTTAATATGATGCCGGTTTTGGAATTTCACCTTTCATCTAAGTTTAACAGAAAATATTGAGCTACGAAGATTTAACTTGTTGATTAAAAGGAAGCCATGGTTCGAAGTGACTTTGTTAACAACCTACGCTACGTAGTTAAGCTAATCTGATTAAAGTTAATGTAGTAATTCAGTTTAGGGGTTGATTGAATTAAAACGAAATTTCTGATCACTTAGGTATTTCAAACATTCCTAACGTATTTAAACAAGGGCACTGTAAGCCATATGGAGTTACCGATCTGCTCATCAGAAGAGTTTTATTAATGACTAACAGGTTCAAATTAAAAGGATTTGTGAGTAATTGTTCATATCACAAGCATTTTGACGTCATGAGATGTACGCACTGAATGTTAATACTAATTACAAATACAAACAGAAATAAATAGAAATATTGAACAAATACACAAGTAGCTGTCCGACGTAAGCTCAAGATGAATAAATTCAGTTTCAAGCTCCAGTGCCTGGCATTTGTTTTAAACCACTATCCACTTTTTGATCAGCAAATTATAATTAATTAACATTTACAATTGCACACGAACCATTAACTATTCCGCTGAAGAAGGAAGCAGACTAAAATGGCAGTCAATGAACTCCTACAGCGCGAAACAAATTCTCATGCCCGCAGTTAGGCGACAAAGATCAAAGTTTCACCTTACAGTCATCTTCATCTAAATAGCGGACTATGGCATACTTACCACTTTGTGTAGTTGTAGTATAGGGATAATGCTGAAAAAGTGCAAGCTATGCAAAGAATTTCTGCGTAATGAGCCGTTAAAGAATTACACGTATAACCTCTGTACTCAAAGCAGTCAGGAAGTTGAGATTTACTAATTCCACTTGTAGGCATATTTAATTATACTACAATTGTAGTCGATATGATATGTGCAATTTCACTGGAGTGAAGCATGCATGAGCTACGGTTCAGAAGCGCCGTCTCATATATAGCTACATTAAGAACGCAATAATGTTAATCCTGCCCGACAAGATTTAAATCTCTGAATAAATCAGCTGTGTCATACATACATGTAGAGAGTACTGCATACACATTAAAATGCAATAATTATTTGTTCATTTAGGAGAAAACAGCTTTCATTTCAACCTTCAATAGAGCTCTCCTGCTGTCGGATTTATATAATAGACTAAAATTACAGTTTTTTCTGAGACATTTTGAGTGGTTAGATAGCTTTAAAGCAGCTCTTAAGCCATTAAGCCATGCCTTTCGATTGAATGTTCCATGTAAATTTTGAGTCCTAAAATGTGAATAGGCTATCTATCATATATTCTAGTTCATTTATACTAAACGAGTCTATGATATTTATTTCTTTATAACGCTTGTTATTTGCATTTTGTTGCATTAATTGAATTATGAAATTTCTGAATTTTTTAGCATTTGAATTATGAAATTTTGTAACGTTAATCATTGTATCATGTCTTACGCATGACACACTTACTTAAACAATTAGCTAAACATTAAGCCTTTTCTTCTTGCGCCACGCAGTTAGGCCTAATTGAGTTGTACACAGATGCTGTACACAGATTCATAGACATCTGTGTACATTGAGTTGTACACAGACTCATAGACAAATATATTTAGTATATAATAATTGTTATAGAATTTTAATAATAATTCAACAAAAGCAACTTAATTAATTAATAACTAAAAATAAATTATATATTTTATAATTATACAATAATTACAATTATTTAAATTGAATCAGGGGCAACTCAACTGTTGTTCCTTCAATCTCCCCTGCCCCGCACTGCCTCACTGTCCTCTAGCCCTTCTTGACGTGAAACACTTGAGATTTCGTAAGAACACTTCAATAAAATCACTGTATGATATTACATGACTTCTACCTGACTGAGGCGCCTCTAGCGGATGTCGCTATGTTCACATGGATGTGTGTGTTGTTTATTGTCTCTCTGTGTGTATGCGTAAAGGTGCGTGATTTTGTTTAACAATTCAGTACATACACAATTAAAACTCCAAATGTTTCAGTGTGTGAGTTCGCGTGTAAGTGTGGTTGTGTGTGTTTTTGTGTATGTGCTTGTATAAGAGTGTATGTGTGTATTGTCAGCCTATGTATATATATATATATATATATATATATATATACATGTATATATATATATATATATATATAAACCTTTAGGATAAACCTAAACGTTAAACCTTTATTATTATTATTATTATTATTATTATTATTATTATTATTATATTAGCACAAGTCTATTGTCTACACTATCAAAATTCAAATTTTAAACCACTCTGTGTGGATAGCAAGAACTGAAAATTGGACAGCCTGTGAGGATGTTGGCATCATTTCTTTAGAAGTGCACGAAAATTCTGACTACAATCATACAGGTGCTCGAGCTGACGAGTAACTGTATATACCAAGTACATCTTTCCCGTTACAACCGACTGGCAGATCCATGGAACAAATTTCTTACTGGCATTCAATTATAATTATCTGACATGATGACAGGGAGTTTTTCTCCGCTAAATGACGAGAAGAATCCTGTTGAGTTAGCTTTTGACTACAATTTATACTTTAGTCGGCTCCAAGGAAAAATGGACAGCTTTTGGGGAATTTTTCAATTAGGGGCCTATAGCCAATAAAAGTGTTTTAAAATAGCTGACGAATGAGCTTTAACCCGTGCGCAAATGAGAGATTTTAAAATTTGTCTCTAAGTGCCAGCAATTAACATTTAAAATACTGAACAAAGTAATGGAAGTAGAATAAAGTAAAAAAAGTCTTTTGCTTAATAATGAAGAAACTTGATTGAATCATTGTGATTGAGTCACTCTTAGTTGACAAGTGCCATTCTTCGGTAGTAATTAACTCTCTTATGACGACTGATTTAAGACGATAAGCCTGAAGATTTAGAGTAATTTTTTAGCATTTAATGACTAAAATACGCCAATAAATATACAGTAAATGGAGCGCTAATGGAACTAGTGCTGCGCATCAACAACTAGTTAGCCTGCATACCTATGATGTCTTTTAAACCTGCAACTGCTGATGCCGGTTAGTAGGTACAGGGTTCAAACCCCAGTGCTGGGTTCAAATCCCAGTGCTCTCCACGTCATTGGCATGTTATATGCAGAAAGCTGACGTTAAAAAATTTGGCTGGAGTCTTTGCGGAATCAAATATGAGCTCATGCTGTAAAATGCAATATATTGCGATATTAATGAATCAAATATGAGCTCATGCTGTAAAATGCAATATACAGGGTGAGTAAAAAAAAGTGATAACACCTGCAAAAAGTTTGAATGTCTCAGGCTATTGCTAATATTTTCAAAGCAAACTTTTACCAATTAATTAAGGACTAATTTGTGATGGGGTGGCCAGTTTTCATCCATTTTAATCAATGGATTGGCCAGATATACAAATTTCAGCAGAGCAACCCTCCATTTTTACTTAAAAATGGCGTTTGCTACAACGGTAAGGGCAACTTGCACTTCATGGGCGAGAAGGAAAAGGTGAACCCTCAGTATTACGTCAATACTTTACTTTCCGAGCTATTTGATGTTATGCTCTTCTACCAAATGGTTTCATCTTTCAGTAGGATGATGCTCCGACTCATGCATCTCGCCATGCACATGAATGGATCAGCGAAAGAAATCCGCATTTCATCATGAAGAGTGAATGGCCTCCAAACTCTCCCGATCAAAATCCTCTGAATTACCATGTCTGGGGAACCATGCTGCATCTCTATCAGAAACACCAGTCGAAGCCTAAAAACAAGGCAGAACTGCAGGAAGTGCTGCCTACCATCAATTTGAGAGAGACTGCCCCAAACTGGAATCAACAAGGCTGTCCTAGCGTTCCGAAAGCTGCTGCAGTCCTGAAAAGCAACTGGAGGAAAGCATATCGAATAGGCAGTAATGCTAGCAGATACAGCTGGTTCTTTCTGAACCACCACAACGACCCGTTTTTCAGAGCTAAAATAAAAATAAAATAAAATAAAATTTCTATTTACATTACGTTCAAAAATGGGGGGTTGCTCTGCCGAAACTTTCATAATTGGCCAATATATGTACTAAAATTGTTTGAAATTGGCCACCCCATCAGAAATTAGTCCTTTAGTATTTGGTAAAAGTTTGATTTGAAAATATTAACAATAGCCTGAGATATTCAAACTTTTTGCAGGTGTTATCACTTTTTTTATTCACCCTGTATTGCGATATTAATGAATCAAATATGAGCTCATGCTGTAAAATGCAATATATTGCGATATTAATGAATCAAATATGTAGAATCGCATAGAAGATTGTTGGATGATACAATTTTAACTTTGATTACTGCAATTTTGTTTTACTTGAAACATCCTTATGAAGCACTCAGCGGATTTAGAATTTGCGATGCGTCCTCTAGGATACTAAGTAAAGTTCTCCACTGCCGACAATCATATCTTATTTAATTCACTCAGCCGTTTCTGACTTTTACTTACCTTTCAAAAGAAAGATAGTACTTGTTTAAGCTCCGGTTTTCTTCTCCGACATGTGAAATTAAAGAGATTAATAAATATGCATTATCCTTGAGGTGTAAAAATGGGCGTTAAATGTAATTTTTGCAGCTATTTAGAAGAACGTAATGAAAGTATTCTTCAAAGTTCATTATAACTATAACGTCTTTGGTGCAGAAACCGTATCAGTATATATCCGCAGTTGCAGAGAAAGGCAGGCAATGAAGAAAGCACTAATTTTATTCTTCTTAAATCACTATAAAGAAGTTTGGGGTTTTAGCCAAAAACATCTAACTTTTTCAACGTAATTTTAGTTCCTTCGCATTCTTTACACCATACCGCTGCGTCGATCGCAGTATAGTGTTGTGAATAAAATGGAATGTCATATATAATTCGGGTCGCACAACATTTGTTCACTATTTTTTAACAGTATATTACAAATTCATAAAAATGTCATAGCACATATGACTACACTGTGTTAATAGTATCATATATGCTTTGAAAAATAGATGTTTGCAAATAACGCGCGTGCATAATAATAACAGTACAGATTGTTTCTCAGAAGATTAGAAGCTTGTCCGGGTGGTGGTTCAAAAATATTAAAAATACTTGGATGATATTTAAGTCACTTTGCCGGTTATACACATTATGCAGAAATTAGCCTCTAATGGGGTGATGGAATGGTCTCTCATATAGAATGTATTGCGTGTAGACCTCCGTACAAAATCTTCATAAATCATTTCACGTTTATCAACGTTCAAGTCTTCTTATGTCAGAGTTTATAAATTAAAGTTATTAGAGTTTTAACCTTAAATTAGATTACATACAAGATTCGTAATGCAGATGTTTCATCTAGTTTGATTTCCTGGATGAACTTTAGGAAAATAATCCAACGTTTTGCTCTCTTTCAGGTCCCTTCTCTTGCATTATTATTTTGATTCATCTTGAGAAAATTCTAAAGCAGGATTAGAATATCCAGATGTCGTTCCTTCTCTTTCTGACTCTTTTTGATTGAGTAATCGTCCATCAAGGACATTAGTAATACCTGGCATGGAGGCAGGAAAATGCGTGTAGGATTCTTCAAGTGAAATGGTAGCAATTCCACCGGCAGAATCTGCAACTGATACCCTGCTTAATTCTACTTCTTCGGGGGCAATATCGCCCTCAGTTATTTTACCAGATTTTCTGAGAAATAATCCTTCAGATTCTGACGACGAACTGCGACTGTTATTTTGGGTGCAATCACTGTTTACAACAAAGGTACTATTCAACCCTTTAAATAGGATGTGCTCTTTATTGGCCCCGCCCATATCACTCGAAGGTGATTGGACGAGCTCTCCATTGACCACGCCCATGTTGCGCAATGCACGGGTCTGAAGATCTAAGGGGGAGGAGTGAACGGAGAGAACAAGGCTCTGAAGTGCCTCGTTATCTCCACCAGGATGATTCGACGGATGGCTAAGTCTTGCTGGAGGCGAGACAGGCAGGACTGGTCCTCCATTCGTGCCCACATTCAAATGTAGCCTTTTGTCCTTGGCCGATGTTGAGCCCGGGGTGTCTGGGACACTAATAGCGTACGACGAAAGGTAGTGTCTTGCTCGCGATCTTCCAGCTGAAAATTAAAGAAAATAATTAGATATTTATCATTAATTTTAAAACCAAAATATGCAGTCATTCTCTGTTGGTCAATACGGTCATTCTCTTCAGTCGTTCTTTGCAGTCATTCTCTGCAGTCATTCTCTGAAGTCATTGTCTACAGTCATTCTCTGCAGTCATTCTATGCAGTCATTCTATGCAGTCATTCTATTCAGTCGTTCTCAGCAGTCATTCTGTGCAGTCATTCTCTGTTGGTTAATTTGCATATTTATTTCCCATTTTCAATTATATATTTCTATCAGCAAAGCTAAAGGTTCAATTTGTATATAGACTATGTTGACAAAAGCAAGTTAACGCACCTGTGTGGCACTTTTACTTTCTTTACTCCTCCGTGTCGCAGCAATTCATTTTGAAAAGCTTTAAGTAGAAACTGACGATAAGTATAATTTGATAGTTGTTGAGGACTATAGCGCTTGATAATGCACTGCTTTGAATTTTAACGGATTAACAGAAATTACGCTTACTCAGATTTATTGCACTGTATCACAGGTATGCGCGGAGTTAGACATGAGGCAGTAACTATCTACAGCAGAATCTAAATTGTGTAGATGTAGACCTCTAAACTCTGAGATTTGAAGAAATTACACTTGAGTTTAACCACAACCTGTGAACGTATTATAATGCTCAGCCAAGCTTGTCTTCTCACTTCTCAATTTTATACCCTATGTTTGCTTCCGGGGTGCTGAAGAATAGACCAACCGTGAAATGCATGTGTCGTAAAAGGCGACAAAGCATTAAGATCCAAACCAACGTCAGAAATGGCATTAGGTTGGTGAACGCCTTGGCTCCAGAATTCTCTACAAAGTTTTCTAAAACGAATGAAATATTTTAATCCCGAGCTTGGTTAAACTGGGTTCAAAGGTAGATGATGATGAAGGTGATGATAATGATGAAGATAATGATGGCGACGATGATAACGATGACGATGATGATAACGACGGCGATGATGATGGAATTACACTTGGGTTTAACCACAACCGGTGTACTCACTATGATGCTCAGCCAGACTCGTCTTCTCGCTGACGGCCATGCCATTAAGCCTGAAGGTCTCGAGCAGCTCGTAGCGGAAGGCTGAGAAGTCGTGCTTGATCTCATTGATGTCGTCCTCAGTGACCTCCCGAGACAGCTTCGAGCGCTGGTACTTCACCACGTAGCGCCGTACTAGGTTCTTAATCACTGCCTGAAACAAGAGACAGTTGATAACGGTTCTTTATCACTGCCTGAAACAAGAGACAGTTGATAACGGTTCTTCATTACTGCCTGAAACAAGAGACAGTTGATAAGGGATCTTTATCACTGTCTGAAACAAGAGACAGTTGATAAGGTTCTTTATCACTGCCTGAAACAAGAGACAGTTGCTAACGGTTCTTTATCACTGCCTGAAACAAGAAACAGATGATAAGGGTTCTTTATCACTGTCTGAAACAAGAGACAGTTGATAACGGTTCTTTATCACTGCCTGAAACAAGAGACAGTTGATAAGGGATCTTTATTACTGCCTGAAACAAGAGACAGTTGATAAGGGATCTTTATCAGTGCTCAAACAAGAAACGATTGACAACGATTCTTCATTACTGCCTGAAACAAGAGACAGTTGATAAGGGATCTTTATTACTGCCTGATAAAGGAAACGGCTGATACGATAGTTTCGTCTATTATTAAGGTTTGTAATTAGAAATAAGCTGATAACTTTTGGAAAGTAAGCAGCATTCCAAGACCATTTAAAAGCTTGAAAAGTAATCCAAAATTATTAGAATTTTCTATCACTGAATGAAACAGGCATTTACTGCTTGTTACTATTTTAGGTCAGCCTTTAGTTTAAAAACATAACGCTTCATAAATAATTAGAGTTAGCTTTTAATTTTGAAAAGCCGCAAAGAATTCCCAGATTCAGAGCTGATATATCTACGAGTTTCATTTGACACGTTTAATTATGAGGTAGTTAAAGACTGCTCTTTCTATTGCCTTTGGCTTTCTGTTCCTTTCACGGTTTATTGAGTTACGGTCAACTTGAGTATGTTGTATAGCCTATTATTCTATATCACACTTACTTTATTAAGGAATATATATATATATATATATATATATATATATATATATATATATATATATATATATATATATATATCATAGATGAAATCTGTGGTAGAGAATACAAACCTTTGCACGGAGAGCTTGACTATAAGTCATAGTATCGTATTTGTAAATGAAAAATTGACAAATGGACTTACATTCCATTCATACATACACACATTCATACATACATACATTACATTTAATTTCAGTATCTGATATTCTCTCTCTCTTAGTGTACTGCCTACTGGCAGGTCCATGGTACATAACGCCTCCACTCTTCTCTGTCTTCCGCCTTCCTCTTCATTTCCACATATGAGTGGGTCTTTAAATCATCTAGCATACCTAATCTCGGCCTGCCCCTGCCTCTTTTTCCTTCCATTCTACCTTCTATGACCTCTTTTAATAGACCTTCCCTCTTAAGAATGTGTCCTATCCATCTCTTCTTCCTATTTCTTAATACATTTATCAACTGTCTATCTGTGCCAACTCTCTCCAGGACTTCCTCATTTGTAACCTTTTGAGTCCAGCTAATCCTCTCCACTCTTCTCCAAATCCACGTTTCCAATGCCTCCAGTTTCCTAATATCTTCCTTTCTTAAGGTCCATGTTTCACATCCATATAATCTGATATTAGTATGTAATAATTGTCTAGTCTTATGAGAAAATAAAAGTTTAATATCATTTCAGAAAAATGAATATGGAATATAGTACATGTACAATGATTACGGTTTCGATTTTCATTAAATATATCAATTATGATATAGAACTAATAAATTAATTTAAACTAAGTGTAATGTTAGTATTTAATAAAAAATGTATCAAACTGTTTAAACATACAAATTAAAAATTGATAACTATTTTTTATTTTACAATAGTGCTGTTCTTATAATAGTCTATGATCTCAATTTAGGTGTTATTGCTGAAAGTTATATTAATTTTAACTAAATCGAATCAAATTATAACCTGATAATTAATTACTTAAATTAATTATTTATTAATTAACCTCATACTGGGTGTCTCGCTCGTGCACTCGCTTCAACTGCTCCTGAAAGAAAAATTATGAAATAGTTTCAAAATACAAATAACAAACGGCATACTTCAAAAATTATTTTAAAAATTACAAATTTAACAGCGGCACTATGAACGGCGGCACATTGTGTCCGAGTTGCCCAAGAATAGAGCAAAGTGGACTACACGTGTCATAGAAGGCGACTAAAACACTAAAGTGCAAAGCACCTTGAAAAAATGCCTTCGGTTGGTGAGCGCCTTGGCGCCAGAAATTGCTACAAAATTTTCTAATGCCAAATCTAATTAAACTGAGCTTCAAGGGAAGAAGAAGAAGACGTTTTTGAGGACTGTGAAAGGTGACATGACTGAAATCGAGATAAACATACCATCTGAGCTTCAAAGATTTATTCTGCTGTTTAGAAAATATCCAAACTGTGAAATACGAACATGCCGTCATGGGTAAGTGTGAGGAAACACGCTACAATTAAGTGCTACGATGATAATAGTAAAGTAATACTCCACACCCCAAAGAGATGGACTGATACAGTTTCTTGTATTACAGATATTTTAAAACCAGATTTCTGTAAAGTTTTCTTTGGCAATAAAATCTCTGGTTTTGTTGTAAGAAACTTACAAAGTTTCGATAATAACGAAGCAGTGTATAAGCTGGCGACAGTGGCGACGTCGGTAAGATACTCTACCGCGGATCAGTACGTGAGGGATTCAAATCTTTGGCTCGCCCGTCACTTACATCGCTTTCGAGTGAGTAAACTGACGTTGAACTTAGCTTTACCAGCTTTTTAAAGCATGTCATTTCTCTGCAGATTCTGCGTTGAGAGGAGTTATCACCGTCCTGCTTCATTTACAATATTGGCATGAGATCGTATGCTGTAGAGATCATATACTGCAGTTAGCAAACAATTACGAAAATTGCAGTGTTATACAGCGGTAATAGGAATTTGTTCTTGATGCAATATGAGAGAAATCTAGAGATAATTTCTTAAATAAACTCTGCAAAAGCTAGAGATAAATTCTAAAATAACTTCTACAAACATCCATTCTGAAATTTCAGCATGCTATAGGATTGACTCGATTGAGATTATAGTCAAGGTAAAACTTAAACATTATTTAGCCTAGTTTATGATCAACCTGCGCCAATAATCCTGACATAACGATTAAAATTTCAAGACAGTTAAATAACCAAGCTCAAGGTATTTGTAGATAAATTGAAAACTACGATTGCTACAGTGTTGGGTATCTAAGTAGCAATTATGCAAATAACAAGTAAAATTCTGAACAACTTAAAACTGTAATACTATGCGTTCTGTGGCTCTGCCTTCAGCCTACTGTTCAATAGAGTTCAATTTTTTATTTTCGTCAAAACATATCCACTTAGGAATTTCTTTTATGCGCGTTTTTATAAATTCCAGATTTTCACTACTACTAATAATAATAATAACAACAATTAGAGTGCTACAGTCATCAATGACAACATCGAGCACTATTGAGGCAAAATAAAGCCGGCAAGAAAAAGAAGGTCCAAACCGGTGCAAAAATTAAAAATCCAGAAAATCAAAGTCAAGGAAATTAAAGAAAAGGAGGTTTAGGCGCTAGTCGCAACTCTTGTACATGGACACTGAATGGAAAAGAGAGATGATAAAGACAGGTCTTCAACTGTCTATGGAACTGCTCATAGGAAAGCAAGGGCCGATGTGATTCAAACGAAGACTTCCGAAGAATGGATGGGAGAGAATTCCAGATCTGCGGTGCAGCATGCTGGCAAGAACGATTAGATAGCTTAGAGCGTGAAGGTAAGCTAGGCCTCACAAGAGTAATTAATTTCACTATGAACAAACCTTTACACTAAGCCATCTATTTTCCTTTGCCTTCTTTGAACACCTGGACACAGTTCGCCACAGCCACTGGAGGATGTGCCACACGGTTTTCGGAGATGGAATGAGATTAAATGGAGGAGGAACCGTAGCCCCCTCCTCAAAGTAACTCATCCAAAGCTTCGACCTGGCAAACTTCCATTCCATGTCCGCTGCGTTCTGTAAACGTCAAGAAATCTTTTTTAGTTTTCCTTCAATTCACAAATTCAATGCAACCAAACAAAAACATAATGCAAACGTTTTAAAGTTTCATAACTTCAAATATAAACCAAAGCAAATATATTTCGAAAGTAATGTGTACTACTGTACCCAAATAACAAAATCGATCAATTAATCAACATCAACATATTGCTCTGAGCAGAGATTAAATATTTTGCTACAAATTCAGCCAATTAAACTAATTGTAGAAACAATTAAACTAATTGTAGAAACAATTAAACTAATTGTAACAATGATTAAATTAATTATAATTGCAAATATCAGCTGATTCTAATTCAAGCTATAAAATAGACTGTTAGCGTTATGGTTGAGCGCATGTAGTATTCTAACAGGCTGTGCTAGTAAAAAGGAATTCCAATCAAAATTAAGAAACACAAACAAAATGCACCGAATGAGTCACATCTTGCGTGTAAATGAGAGACGTCTCTAACATTCTCTATAGTATTCAGTTTCTTTCTAACAAATAATACAATTTGATTAAAAACCAGTGCCAAATTCATTTGTGTCATGTTACGAACGAAATATGTGGGCGTTCAATTATTGTTTATTTGTTAAAAGCTATCAATCCTGCCGCGTACTAAATCTAATTGACCCATTATGTTTCACTGGAAGTTAGAATAGACTAGAGTCTAGCGAGTCAGCCATCTTTCACATTACTCTGGGCGGATTCATTTTATATGCTATCCAGTCTTATATTGACCGCGAGAAACAATTATTGTTGACTTATGAGGTAAATGATACAGTTAAATACTCAGTATGATGATGTCGCTTAGCGATATCATCATGATATCTGGCTGAAGCCAGTGGCGAAGTCGGTAAGATACTCGACCGAGGATCAATAGGTGCGAGTTCAAATCCTGGGCTCGCCCGTCACTGACATCGCTTTCGAGTGAGGAAACTGACGTTAACCTTAGCTTATTAGCTTTGCCAGCTTAACGTTTCACGGTTATACCATATATTTATACATCATATATAAAACATAAAACATAGTAGTCAATTGAATCAGTTATTCATGTTACCGGTCCCGTGAATATAAGAGATTTTGCTGTCAGATTTAGTCCCCAGGAATCTAATGCCCTATAGTAAGACATCTTCTACCACATTTGTCACTTCCTTCCATAGGTTATTTTTATATCACATGCGAATGTAAAAGAGGGTTGTTTGTTTTTAACATTTATGTGCTACAAATTGAAATTTAGAGCAACGCGAAAGACAAAGTGCACAGTATCTTCAAGTTGTGGTTAACAAAAATATTTACAATTTGATAGAATATCTTTTCAAAATATATAAGCTTCAATAGTTAGGCCGGAGTTTTACTCTATAAATGAAGGCCTACACGAGATAGTTTAGCTTTAATTGTGGTTGAAGAAAGCTTAGCTCTCGCTAAGCATGACTATTAGTTTGTTGATAACGAAGCTAGAATACTAATGGCTATAGAGAGATAGCTATTGCTAAGCGTGGCTATTAGTATGTTGACATAGTAAGTAGAATACTAACGGCTATGGAGAGATAACTGTTGCTAAGCGTGGCTATTAGTATGTTGATATAGTAGCTAGGATACTAACGGCTATGGAGAGATAACTGTTGCTAAGCGTGGCTATTAGTATGTTGATATAGTAGCTAGGATACTAACGGCTATGGGGAGATAACTGTTGCTAAGCGTGGCTATTAGTATGTTGATATAGTAGCTAGGATACTAACGGCTATGGAGAGATAACTGTTGCTAAGCGTGGCTATTAGTATGTTGATATAGTAGCTAGGATACTAACGGCTATGGAGAGATAACTGTTGCTAAGCGTGGCTATTAGTATGTTGATATAGTAGCTAGAATACTAACGGCTATGGAGAGATAACTGTTGCTAAGCGTGGCTATTAGTATGTTGATATAGTAGCTAGGATACTAACGGCTATGGAGAGATAACTGTTGCTAAGCATTGCTATTAGCATGTTGATCAGCACGACTATCATGACCCCGCAGTAGGTTCCGTACATAAGTTTTCCCAGGAACTCCGTCACCGGATGCTTCTCATCAACCTCAAACTTCACAACGTCCGCCAATCCGTAAATAGCGAAATACATCGTCTGGACGATCTCGAATAAACTGCGCAGATACACAATAATTCTAATTCTCATTTGAAGTTGGATAGTAAAGAACATTTTACATTTATGCCAAATTAGATAAAGGTACTGCATTGAATGCAGAGAGATAAGCTCCTTGAACTTGTAAAGTATGCAGGAAAATAAGTATAGACTGCTGCTGTAGCTGTCTGCAGTTGTATCTTTCTGCTGCAGTAGCTGTCTGCTGCTATAGCTTGCTGTTGGTGCAGCTCTCTGCTGTTGCTGCAGCTCTCTGCTGCTGTTGCTCTCTGCTGCTGTAGCTCTCTGCTGTATATCTCTGTGGTTAGAGATATAATGAGGATTTACGAATTTTTTGTAATATTGATCTATTAAAAATCTAGTTGGAACTTAAATTAGCCTACCTTTTTAGGTTATAACTGTGAGATTAATTTTACCGGAGTAGGTTAAAGTTAAATTTCACTTAGCAGGAAACAAACTTTTGCAAATACATTGCTTTAAATGGGCAAACCAACTCGTGTAGACCACAAATTAGCAAAGTGCCTTTCTTTTAATATTTTGAGAACTTCTACAGAATGAGAAGCGTTCCTTTCTTAGGTGCCAAAGCATCAACGAATAATTTTAATAAACCATTAAATTAAGTACTTACTCAGCTAGGCTGGTATCACATCCGCAGCTAAATTTGGGATCGTAGTCGGGATTATCCTTACAATTATCTTCACATCTTCTTATCTTAGACTGCGAATAGTAGTGATACAGCTGATTTACTCCGCAAGAGAAGGCAAATACAACGAGAAAAGCGAGACCAAAAAATTTTAGGATATCCGAGATCATTCGACCAAGGGATAGCTGCATTGGACCCAGGTGCGGGTTCATGGTGAAGTACTGAATCACTTTGAGATAACTGAAGATGTTGGCCCAGGCGAAGCAACCCTCGGCCATCAAGTCTGGGTCGAAGGCGTTCCAGTACTGTCGCTCCGCTAGCGCTTTGTCCTTCTCCCCTGCCCGCAACTCTCGCTGTACCTGAGAGTCGTCAATATGTAACAGATAGTAAAGTAACGAACAGATATCTGAAGACTGTTGAGCTACTGTTTACTATTTGTTCGTTAACCTCACGAACAGATATCATAAGATTATTGAACTATACTAGGCTATCTGTTCGTTAACTTTACGAACAGATATCTTATGATGTTAAGTGTTAACGTACAGATATCATAAGACTGTATTCTTTTAATACTATAATTTTATTACTTTGGACCGAATTTCTGGATTTTGGAATTTGCACCGTTTTTGGACCTTCTTTTTTTGCTCGCCGGCTTGATTTTGTCTCAATAGTGCTCGATGTTGTCATTGATGACTGTAGCACTCTAATTGTTGTTATTATTATTCTTATACTATCTGTTCTTTAACTTTATCAACAGATATTATATGACGTTAATCAACAGATATTATAAAACTATTGTCTGATACCATCTGTTCGTTAACTTTAAGAACAGTTATGATACGATTTTAACGAACAAATATCATAAGATATTAGATTTATGTTGTATGCTCGTTAACAGTATGTTCTCCATTGAAGAAATCTTTCTAAATTCTTTCAATTCTATGTTCTTGCTGTTCTTTTCAATTTTAAAAAATCTAGTCATCTACTTAACCAATGAGTCTATACCAATCTTCTACATGTTCTGCATTCAGTAAGTATCAATCTATTTCTGCTGCACAGTTGAACTACATCTAGCATTTTCTTTCTTGGCAACAAGCATTGGATGTTGTTCTACTTCTTCATTTTATTATTTATTAGTACGCTGTAGAGTTTTACATCTTGTCGAATCTTCTCATTACGAGATTCCTCAAACAGAGTTTTCGAGGTATTGAAAAATATGTTAAAGAAATTCATGAGATAGTTCAAATGCACTAAATTAATTGATAGTCACTACAAATGAAAAGTTATTTGAATTTAGAAAATAACGAGTAAATTGGTTGGTGCTTCAAGACTTCATGGAACGCGAATTTAAATATTTCCAAACTAATCATTGATTAGAAAAAACAAATATAGTTTTTATCAGCTTTGTCAACTGTTTTGTCTAAGGTACACATTCCTAAAATTTTTCTTATCATTGCAATTATCAATAAACAACAAGGTAAACAAGCAAGTTTAGTTAAAATCTAACACTTAAGCATAAAATATGTAACTTTTAGCTTGGAAAAAATTCTACCCACAGAAATTCCTCTTGCCTTCCGCAGCATCTCATTTAGTCCTATTTGACGCAGCACGTAATATCTTACATGTCGAATGACCTGCTGTTAAACTTTCAGAACTTAAAAGGTAATAGAGAAATTGTAACCAGAAAATAAGCGACGATTTTAAGAGTGAACGTGGTAATAAATAGAGCGTTAATGAGAGCGTCCGCCATGTTCCACATGTTCCGAAAATATTCCCTCGCTCCCTCCCGCCACAGCTGCTTTATGTTGTCCCATATCAGCGCTGCGAGCACGTATAGTATAGCAATATTTTATATATACAAAATAATACCTGCATATATATATATATATATATATATATATATACATGTATATATATATATACACACATACATATAAATATGTATATATATATATATATATATATATATATCTTAGTGCACTGTCTACTGGCAGGTCCATGGTATATAACGCCTCCACTCTTCTCTGTCTTCCGCCTTCCTCTTCATTTCCACATATGAGTGCGTCTTTAAATCATCTAACATATCTAATCTCGGCCTGCCCCTGCCTCCTTTTCCTTCCATTCTACCTTCTATGACCTCTTTTAATAGGCCTTCCCCCTTTAGAATGTGTTTGTGTATGACATACGCATTCAGCAGATATATATATATATATATATATATATATATATATATATATATATATCTGCAGTATACGTATGTCATATACAAACAAATTTAATGTATATAAATCTAACAACGGTAATGAATTAATGAATTATCAATCTATCAATTGATTTGTTTTGAATAAAAGTTATAATTTGTTGCTTTAAATTAGTTAATTATTTTATTTCTAACGTATAGTTGAATAGATTAATCTTCAGAAGCTTTTCTATTAATACACGTATATTCATTACATATGATATGTATTACATAAGTATATTAATTATATACAGATGCATATCTGTATATGATTTTCATACCTTGTGTATTGAAATTTGCAAAAGAAGAAGTACAAAGAAAGAAATGTAAGCTTTGGGTTGTTCGTTCGAACACTTGTTAAGTTTCATATTTTCTTTTTTTCTTTGCACTTTGAGTATAATTAATAACCATCATCATCAACACTCATGAAGTTCAAGGATCGACTAGATATGGCAAATTAACTAAAAATTTACAAAGGTAATCGCTGCAAAATTTTCCATCGATCTATTGATTGGTGCAATGCGAAATGTACTCTGCGTTCTGGGTGCGGCAGTGTAGTGTTGTAGATTAAATATATAAAAAGTTCCCTTCAGAATGAAGACGCTGAAATGCATCTGTGATGAAAGCATTCGGCGAAAATTAAATTAATTGAATCACAGGCGCCTCAGTAGCATCACAAGACTGCTGCTTCTGTACAACAATGCGACAGCAATGCTGATTCATAACACACCATTTATATCAATGCTTTTAACGATTTTTCTGTACTGCATTCAGGCTTCACAATGACAATATTTTTGATGTCCAGCTAAAGCGGAAGTGTACGGATAAAATAATTTCCAAGAGTTTGTTTGCATAAGGTTTTAGACTGTTACAATTTCTCTTTTGATGCCTGTAAATGTCGTAATTTATAAGAAATAAAAATACATATCAGTGCAGATATTAATGCATTCCTAATTAGATAGCGACTTAAATGAATCAAATCAGTTCTTTTTCAGATTTAGGACGATTCTTTTATAGTAACACTAATTGAATAATTACATAACGAAGAAATAATGTTACTGGTTTTAAAGTCCTTCATAACATCCTAGTCTCTCACAAAAATGTGAGAAAAATTAGTAATAATTATCAAGATAGGTTTATCAGTAATGCATGCAAAGTAAGTATATTCATATTTGCCACATATATACACCGCTATAAAAGGCATTGAAAATTTCTAGATACATTTTCTTAAAACGTAGTATTATAAAATGTAAATTTTTAAAGACGATTCCTGTATTTAATGTTTCAAATTTTTAGAATGTCTTCACAATGTCTTCACAATGTCTTCACAATGTCTTCACAATGTCTTTTCACAATGTCTTCCTTTTTACATTTTAATTTTACATTTAATAAGTCTAATTTAACTTGTTAATTTAAATTTGTCATGTTTTCTCTTAGATGTTGATTTTCCAAGTAAACGTTGTTGTTAGTAGATCAATGGAAATTCGAGTGAAACTTTGAATCACAAGAATATCTAGAGTGCAAGCCTTTAATACGAGAATGCACATTCTATTCAAAATTAAATCCGACATTTCATAGAGAGCTCTGTTGACTTGTGAATCTTAAACTTTGACTCGTTTAGAACTCATCCACATGTACTTGTATAGCGACTAACATGAAATGAACTAACGAGTTACCGTTTATAATCTTGAGAGGCTGTTAATATAGAAGATGCTTACGAAAGTGATTATAGAATCGCTTTTGAAATTTTCGTCGGAGTATTTGAGGGTATGATATAAAGATACTCTGCACTTTGTATGAGTTCAAGGTTGCCTATTTGGTATGATTCAGCGTTGCCGCAGGTTATACTGCGTATATTTGAGGATATGATAACATACGTGAGCAGTAACTCCTTCTTCTTAAAATTGATTCTTCCTTACTCTAAGATGAGTTAATCAAAGCGATGAAGCAAATGAGTGATGTCTAGTTTAGGGCCAACAAACGAGCAGAAACTTGAATTAATCGTGACAATTTTGTTTTCAAGAATCGACCTACATTTACACTGACGATTTCAATATTTAACATTCTCTTAGCACTTTTTCAGATCATTTGGGTGAATCTATCTGTAGTGACATGCGATGTGTGACGTCACTCACATCATCATTATGTCACTTACATTATGTGAGGTTTAACAGACGTTAAACCTCATATAATGCTGTGATGTGATAATGAAATAACGATTACGTTTTATGAGGTTTAAAAGACATTAAACAATTATTTCTTCTTCTTCTTCAGTGCACTGCTAAGTGGCAGCTTCAAGGTATATATTCATAATCAAAGTCTGATTCTCGCTCCATAAGAGCACTCCTTAGATCAACCAGTTAATACCTTCACAAAGTCTATGCCTTATCCATACCTTATGTAGCCTATAGCTTGGGAAAAGTATGGCTTCTGAGGTGATTTCCCGTTGCCTTCCTCAGTTAGATAGATTAATTACAATTTAATCCTTGGGGAAAATATTTCATGGTGAGGTGGGTCCCCTCTTACCATCCTCAGCTCTTGCTTTAGTCGGCTCTTACGTACACGCAGCAGATTGTTTGCGGTCGCTCTATTCTGCAGTTGTCTAACCACACCGAGCACAACATGGGAATATATCTCTATATATAATTTATAATTTGCCTTTTTTGCTTTGCCATTGAAGAAAATGGTTTGAAATTGTCAGCGCTAACATCGTCTACTTGAAGCGTCTCTGCCATCAGCTTAGACTAAAGATATCGACGTTAAATTCGAATCAAATAAAAGACAGGACTAACCTATAACATAGACAAGTATAGCCCATTCAATGGGTGTGGGTAGAGTGCCTCGTAACCCATTGCCCACTCTGTTCTTCAGGTCCGGATACTCAGCGAGAAGACCATTTAGAGTAGCATGGCTCATCGCGTCTATACGTAGTGAGGCCAGAAACAACAGGACTGCGCAAACACGAAGCATTCAGACAATGAGATAATGAGCATTCAGATAATGAGAATAGTCCTACGAAACTTTTTAATGCATTTAACTCTGCTGTTTGATTTGGCAGCCACTGAGCTAGGCCATGGAAGGCCACCTCACGAGTTAACTTGAGAATAATCTATTGATCAATTCATCTCTCTACAGAGCTAGTAGAAGACGACTAAGAGTAGGAATATGCAGTTTAGGCATCTACCTTTACAAGCAGATGTGGAGAGAGAGAGAGAGAGAGAGAGAGAGAGACGAAGAGGAAGAGAGACAGGGGAGCGAGAGATTTGGATAATATCTATGAACTTCATATACAGTAAAAATACAGGTATAATTATACGTTTTAGTTCAGCTGAAGTTTGAGTATCAGCTCTCTCTCTTAGTGCACTGCCTACTGGTGGGTCCATACCATATAACGCCTCCGCCCTTCTCTCTCTCCTGTTTTCCTCTTCATATTGACATATGAGTAGATTTTTAAAGCTTCTAACATTCCTAACTCAGTCTATCTCTGCCTCTCTTTCCTTCCCTTATACCTTATATAACCTGTTTTAGTAAACATTCCCCCTTAGAATGTGTCCTATCCAACTCTTCTTGCTATTTCTTAATGCATTTAGCAATTGTCTATCTGTACAAACTCTCTCTAGAAATGTCTTCATTTGTAGCTTTTTAGGTCCAGTTAGTCTTTTCCATTTCTCTCCATATCCACATTTCTAACGTTTCTAGTTTTCTAATATCTTCCTTGAGTGAGACTAAAGCGTTGGAAATATGGATAAGGAGAAGAGTAAAATTTACAAATATTATTAAGATGTAAGCTTTCATTCATTTTGCTCTGCCTACATTCTGACAGTTGAATAATGAAAATTTATAAATTTATTTTAACTGAAAGCTGAACGACTTTCGTGATATATTTCACTATAGCAGACTTAAAAATACACAAACTCGAAGGAAACAGTCGAATATACTTACAAAGGAATGCAAAATAGGACGCCATTCTGCAGAAGAACTTGATCATGGGTCTCTTCATGATTCGTCCAACGCGAGAGTATGGTGCCAGAATGTAGAGCACTGAGAGCACTGGAAAAAGCGCGGCCACCCCACCAAACACCATCACCTGGTAGACGTAGCTGTGCCGCTTGTTGCCTGGTATACCCTCGTACCACAGTGAGGTCATCAGCTGCTGGCAATTGGCGTGAGATACAAACTGAAATTCAAAAATTCAATTATTATGAAAGTTTGTTTTCCTCAATAGAGAAGAACGATTTGTAGACGATCACTAATCGCTTCTCTCTATACATATATAGTGTATATATATAAATATATATATATATATATATATATATATATATTTATATATATATATACTATATATGTATATATATATATATATATATATATATATATATATATATATATATAGAGAGAGAGAGAGAGAGAGAGAGAGAGAGAAAGAGAGAGAGAGAAAGATAGAGGTGGTTACCATATGACCCGAAGTTTCGATGATTCGGTAGTTATTCCTATAATTAACTCGTAGCATCTTAACGAAAATGCATTTCAAAATGCAGTCATTTACAAATGACGTCATTGCTTTACTGTGATAGCTGATAGTTAGCCAGAAATACTGTCGTCGTATTTATCAATTTCAGAGGAAAGGTTTCGATTTTGCTAGAATTTCAAAATTATACGTATCCTCTTCTAAGTTGGAGCTATGCACAAAATTACAAGGTTCTTGCTAACAATGCTGGCAATACTTCTCTTATGAAACAATATGAATATTACATTGCCTAAACAATTTGTCCAGAGTTAGACAATTGCAATGATATTACTGTGACTTTCGAAAGCAAGTTATTATCACGTAAGAATGAATTCTTTATGCATGCTCACCTTTCGAAAGTAAAAATTCATACTATTCATTGAGCCCGTGCTTAACTAACGTCAAGCCTATACTTAACATGCGACGCATTTGAACTGGTATTTCCCTTTAACTGGTATTTTCCCTTAAATTTGTCACATTGTTGGAATTCTCCGTTTTTTAACTTGAGTTATATATACCCATGGGATTCCCTTGATTTCTTAGTGCAAAGATATCAGGGAGTCAAGTACAACTCAGCTGTGATAAAGTATAAATTCAAACTTGATTGATGCGTCGTTCATGAAATTTAAATTTTCACTTGAGAGAGTGGTAAATTAAAGCACTTTTGACTAATAAGCTGTCCATTCAATGCTAGTCTACAAGTGAATTACTTCTCAGTGTTCTGTAGAAGCTGCAGGTCTATGATACAAATTCCTAATCACAGTCTGCTTTCACCCTCTTTTAAGAGCACTCCGTCACGCTGTAGGCCTTTAAATGGGATCAATCTAATACACTTAAAAATGTACTAAAAGCTTGAAAAATATATTACTTTTGAGAGGGTATCTTTTTACCTTCCTCAGTTCTAGGTTAGTCGCCACATACGACGAGTACAGCATGTGGTTGATCTGTTGTTCAGTGGCTCTGATATCAAACGGGAAAATCTAGCTAAAGAATTCTGAAGAAGCTTTAGAAGCTATACTCTGAGTGTGTTATTGGCTTTTACGGTAAGCAGACTTACATTGGATTACAGGATTAACGTTTCAAATAATTAAAGTTAATCGAACGTTGCGCTCGTCAAATGGTTGAATCATACATACGGAACCAGACAGACCCAGACAGACCTCTTCAGCTCCGGTACTTTCAAATTGTTGGCCAAAATTAACCGACCCAAGGTCTGGACGAAGACTTTTAGTAGATTGGTTCTCTTCAATTTTGATTAATAGTGAAGGCTACGTTAAATATCGAAATTACACAAAATGCAAACGTGCTAATAAAAACTTTTTTAAAATAAATTATTAACACTAATCGAACCTTCTTTTGTTTATATTTGATGGCCAATTTAAATCTCGCCATTCCCATTCCATCGTTCAACGGGTCACCCCTACCCGTCCCCGTCCCCTTCCCGTCCCAGGCGATACCGCTAGTGAGGGGGCTTGCCCGCGTGGTCCTCGGCTCGTAGTTCAGGATGATCTTGAGCTCCTGGGAGCCCCTGGCCTCTGCCAGGAGGTCCACAGCGAAGTCCTGGCACTGCTGGGCCAGAGCCTTGTACTCCGTCGTCAGCTCGTTCTCGATTCTACTCAGGCGCTTCAAGTCCCAGCTGAGCTCGAAGGCGGTCAGGATTGGGTCAGGGCTGGTGAGAGCTATGAAGGAGGGACTGGCAAGGGCTGTATATGCGTTGATTCTGTTGATTAATAAATACCAAAATGTAAATGATAAATAGTAATCAATAAAATTAATAATAAATATTGAAGCTATTTAATTAATCAAGAATAGTATTTAATAAATCAAGAAGAGACTTCCATTGAAATTCTAGAAGTGGGTGTGATAGTAAAATGAACATAATCATAAAGTAAAACTTAGAGATGGGATATAGATTGACTGTTTGAGTGTTCGACTTGGAAACCAGTGGCCTTGGTTCAAAGCTCAGCTCAGGATACAACTAGAAGATATCCCCTAGAACCACATGTCAACAGGGTCAACAGTAAAGATGTGATTGATCACGCAAATATTGAAAACGGGCCTGGAACATGTAAAGCAGTCTCGAAGATCGATGACTAACCATGGTACTGCTACAAAATGGTCAATTCAAGGAGAGTTTTAATTAAATCGATGAAGAATTTTGAAAATCGAACATTATATGAATAATGCATTGAACCTATAACAGCACAAATACTCAATATTATTACACATTAGCAAAAACAATAACAAAAAACATGTACAATAAAGAAGGAATTTAGAGATATAAAATATAGATACGGTTCTCCACTATCCATCACCTTTCCACATTACATATCTAGATAAAATTTAGAGATATAATATAGACAAGGATAGTATAATGTAAACTCTTACGCTTTTTAATTATTATATCTTCTTCTTCTTCTTCTTCTTCTTCAATGCACTGCCAAGTGGCAGGTTCAAGGTACATATTCATACTAAAAGTCAGCTTTCTCGCTCCATAAGAGCACTCCTTAGAGTAACAAGTTAATCCCTTCACAAAGTCTGTGCCTTATCCATACCTTATTTAGCCTACAGCTTGGGAAAAATATGGCTTCTGAGGTGGGTTGCCTTCCTCAGATAGATGGATTAATTACCATTTAATCCTGGGGGGAAATATTTCATGGTGAGGTGGGTCCCCTCTTGCCATCCTCAGCTTCTGCCTTTAGTCGCCTCTTACGTACACGCGGCAGATTGTTTGCGGTTGCCCTATTCTGCAGTTGTTCAACCCCACCCGAGCACAACAAGGGGAATTATTATATATTAAAAGAAATCTCAAAAGTGTCTATGTACTGATAAACGTTCAAAATTTGCAGTTCGACGTCGCCACTGGTTGGAGGCAGTGGCGACGTCGGTAAGCTATTCGACCGCGAATCAGTATGTGCGGGTTCAAATCATGAGCTCACCCGTCGCTGAAATCGCTTTCGAGTGAGGAAACTGACGTTAACATTAGCTTTTTTTAGCTTTTTGTTAATTTCATTCACTATATTCCTTCAATGCTCACCTGGATCTGGAATGATTAAGATTGTCCACGCTGGCGATGTGACTACACTCAGTGCAGTGACACCGGATGTCATGTGGTCGACTGATGGAGTCTCCTCGCTCCAGCAGGATCTGCAGGATCTGATAGTTGTTTCTGTGAGCCGCCAGGATAACCGGAGTGATGTCCGGGGTGAAGGAATTGGAGGGCACGGAGCCGAATAATCCCTGAAAAAAAACAGAAAGGAAATATGGAGCAACAACAACGCAAGCAAGAAAATAAGAAACTATCAACACCACCATTGCACACTATCTAAGCACCATTAAAGATGCACATCACTTCAGACATATTTGAATTAACAAACGAAGTTTAACATTTACAATTTGGTCTGAACCGGTATCTACTTGGCAAGTTAATCGACAGAGGATCTGTAACTGTTTAAACCCAGTGGTTACCCATCTCACTCACCTGCTGCTTCTTCTTCTTCATTGCACCACCAAGCGGCAGGTTCAAGGTACATATTCATACTCAAAGTCTGTTTTCTCACTCCATAAGGGCACTCCTTAGATCAACAAGTTAATCCCTTCACAATATCAATACCTTATCCATACCTTATGTAGCCTATAGCTTGGGAAAAGTATGGCTTCTAAGGAGGTTTCCCGTTGCCCTCCTCTTCCTTACTCACCTGCTATACATGTAGACCAGCAAACTGACGATAAACTTGACTTTAGTATTTTTAATTTAAAATGTCATACCGATAGATTTTTCTTGTTACTGTGCTGTTGGGACAGGATCATGTGGACGGCTATGACGTTCTCGGCGTTGATGGCGTGTAGGAGGTTGTCACCCAGCTTCACCTCGGGGTGGGTCAGGAGCAGCTCAACGAGGATGTCGTTGTCGTTCTCTATGGATATCTGAAGGGCAGACCTTCCCAGCATATCGGTACAGTTGACGTTTAGGGTAATTTCCTGAAAGTATCAGTCAGTTAGATCAGTCATCTTGATGATGACGACGACGACGATGATGATGATAAAGAAAATAAAAATAATAGTAATAATAATTATAATAATAATAATAATAAAATTATTATTATTATTATTATTTAATTGCCCTGGGCTGTATAGGGCTCTGGGCTAAAAAAATAAGATAAAAGAAAGACTTTATGTAAGTAAAAGAAAGATGAAAAATAAATATTTAAAATAATTCCTCTGCGCTTTGGGAGGCTGCATTCATCATTGTGCCACGAAAGCAAACAGCATTAAAGCGCTGTAGTGCGATAGGCATGCGCTGCCATAGAAAGGCTTTTTCGCTTTGGTAGCCTGTTATAGCGCTGGCTCTCCTGCCTAATTCGTTTATGAAGTCAGACGCGGCAGAGTTGATGGGGCCCAAGGTCTCAAAGCAATTGGCAGGAAGATATAGCTGCTAGAGACTGCGGCATATTTAAGGGACTTCCTATTATTATTATTATTATTATTATTATTATTATTATTATTAACATTTATAATTTTAATAATGATAATAATAATAACAATACTAAAAATAATAATAGTTATTATTATTAGTTGTATTGCTATTATTAAGATAATAAAAAATAAAAATATAGTAATAATAAGTATATTTATAACCGCCGCTATATTTTAAATGCCACAGTAGCGCAGAATGGGCGGTGAAGGTCAATTAGACTGATGGTACAACACCACAATAGGTGTAGTGACTAGAACTCTGCAAGTCTGGAACTTGAACACGATATCGATAGGTCTGTTCTAACTACCTACCGTTCTAACTGTTCTAACTTCGAACCGTCTATTTCTATATTGACTCCTCGTGCATTTCTAGACACACTTGTCAATTTGGCTTTCTTAATGTTAATTTTCATTCCACACTTAAACGGAGTAATGTTCAGGCCATCCACAATTTTCAGTAAACCCATTTCGCTACGAGCAGTCATACCTTGATCATCAGCAAGTTTTAATCTTTCATAAGTATCAATCAATATAAAATCAGTTAATCATTTATTCGTTCAGATAGGCAATCTGTCTAAAGTGTCACGTTCACTCATTGGTTCACCATCGAATACGAGCAAGGTTCAAATTATTGGGTTCTCCCGCCACTGTTGACGCTTTTAGCTGACAAAAGTAAAGTTAAATTCTGATTTTTATGAAATTTATATATAATATATATAATGGCTCAAGTCTTTCAAAATATTTCTTCCAATGTGGGATTCAGTCATGTTCAAAAATTATTTGAACAAAAGAAATATCATGTCTGATCTTTCTGTTCTAGAATAATTTGAGAATTGAAAATCTTACAATCGCGACCTTTCAGTTTGGAAACAAAGCATAATCAGAGAGTCAGAGGATCTTCATATGTGAGCATTAGACAACAAGATCCCCTGAGACAAAACGAGAGAATGAATGTTTGGTTAGTCCATCGATTTTTGTAAAAAGAGAAATTGTTCTTATAAATCATAATGTAAATTTCGCTTTCTTAAAGCGACGAATCGTGAATGACGCATTTAATAAATTTCTACGCAGGAGCTTCTGTTGGTATCAACTCTACATTCCCATTCCTTTCCTCCTGCGCCAGATCAGTAGATAATAAATTTAAATAAATTGTAGAATAAGATTTTTCTCATTTGCATTCGTCAATTTTGGTTTCAAATGTTTAGAAGTCAAGTAGAATCTGATCTGTCCATTTTCTCTTGAGCTAAATCAGCTGGTATTGACTGTATGATCATATACATGTTTTAAGGTTCCATTTCTAAGAATGCTGCGGTCTAAACCACGATAACATTAGATTTCCTATCGGCGATTAAAATTCAAACACAGCTTTCCAAGCCAAGGAAGTAAAAATATATTTTTCAATTATGTTTTTCCTTTTAGTCCAATTTAAAAAGTATAACTTTGTGGTTATATTCAAATCAAGAAACTGTTTAAAAAAATCTAATTCATGGATTTTAACATATATATATATATATATATATATATATATATATATATATATATATATATATATATATATACTGTATATATACATGTATATAGACACTGTGTTTTTATAACTGATACCCAAAATTGTTTTACCAATCAAGTCGTAAAAAGTTGACCGATGTTCTTGCAATTTATAGCACTTTACCAGCAGCCAATTCTACAAAACAGAGAGAAATTTCTTTTTAATAGCTTTAATAACGTGAAAGTTATAGTTCTACGAATAGCAGTGGGGTCAGATAAGAAATTTCCAGTACAGGACTACAGGCGTATTACATGAAGCATAAAACTATCTCTATAAGAATAATAGCGAACACGTCACAAATTTTTAGCTAACGCTACTTTGAAGAGCCATCATTTCTTAGCAAAATGACGTAAAATACGTGCCGATATGTTCTTAAATGATAAAGTTATTGAACTTTTAATGCATGCATAGCATGTTTGGGTACGCCTGCCATCATCGCAGCCACTGCAGCGGCGTCCTCTAGCGCCACAGTTAAAATGATTACTCGTTTATTCTCTTCATGCCATGCATGCATAAAAAGTTCAATAACTTTGTCAATTGAGAACATATAAGCACATATTTTACGTCGTTTAGAAAAGAAATGATTGTTCTTCAAAATAGCATTAGCAGAAATTTTATATTGCGTGTTAGCTAGTATTTTTATTGAGATAATCTACGCTAAAAGTAACAAGCCCATAATCCTGTATTGGAAATTTCTTATCTGACCCCACTCCTATTCGCGAGACTATAACTTTCACATTATTAAAGATATTCAACAAAATTTCTCTATGTCTGGTAGAATTGGTTGCTGGTTAAGTACTGTAAATTTTAAGTACCTCGGTCAACTCCTTACGACTTTATTGTAAAAATAATTTGGGGTATCAGTTATAAAAAACACAGTATATATATATATATATATATATATATATATATATATATATACTATATAATATGCGGTCGAATATCTCACCGACATCGCCACTGGCTCCAGCCAGTGGCGATGTCAGTAGGATATTCGACCGGATATGTATGTGCAGGGCTCAAATCTTGGGTTCGCACGTTACTGACATCGCTTTCAAGCGAGGAAACTGACGCCAACATTAACTTATAGCTATATATATACTGATATATATATATATATATGCATTTAAATAAACTCCAACAAAATGCAACTTTATCCTATGATAAAAGCGTTATTAAATTAGATTAGACACAACATTCAGACCTGTTTGGCGGCCCTGGAGAGAATCTCTCTGACTTTGGGAGCGTCACCCCTGTCCACCGCCAGTAGAAACTGCCTCTCCTCCTCGCTTAGTCTCGGTAGATCTCCTGCCCTCAGCACCCCTGTCTCCCGGCCCCCGGCTGCCTGGTTCTTCCCGGCCGATGATATCGCTGATATAACCGAGACCGCCCTGTCCCGCGGCATCGCCGGCTTCTTCCCGGGGAACACGGACTCCATAGACTTGAAGCCGGAAGTTAATCTGGAGTCGTAAAATCGAGAGTCTTGCGGCTCGAGAAAGCTGACGGTTGAAGTTCGAGAAGGTTCCCCAGTGTCATTAGAGGTGTGATTGAGAGGCGTTGATCTGAGGAGGTGTGTGCTAGCGATGTTATCACTCTCAGGATTGATGTCATTGGTAACTGAGAGGTTAATGTCTGGGACAGAATGACCGGACGTTTGATCTTCGCCGTGGATTCTGAGGTGGGCTGTATCTGATGAGGGATTTGATAAATGGTTGATGGTATCATCCATTCGCACGAGTGGAGCCGTTGATTGATGTAGCAATGTGTTTCTATTTATCACCCGATCTGAGATTTGATAAAAACGGCCAAATTTTATCTTGAAAGTGACAATAATTAAGTGATCCTTAGTTAAATCATTAAATTAAGTTATAATTAATTAGGTGATCTCTAAATGCGCTTTAGTTGATGAGGCTTTAAATGTAAAATAGTTGACTATTTAACTGCTCTATATCTAGTATTATTTAACTAGTTAATATCTAACGTTATTTAATTCGCTCTATCCGTCATTTTTATCATTTCACGGCAGTTAATGTAATCATACTGGTCAGCTTATCAAAGTTATATCAGTAGACCCTCAGCTTCACCCCATTTTGTTTGTTAGTATTATCATTTCCAGATAATTGCTACTAGTAGTTAGTTTTATTATATATTTAAATGTGCGGGATTTCGATAGAAAATTCTACATCTAATTGCTGACTGACTTAATCGATAACTAATTTCAATTCAACTGTGTAAATAACTTTAATAACCTAGGTTGGAGCCAGTGGCGATGTCGGTAAGACATTCGACAGCGGATCAGCATGTGCGGGGTTCCAATCCTGAGCTCTCCCGTCACTGACATTGCTTTTGAGTGAGGACCTGAAGTTAACATTAGTTTTTAAAATAAAAGGTTTTTTTTAAAATTACTCTGCTAGTTCAAAATGGAGGGTATGGATATGAAAACCGAGATATCTACAGAAAGACGTGCTGAAATCCTCACCTGTCTATAAAATCATCTCATTTCAAACACTTTTCTCATATCTGCGCGTGTGATATTTGTCAACACCAATAGTCAAATGTCGCTTAAGATTTAAATCCGGGTATTTATAAAGTACAGTTTCTTTAAAGGTATATCCATAAAGGTCATTAAGGTTTTAGAGTAGGTTCGTAAGAAGGTTTATAATAAAAATTATAAGCCTTTTTATGATGGTTTATTTCGAAAGTTTGGAAGGAGTTTTATAACGAAAGTTTCTAAGAAGATTTGCTTTAAAAAGTTTTCTTTAATAATTTATCATCCCACCAGGATGCTTTGATTGTTGGCCAATAACAAAGCCTGTTCCATATCAAGTGCGACTAATTATTAGAACTTGATATAGGACAGGTTTTGTTACTAGTAATTTGTCTAAAATTAGGTAAATATTTAATGTAAGTGTTAACTGTATAATTTCGTAGACAATTTACGATATCTCTACGGCAAAATGTATGCTAATTTTGTAGTTAGCAGCAACATAGACGGAACATGCCCTGTGACAGCTTAGAACTAATCAAAGCGAATATTCCAGTGAAGGCTATAGGGACCTCGCGCAGTCCTAAATGCAGGTTGTAATGTGTCGCAGGTAATGTTACGCTGAGGTAAAGACAAAATCAAAACGGTGGCACCACAGTGGCTTCCGTTAATAAAACAAATAAAATATAAACAACATGGAATTCAAACCTGGCGGGTCTATACGTAAAGAGGTAGATTAATATCTCTCACTTCAAAATTGCAGGTACAATATTTACCGTCGTTGTATATATTAAAATGAGTAAAAATTATTAGAAAAAAGACTAAAACTTCATATACTCTATGTATATTTCATATACCGATATTTCATAAGCTATTGGCATATAAAGCGAAATATAAATGAATAGTTCAAGTTTTCACTATCAGCTACTCAATATTTTAGTTATATTAGTTTCAGTCATTTATATACATGTTACAGTCTGCCATTAGACATCCTTATTTCCTGTACTCTAAAATTAACTAGACCCTGATTTCAGACATTCAAGAAACTTGAAAAATTCTCACAGCGAATCAAAAAGTTTTTCTGGCGTCGTAAATCAGGCTGATGCTGCTCGCAGGGAGCCCCGGAAGTAGCTCTTGTTGGAGACAAATGAGGCGAGACAGTGAGTCAGGGAGTGAGAAGCAGTGAACCGGACAGAGTGGCAGGAAGACACTTTAATCTCACCTGAACTTGTAAACCACACGAGGAATCACATTAGCTGATCTATAGTGGTTAAGTGCATTCACGTCCATGCTATCCTGGGAGTAGCGAAAGAATTTAATTCGGGAAAGAATTGCGGTCACATGAGCAGTTAAATTTTGACAAGAATTTGACATTTCCACTGTGGTCTGCTAAACAATGAAATTGGTAGAATGTCTAGCAGCGGTGCGGGGTATTGTGAGATCGGTTCCCAGCCAGATCGTAATTGATAGCATTGTACGATATAGACTTGTATGAAAACCAGTACTAAAATCTGAAATTTAAATCTTGATAAATGGAGACCAACAAACGTAGCAAAATGCAAAGGTCTACAGTTTTATAAGAATTTCCCATTTTGTTTCTATTTTATTATTAATTACTACTGTATAGGCCTATAAGCGGCCTTTAATGTGCCATGTATATAGCAACTTAAGAATATGTTAGTGAGTTTAGTGCTTAATACTATTACTAACCATAAATTTAACAAATACTGAAATTTTGAAGACAATTCTAGACCTTCGCGTACATCGATCAAGTAATAATTATTAATAACAATGGTAACAATTGTAAACTTAAATAAATTGTAACACTTTAATTAAATAAAATTCCTGTATCTTTTAAGCCTAGAGTCCTTACAATAATAAGCAATAATTCACGGTTTATTCTGTTAACAAATTGTCGTCATTAGTATTTAATCTGTATGTTGTGGAATGCTTTGAGTGGACAATTCCAACCATCAGCAAACATCAGGGTTTGGTTAGAACCACATTTTACGAAGTTTATTTTAGAGAAGTTGGCTGTTGGAACACAGACAGGCATAGACATTGATATAATATCACTGGCAGGCACAATTGTGGTTTTTTTCTTTTTTTTTCTTTATTTTATTTCTTTATTGCTTTTTACCTTTATTTCTATTACAATTATGTATATTTCAACCTAAATTTAATCGATGGATAATTTTAGTTAGGTATTCTCGTTAGACTCTTCGGACAAAATTAATGGTTGTTGTAATGAACACGCCTTGTTCACAATTATTATATTAGGAAATATATATATTATAGATAGAAAGCTAATATTATAGAGCAGTTATTTATAAATAATAAGTGATGTAGGGTATTTCCAAAGTGACGCAGCTGCGTCGTAAATTAACTAAGCGAAGAAGCGCTGTGATTCGATAGAAGCTTTTGACATCGATCGATAGCGGTGTATATAAGGAGAAGCTAGATACAATAGAAACAAGTTGGGGCCGGGGGCCTACTTGGTTCGTCTGAGTAGGTTCCCAGGAGGGCGGCTCCGATGGGTCTATACGGTGTACAACGTGTAGTTCTCATAAAGGATCGAGTCTCAATGATCCTTCCCCTTACCGACTCCCTACGGGATAGGTAAGGGGGCCCCTCAGGTTGGCTAGTGTCCCAAGCCGCGAAGGCTAATTTGGAGGCGAGAGAGTTCAGTGTCCCTCCTGGGTAGGCCCAGGTAGGAGGCTAGTAGTCCACGGCGATACCCGGGTCGAGTCCGTCTCTGCGGGTATTCGCTAAGCGCCTGGGTCGAGTGTGTCTCTACAGGCGAGGAGGCTGGTAGTCCACGGCAATACTCGGGTCGAGTCCGTCTCTGCGGGTATTTGCTAAGCGCCTGGGTCGAGTGTGTCTCTACAGGCGAGGAGGCTGGTAGTCCACGGCAATACTCGGGTCGAGTCCGTCTCTGCGGGTATTTGCTAAGCGCCTGGGTCGAGTGTGTCTCTGCAGGCGGTCTAACAACGATTGCCTGGGTCGAGTTCGTCTCTGCAGGCTAAGCGCCTGTCGTCTCTGCAGGATTACCTAATTAGGAGTAGAAAATACGGGAAGACCAATAGTAAAAGGATAGGGAAGAATAAGTCTAAAAAGGTAAAGGGACGTTTTAGTAGGGTAAAGAAAATAAAGTTCGTCGCAGTTAAAACAACCAATCAATTAATTATATACTACAAATTTGTAAAACTAGGAAGCAGGGTAGAAAATCCAACCGTGATCGCCCAAGATAACGCAGACGCTTCCACTACCGGTTCGGGTCACCACATCACTTCGCCCCGAGAACCACAGATATTACGGGATAGGATCTACCAAAGGAGCATGGAAGAAAATCAACCATCATCGTCTAAATACATAGAAGACGTGGAGTATGCTTCTACTCCCGACTCGGTCCAGCGTGGACGCTGTGCGCCGGGTTCCCGAGAACCCAATTACGAAGTAGACAAGGGGGGTTGGACCTTGGCCTACTCAGTCGGTAACGAACAAGAGAGGCCTATCGAGACGGATGATACGAGGAAAGAAGTATCATTTGAAGACGCAGCACCTCGGTTCCTCCTGACAAGCGGTACCCTTAATAAAGCATTCGACGAAAAAGCTGCCGTCTCGAAGTACTGCCGACCGTCGAGCGGGTCCAGAATAAGACAACCGCTCGAGGACGAACAGGCAGCAAGGCTGTTCGCGACAGTTGTTCTTGATAGACCAGTTTTAATTCTTTATTATATAAACAATTAAGTATATGTAAACGGCTGAATGTTGCATCTTGGTTTCAAAAAGTTATTTAATTTTTTAACTTTGATTTTTTTCTATACTGGACTCATAACTCTGAAAAATGCATAGCAACTGGTTTCGTAACATTTAAGTTTCCCCTTAATCGAAAATCTCAATTTAACTCTCAGGTCTTAAATTTAAACTCTCAGATCTGTTAGTACGACGTAGGCCTACGTCTGTTGGGGAATGCGATTTCTAACAATAATTTTTACCTTAGAGTTATTCCGCATTTCTACAAATTTTTGTGCCTAATTATTACGAGAATACATAGAGAAAAATCTCATTTCTATGTCATCGCCAAAGACATGTAAATATGAATTAGTTTACACCTACAAAAACGTTCTGATACCTTGTGTTCACTCTATTTTATCCACGTAGCGAATAGTTGAGTGATTAGATAGTCAAAAGTAAGAGACTGGAATAATGGAAATTCATCATATTGTGCACTTTTAGCACTTACATGTATATTAGGCTTGCAAATTCATTATGTGTTAAAATGGCCACTCACGATCAAATTTTACTAAATATATGTTCAGATATATCTTACGACGTTCACTCATGGTCAGTTTTACTGTCAAATTTTTCTAATCAGATATGTTTTCGGATATCTTTTGAGATAAATCTGTACCGTCTACTCACGGTCAAATCTGTGCAAACAAGTTACTGAAGCAGCGAAGTCATCTACAAATATTGGTATCTCTTTATAGGTAGGCCCTAATTATGATCTTACATTGCCGCTGTTTAGATTATTTACTTTCTACGATTGTAACAATTTCTTTTAATTTTTATATATTTAATAAATTTCTGCTATACTTTAATACAATAAATGACGTTAACTAACGTTAACCATAGCTTTTTACCAGCTTTACCAATCCCGAATCTATAAATTCTGAACGAAACATCACACTCTATACAAAATTCTAATTCTGTTTGCTCTATCAGGAATATATAGCATCCAAGGTTTATTTTTCTACGATACATATTGATCAGCATATGACTCCACTTTTGGCCTCACCTGAGGATTTTTCGCGTCATCGATGTCCTGTCAGTACACGAATGTTTCTAGAATAAACCCCAACATTACACCTAGTAAACTTAATCTGACTAGAAATGGTATTGTATATCAATCGCTATTAGATAAATGAACATTGAAATAAGTCGTAGTGCAATCGGTGCGAGCTACGATTAAAACAATTGTAAACTATAACGTGATTAGAAAGGAAAGAAAAAGTAAGTGAGATAAAAAAATGCAAAAGTTCATACGTTGTATTACAATCATATTTGATCTCTATTATTTTACGAAAAATTTATGGCTTTAAATTTATGGCTCAAATTTTGAATTAATTTATTGCTAGATATACAGCTACGTACAAATATTTTACATTGGAATTAGTACGAGAGTTTAGAATCTCATTCCTTTCAGAGAATATTAAAACATAAACATAAACATAACAGCACACTGGGTAAGGAAGCACAGATGCTTGTTTGAGACCCAGTTATTCTTAGAGAATATTAAATATACTCCGTTGAATTCAGCATTTTCAAGCAGGCCCTCATTTCTTACTTTATGAAATTTATCATGGTCAAGATCTTTCAAGATCCTGAATTAAACTGATATGCTAAATTTTTGATGACATATAGTCAGAAACTTTAAATCTTTTCATCAAGATGAATGCCACATGAACTGTAAATATTTGCTAATACTGTTTGAATCATTGAGCGATGTAGCGCAATTCAGAAGTTAGCTCTCGTATCGAAGTTGCATTTAAATATTCTCCGACAACAATATAGACCTTAAAATGTCACTTCCGACAAGTGTGAGATTCTTTCTCTAATGAAAGTAGTTTTGTGCCTGTTTTGTGCTTATAAACAATTCAGTAGCATGACTTTTCTGCAACATTAGATATTATTAGCTAGCACAAGTTATACATATGAATGCGTTATATACTATTGACATGTCGGTGGGCAGTACAATAAGATAGAAGAGAAAGAGAGAGTGAGAGAGCGAGAGAGATAGAGAGAGAGAACTATAAAGTGTAAGCTGAAAATTAATATTATAAGCAATAACATTACTCGTGGTGTGTCCGGGTTGCTGGAGCATAGACCAACCGTGGACTGCCCCTCTCGTAAAAGGCGGCAAAGCACTAAGATCCAAACCAACAGCAGAAAGGGCATTCGGTTGGTGAGCATTTAGACTACAGAAATGGCTACAAAAATTTTTAATCGAATGGAAAATTTAATCCCGACCCTACCTAAACTGGGCTTCAACGGAAGATGCTGATGCTGATTATAAGCAATGATACTATTTAGTCTTCATAAATATTACATGAAGCAACGCTAGCAAACTGTATTAAATGTAAAATTTTGTGTAGGCCTATTATAGTAGCTTGTAGCCTACATGCATAGATAGATTAGGTTGTACTTTATATTGCTCAACAATAAAATACTGTCTGCGTAGAATAAGAACTTGCGAATAAAATTTAGATATTTCAAGAAAATACACTATTACGCATCCACTAAACTACAAGTCGAGAACAAACTCTAAAGTCGAAGAAAACAATGAAAAAAAAACATTTTTCAGCTAAGAGATGGAACTTTTTTCTAAATCATATGACATTTTTCAAACTGACGTTATTTAAAATAATTAAAAATAGCACAATTATCGGCACAAATCGCCTAATTAGCTATTAGTCGGTATCTTGTTTTAAACTCTCAATTAATTTTAATAATACTATTTTCTAATTTTGTTATCTTAATGTGAATCACTGCGAGCTCCATGAATTATTTAACATTTGAGAAAATGATAAAAATATTCTACGAGAGAGATTTAACCTGTCGATTTACGCAATGAGCTGTTTTTACTAGCGACCTGCGCGGAGTGAAAATTTTAACCCAACTCCGCCCCGCGGGGTGGGACATGATTCCATCCCCACCCCGTCCAGAAAAAATTGTTTCCGTCCCCACCCCGCCCCGCAAGCATTGATTCCAAACCCCGCCTCAAGGTTTGATTGTAAAATCTTTTTACAATCAAACTATTTGCAGCTCATATAGACAATCTCGAATGATGCAACAAATCAGCAATTAATCAATCAATAGGAATTTAACGTCCGGTTCCTCGCCATAAGGCAATGCCAGTGACGTCAATCTACTCAATAGTTAGTTAGGGAACAATCGCTGTAGAAACTCAAGATTATTAACCGTTCCAAGCTTCTACTAGAGGGTTTTACATTGACTGAGAGCCATGCAGGCTAAACGTCGTCATACACAAGAATATAGCCTAACGGCTTAGACAACCGGATTTAAATCATAAGCTCGTCATTGAGGCTTCTTTCTTTTCGGAACATACATGTATTTTAAGCTTCAATTCGCAGACGGAGGCATATGGTTTATCTTCTATTATTTCTACTATCTATAATGACCCAATTTTGTATAATACGAAAAAACTGATTCAACGGTACGCACGATGTCAAATCGAAACACTTTTTCGTCATTCTATTCTACCTCTCGAACGTACGTGTGTCCATAAAACTAGAGGAGCGAAATCCTAACAATCGTGACAGCTGTAAATAAACTGTAACGATTTTGTCTTTTACCGGTAAGGATACATTCATAGACAGCTACGGAGTCTAAAACACTAAACCTATATATGCATTTTATAACATCCCAGTCATTCCTAAATTTAGTTCTAGGCAATCTACTGTTGAAGGCGCAAAATCTTCGTATAGAGACATTAAATGACATTGAATGGAAAATGTCATTAGCGATGTCATGATCTATTTGATAAGACTGTTGAACGTATCCATTGAGTATTCACTGCCAGCCAACAAAGTTAAACTGACGAGTCCATGGTGAAATGAACCAGTACTAGTATGGTACTAGCTATAGTTGTCGACAGCCCGAGTGTATTTAGTCAAAATTATGGAGATCTTTTACGTGCTTCATAAGATACTTAGTGTTCCCCGTGTTGTGTCCGGGTTGTATAAAGAATTGACCAACCGATGACTGCACGTGTCGTAGAAGGCGACTAAAACACTAAGATCCCAACAACGTCACAAACGGCATTCGGTTGGTGAGCGCCTAGGCTCCAGAAATTGCTACAAATTGCAGCGAAGTCTAAAGTAGGGGACTGGCTTGTAGTATGGTGTAGGACAGAGAGGATATGAAACAGTCTATTTGTATCCCGACCCTGGTTAAACTGGGATTTAAGGGAAGATGATGATGTTTAGATACTTGTGTATATCAGAAATGTAACAACTGGTGACGGGTCGTCTTCTTGGCCAACTCGTCTTACACAGAGCATAGAATCGTTGGTTACCGTAAAAAAGCTAAAGCTAAGGTTAACGTCAGTTTCCTCACTCGAAAGCGATGTCAGTGACGGGCGAGCCCAAGATTTGAACCCGCATCAACTGATCCGCGGTCGAGTATCTTACCGACTTCGCCACTGGCTCCAGCCAGTGAGAAACAACCGTGAGAAACATTGACCTATTATCTGATTATATTTTACTCTATTTGCTATGGGGAATCCAGGATAGCGGCTACGGCAGCCCAATCGGGACTGGGACTCTCCATTCAGACTGAGAGGTCTCTTACCGGTCCCGAAGTGAGTCAGATGAAGGTTCATTGGGACTCGATCCTTTATGAGTACTACACGTAGTACACCGTGTAGCCTAGATTGAAATTTGCCTTGAATTTGATATAATTTTGTGCACTTCTTTATGATTTGCTACAATCTTTATCATGAAACATATGTTTTTTTAAATGAATTTTGGGTATTTACCTTATTTTTATGTAGCTCAACAAATTTTATTTGGATTGAGATTGCGCCATGATATCAAGAAGAGCATAAGCACCATCACTGTGTCGTCCATTCTGACAAAAAATTCCTATAAGTATAGGAAATAGGAAAAAATGAGAATACTTATAATATCAAAGGTTCAACATATAAATATATCACATAGCCTTATAGCCTATATAGCACGTACATCTTAGCATGCAAATTTAACTATAACTCACAACTTCACTACACTATTACGCAACACAGCAATTGATTAAGCGCTGATTTTTTTAAATACACACATCAAGGCTCCCTGCTAAAAGTTAAACCCTAATTTAACGCCCGTTCATTTCAGTTCGCTAAGCATATTAAGCAGCGGAAAGCGAGGACTGGAATTGAATGCTGAAGCAACTGATCAGCGGTCGTCAACTAATCCGTTACAACTATTTTATGCGAGCTAAACATTTGCATTGTTTGAGTAGATCAGAGAGCAATGTTCACAGGCTATATTTAAACTATAGACTGATCACCTGTAGAAAATGTAAATGCATTGTAGAAGTGCTTCAATCAATGGCAAGCCTTTTAAGAAAGCGAGAGAGAGAGAGAAACGGAGATAGAGAGAGAGAGAGAGAGAGAGAGATAGAGATAGAGAGGAAGGGAGTGACTAGTCACTTACAGAAGGAAGCAGTAAAGCGTACACAGGTTTCATTCACCGCTTGCTGGGCGTCAACAATGAAAGCAAATCGGTTCGATCCATATTCATTTGTTACTTGATTCATCGGTCCTGCTTCCGCAGTCTTCCAAGTGCATGCTAATGATTCCAGCCTCGCTGATCCGAGGGACTGTCCCCTCATTAACCCCTTGTACAGTGAGAGATTTGTTGCGAAATACACAGTATTTATAGCCCATAATTCTTCGATTTTGCTTCATAAAAGATGCAATCCGTATCAACTGATTCTCCTCCCTACATCTAAAACTCAATTTAGAGCCTCATATAGACATGTATAGTAGTTTCCACACAACTAATCATAACCATGCTAACCATCGCCTTGAGATGTTGATGTACTTCCTGAGGTAGTTTTGACCTAAAGGCACAGAGCGCGACGACCTAGGTCTTCTTATACACTCTGAGTTATGCTGCCCTGGTACAAATAATTATTATTATTCTAGCTGTATTTTCTGACACCGCTATTGCTTGACAGATATTTCTGATTAACATTTGTTGTTAGCAAGAGACAGCTCATGCCTATAGACACATAGTAGAGGTGGTTAAACCTGTCCAATTAAAGGTTCAGGGAAGTCTTCCTCATCTTTAGTTATTATCCATTTTCGTTGATATTTCATGGCACAAAACTGATCCAAACCTGTTGTCAAAATGCTTTACAGAGAGAAGAGAGCGATGGAGAATGAGAGAGAGAGAGATAGACAGAGAGAGAGAGAGAGAGAGAGACAGAAAAGGATAGAGAAAGAAGGAGAGAGAAAGAGCAAGATAGAGAAAGATTACCATCACTAGATTACATTTTAGGATGTAGATTTTAATTGTATAATTTAAATGCACTGTGTAGTTAATGAGTTCTAAGCAATCATCTGATACGTATTTTTTGAGCCGATTTTTGTAGTCCTAATCACGATTGAAGACATGAGAGATTGATACATTTCAACTACTATTTTTTTACTTTGGCAATCTAAATTCAACATCATATTAAAACTTCAGAGGATCATTACTATAAACATACGCTACAGTCAGATACTCAATACAAATACTATTTACAAAGTCATTGCTCAATCCATCACTCAGGTATAATATTATTTACAAAATCACTCCATCGCTCAATTTACAGATCACACCCAGTCAAGAGATCAGATCTCAGAGCCACTTCTCTTGGGCAACACAAAATGCTTGAGTCATACAAAACACGTGGGCTACACGAAACACGTTGGTCATACGAAACACGTGGGTCATACGAAACACGTTGGTCTTACATAACACGTGTGTCATATAAAACATGTGGGTCACACACAACATGTGGGTCACACAAAACACGTGGGTCATACAAAACATGTGGGTCTCACAAAACATGTGGATCACACAAAACACGTGGGTCACACAAAACACGTGGGTCATACAAAACACGTGGGCTATACAAACCAAGTGGGTTATACAAAACACGTGGGCTATACAAACCAAGTGGGTTATACAAAACACGTGGACCATACGTGAGTTTATTTCTGTAGTTATCCCAGTACAACATGTGCATTTGCTAAAGTGCAACAAAACTAATCTGACTAGCATCTTCTAAATGAACGAGTTATTATAAAAGCTGGAATTTGTACCATATCAGTTTGAAAGAAACCGGTTATGACTGATTCAAGTATCCTTTACATCAAAAATCTCACCATCAGAACGTCTTAGCCTGTATTTTAGGCGCAAACTTTCGATAATCGACTTTGGATTATCTTCTAGCTTCAAAACTCATTATTTAAATTCGATCAATGTGAAGGCTCAACGATTAACCAGCATACGGAACCACATCAGCTAACTATTATCTGAGCCGACGGAAGATTTTTCAATGAAAGAAGGACTAGAAGTGCGGCAGGCAGACTTTTCCCGCGAACAGCTCAGAGACGACAGTGATCCAGAGAGCGAGCACAAAGAATATGTAGGAGATGCCGACTTGATAGCTGTTGGGCAGCTGATAAGCCTCACCACCAATCTGATCCGTGTGGAAGCCTATGGGAAACATGACGGCAGCGAGGCAGAACAATACCACTGAAACACAAATACATAGACATACAAATACTGGCATTTACAGAGAGATATACAAACACTAGCACTTACATAGAGACATACAAACACTTGTACTTACAGAGAGATATACAAACACTAGCACTTATATAGACACATACAAACACTAGCACTTACATAGAGACATACAAACACTAGCACTTACATAGAGGCATACAAACATTAACACTTATATAGAGACATAAAAGCACTTGTACTTACATAGAGACATACAAACACTAGCACTTACATAGAGACATACAAACACTTGCACTTACATAGAGACATACAAACACATGCGCTTACACAGAGACATACAAACACTTGCACTTACATAGAGACATACAAACACTAGCACTTACATAGAGACATACAAACACTAGCACTTACATAGACATACAAACACTTGCACTTACATAGAGACATACGAACACTTGCATACATACTTTTATGCATACATATATTTATTTACAAAATTGGAACAGGTAAAGAGTTTCAAATATTTGGGTCATACTATAACCGATGACGGGAAATGTGAGACGGAAATATGCAGTAGGATTGCACAAGCAAAAGCGGCCTTTGGTAGTAGAAAAGAACTATTAACAAAAAGTCTAAAGAAAGACACAAAGATGATAAAGATAGTGAAAACTTTGGTTTGGACCACGGTATTGTATGGATGTGAAACATGGACCTTAAGGAAGGAAGATATTAGGAAACTGGAGGCATTGGAAATGTGGATTTGGAGAAGAATGGAGAGGATTAGCTGGACCCAAAAGGTTACAAATGAGGAAGTCCTGGAGAGAGTTGGCACAGATAGACAGTTGATAAATGTATTAAGAAATAGGAAGAAGAAATGGATAGGACACACTCTAAGGGGGGAGGGTCTATTAAAAGAGGTCATAGAAGGTAGAATAGAAGGAAAAAGAGGCAGGGGCAGGCCGAGATTAGGTATGTTAGATGATTTAAAGACCCACTTATATGTGGAAATGAAGAGGAAGGCGGAAGACAGAAGAGTGGAGGCGCTATGTACCATGGACCTGCCAGTAGGTAGTGCACTAAGAGAGAGATATTTATTTAGAGCGCATCACCGGCACATTTTTGCATTATTACGCGTATTATTTCGATTTTGATAATGTTTATTTAGCTTTTCTTTTTCTTCACATGTTCATTGATAGTATTACTCTGTTAAATTCGGTGAAAATAAAACATATTTCTCGCCCTTAAACACAGCAAACTATCACAAAAATTACACGCGGACTCTACATATCACGAAAACGGTGGAGAAGGCAAGTTTACATTTGTATTTGTGCAGTGCAAATGATGACGCCTTTGAGGGCAGCTGAGGCAGACCTATCACTTGGGAAGAGCAGCTGATGCCTGGACAATGTAAACTTTAGTGATTTTAAACGATATATCATTACAGTCTTCATCTAAACCTAAAATAAATCTAATGAAACTGATATATGTACATTTTTACAGAGCTACAAATATATGCCTACAAACAGCAGTATGGTTTTAAATATATTAATAATATTGAATACTATATTATTTAATACTATATATTATTTATATATATTTTTATAATAATTATTATTTCATACGTCTAAGTAGATATTTTAGATTTTAAATGTATACTTTGTTTTAATCACTAGATGTCACCTTTGCTTAATCAAGAGAGGTTACATTTCTAGAATGTCATTCCTCTCGACTTTATCGAATACTTATTTAGTATTAATTACATTTGTTGTGTCAAATCTTTTTGCTTGAATCAATTCGTAGTGACGCGCCCAGGGAAATGATTCCATTTTAAAGAGCTTCTTTTGAAGAACAAAGGAAGTAAAGCACAAGTTATTAACTATTAAAAAATTGTTAAATGTTTAATTATTCATAGTTGTTTTTCTTGATAAAGCTGTCATTGAGGAGTCTAAGGTTGGCTTACAATAAATCAGTTGACATAAAAGTAAAAAAAAATCAAGACTTTCATCAAAAAAGAATAAAATTTGACAAATAAAGATGTTCAAAATTTTTAATCAAATTGCTGTTTAAAATATATTTAAACTAGAATATATTCCCTTATAAAAATTTTAAAATTAGTAAAAGTATATAAATTGAATAAATAATTTGCCTGGACATGGCTTTATAAATAAAATAACAAAGAGTCCATTTCATGAAGTACAAGCCTAACTACAGGAAGAAGTTAGCATATACGTAAACCAGTTTTTTCCTGACCACACAAGGAAAACAGTGAAATAAAGTAACCATTACAAATAAATTTCTATCCCAGTATTAAATTAAATAAAGAATTTACAAAATAATTATTGAGAAATTTCAGTAATAAGAAATTTTTAGAAAGAGAAATCAAGATTTTATCAATCCTGATCAGAACTTTCAATTTTATTCATCATCATCACCTTCCCTAAAATCCCAGTGTAACCAGGGTTGGGATAGACCTTCACAAATCCTCTCTGTCCCACAACAAGCTTAATAGGCACATACCATTTCATTCGTTTAAATCTTTTAGCAATTTCTGGAGTCTAGATGCTCACCAACCGAATGCCCTTTCTGATGTTGGTTTGGATCCTATTTTTATGTCACCTTTTACGACACAGGCAGTAGATGGTTGGTTCGTACTTCAAGCAACCTGAACAAAACTCGGGTAAATATACCCAATATTATTATATGGTTATTCAAAGGTTATCCAAATACTAAGCGAATCAACACATACAATGCTAGTCAACACATATACCGATAGAGCCAAGCAACAGCAATGCTCATAATTCAGCTAGATAAAAGAAAGCATCAGACAACTGAATGATCCAAGAGTCGCAGATATAGGAATAAGATCACGCACGGAATATGCACAAAATGATTATTTTAAATGAAAACAGCATTGCAACAAAGAATTACATGATAACATGAACTTAAAAGCATTGATTGAAACAAGCAACGTAACTCACTTGCTACAAATCCCAGCCAGCGAGCGTACTTCATGATGCTGTACTTCAGATAGGAGAAGCTGAGTAGGAAGATCGTGATGGTAATACATGCAATGCCTCCAGTGATCAACAGGAATGTGATCAACCACTCTGGACGAATGCTGGTCGGCGTAAAGCACTCCATTTGTCGACCATATATCGTCAGACATGTCTGCAGCAACCCTATGCACGTGTTTCCTGCATCACGTTGTACAGAAATTATAATAATAACAATAACAACAGTACAGGGGTCAGGAAACACACGCAATGCGTGTACAAACACTTACATGTTTGTTTTAAGATCTAGTTAGACATTTGACTGCTCTACAGGTTCAAGCGGGTTATTATCAGTACTTTCCAGGTTTGATAAAAATTATGCTTTTTTAATTAGTAAATAAAAATCTAATCTTTAACATTTAAATTGGACTTTTTATTTAAATCTGATTTCTTGTATGTAAAATTGGCTTATGATTTGAGTCAATTGTTTTAAATTAAAGTCAGAATTTACTCTTCTCTCTCTCTCTTTCTAGTGTTCTGCCATGATGCAGGTACAAGGTATATATTTCTACTCATAGGATAAATAATATTAGATATTCCTACTCATAGTATTCCCATTCATGCAAGTTTATTTGTATTCTGATTAAGTCTGTCGGAGTAAGACTCCCGCCAATCCAAAGGAGAAACACTCTGAATCACAGTGTCTCGGTACATATATTGCTGTAATGAATGTGCTTCAGCCTTGAAACAGTAGTGTGATGAGCCGTGATGGTCCATTGCAGTTTCATACTCTTCAATGGTAATGTTTTACCTCAACATTTTAGGTGAATGATATTCTCTAGATAATGACAAGATGTCATGGCTTGAGCAATGCGCTTCTCAAACTTCTCTGTATATCTATCTAGAGCAAGATGCATGTTAAGCCTTTTCTATAGTGCCACTGCATCTGCGATAATACAACTGTCCTTCTGCACAAAATCGAAAGCTACCGCTGCTAGTTTCAACCGTTGAAGCTGTTTTCGGCACTGAGAACTATTCATTCCAAAGTTATTGACAACGTTTGAAATATTATTGTCAATTTGATTTCCATTTTACTCAGACATTGTCATTATGTTGGGCCATAACTTTGTGTGATTCTTAATGCGATTTCAATCTCTGTTTACAATCATGATTTAATCTGCCTATTTTAAAATTGATCTATTTAAATCAACTAATTTTAAAGCTTGAAATTTTATGAGCTTGCATCAAAGCTAATAGCCGGCACACTCTATTTCAGTAGGAGACAGAATTTTAAAAATAGCCCATATAGTTCAAATAATAAAAGAGATATTTCCTAAACCTATAGAAATTTATTATGCATATAATTAATTGATCTTATTCAAATAGCTACAGGAAGATATGCACCAGAGGTGGATCCAGGAATTTTTTAAGGGGGGGGCCGATATTTTTTTTTGAAAGTGTAACACATTTTTTGCTTACCTCCGCCTTCTTCAGGACATGTGACGCAACCAGAAAAAATGCTGTGTGGGAGGGGCTCAAAATTTTGGGCATATTGCACTCGGCTCAGAGTGAGTGCATCTCCTTATCTTCCCACCTCCTTATCTTCCCACCCACTCATACACGTAGTAAAGTGAGAGGAAAACCTAAAATCCTACATTTGTTTAGGAAAAAAATAGGTTAATTTTGTTCACCTCAGACTCATTTTTTCACTCAGCAGATCAGGACCAATTGCAAAAGTGACCTTATTTTGGCGGAAGGTGGGAGGGGAGGCTTAAGCCCTCTCAGCCAAGGCTGTTTGCACAACTGCTGCGGGACAGAGTTCACATTTTTTACTTACACCCTTTTTCTCTAATGCAATGGTTAAAGTGAAAATTAAGAGCTAGAGAAACGGTCAACATTTCTCGGGCCCCCTTACATTATATGGCTTGCTCATAGCGATGAACGTAGTCCAAATTTTTTCAAATATGTAACAAAAAATTTCATATTTGAAAAAATTTGAGGTAGTGAAACTGTTCGAGTTCCCTCTCGTACTCCCCCCCTTAACGCCCTTAGAACATATTTACACCTAGAAATTGCCATAGAAACAATGAAAAGATAGTTTGAAAAATTTTATCGTTGGGGCTAAGGGCACTGATATGCACACTAGTTTAAATCCGCCACTGATATGCACACTAGTTTAAATCTGTTCATTGTGCAATATGTTCTCTAAAGTAACATCATTAATTGAGCGAAAATCAGTTATAAGATGAAAACTATTAAGCAATGATCATTACTTGACGAAAGCGACATGAAAAAAATATGATATATAAATTAAAATTAATGACATTATTTACAACTTGAGCCGGCAAAGATTCTAAGTTTACACATACTCATCAAATTTCAAAGTAGCGACAATATATATATATATATATATATATATATATATACATACATATATATATATATTTTTATATATATATATATATATATATATATATATATATATATATATATATATATAGCACATATCCTATCACTGAACTGACCTAATTCTAAAAATAATTTTACTTCAAGAATATCTAGGGTAATAGTGCAAAATTATCATTATTTATGAAACGTATCCTAACCAAATGTGATTACAAATGATGATTAGGAAAATTCATTTTGTTCTGTTAATTATTATTATTAATTATTAACAACGAAAACTTATATAGCAGTGTCATGGCCGAACTCGGTCTTCGAGACTACTTTACAGGAAGAGTTCAATTGTAATCATGAGCAGAATAACAATTACATTTAAATTAATATGATTTATGTTAATATTATTATTTATGTTAATAATATGATTTAGTTAATGGTCTAGACAAGCTCGTCAAGATGCTATAAATTGCAAAAGTTCTTTATTTATGATCAAAAATACCATTAAACACCAACCACCTGAGACAATCCAATTAGGCATGCAGAGACTGGCAATAGCAAATATATCCGCAGCCAGAAAGAGTGCTCCAGATATAATACTAAGCTTGTCCATATCCTCAGATTTTTTTCAGAGTTAGGAACATTTGACCAAATAGATGTAATATTATAATTATGAATCTAACAACACATAAATATATCAGAAAATTCTTTTCAATGAATTATAATATTATATTTGTCGCCATTGTTGATTACAAATCTTAAATAACAACTCGATTATTTTTGCGCAAATAAAGAAGGAGGAAAGATTTGAGAAATACGAGAAATACAAATGCTACATATCTATACTACATTTACACACATTTGTTAAAATTATACATAATTATACAATAAATAATATAATATGCACAATTTTGAGCTTACTACACTTTAATTGCTTCAAATTTATATAATATTAATGACAAATGGCTTTAAAGATATTTTTAGTTAGGCCCTATGTATTATATGTAAAATTATAGTATAATTATGTATAAGTAAAGTTTTATTATGTATAATTAGTATTTCTATTATCTCTCCTCCTGCATATGATCAGTCACTTCACTGCGACCCCGACTTAACTACAAGAACTAAAAATAATCCTCGCACGTCTTAGAAATCTTGGGATGATAAGTTTTTCTGTGTGAGTAAGGAATTATTTTTGAGCTTGCTAATACAGCATAAAATATTATTTTCAACTTGAGAGAATGCACACGGTAGAATGTAATCTGGATATTGTGCGCAAAAATAAAATTTACCTAATCAGGACGAAATTAGACAAAAAATTTCAGCATCCGGTATTCCTAGGCGGTCACCCATCCAAGTATTTACCGGGCCTGACAAAGCTTAAACTTCGGTGATCGGACGAGAAGTGGTGTATTAAACGTGGTGTATGGCCGTAGATAAAGGCTAAGTTGAATAATGCCTGTTTGTGGTTATGTCTGACAAAATATAAAAGCTTAAGGTAAAGTTAATGTTAACGTCAGTTTCCTCACTCGAAAGCGAGGTCAGTGACAGGCGATCCCAGGATTTTAATCCCGCACATACTGATCCGCGGTCGAGTATCTTACCGACATCGCCACTGGCTCCAGCCAGTGCCCGACGCTGTTTAACTTCGGTGATCGGTCGAGAATCGGTGTATTCAACGTGGTAAGGCCGTAGACATTGGTATTGATAACTTTCAGCTATTTGAAGTCTAGCATGCATTCAGCATAAAAATTTAAATATCGGTGTGACAGCTGAATATTCATAAGTCCATAGGATAGTAGTGTTTTCAGTCTGATTAAAGAGTCATTTTAAAAGCTCATTTCCAATTTAATGGACTTGCTGAAGGGATTAAATCTGAGACGTAGTGGAGTTATCGATATATGAATGTGCCTGATTGCAATGTCAAAACTGCAAGTGATAGGCCTATATACTCTCGAAGACCGAACGATTTCTTTTAGCGTCGATGACTTCCAGTTTATTAGGAAAGGGAGAGCCTCACTCGGCCGTATAGCTGATAATTCTTAGGTTAATATGTCTAATTACGTAGGCCTACGTACATGGATTTTGGTTACTTATGTCTAAATCGTTATATCATCCACCGACATGGCTGGAGCCAGTGGCGATGTCGATAAGATATTCGAGCGCTAATCAGTATGTGCGGGGTTCAAATCCCGGGCTCTCCCGTCACTGACATCGCTTTCGAGTGAGGAAACTGGCGTTAAACATTAGCTTTTTAGCTTTAGCTTTACCAGATGTATCGTATACACTTTAATAAATAAATGCTCAGGTTTATTTCATCTTCTTAAAGACCACGTCCCAACTACGAAAGTCTATCGCAGGTATGTTCACTAGGGGCTACAAATGTTAAGTTTCTTAAAACAATCATGCACTCCAGGTTGAGTATCTAATCAGTATGAATCATTGGTTGAGTATGGCACTCAATCAATCTTTAGCAACATGTAGCTCTATGTTGTACGTTTACACAGGTGCATTCATAATAATTAGTCTTCTATATAGGATCTACATGTATATGATATAGTACAGCCTTTACTATATTATGCACTGTTATAGTAATCCAGATGTTTTAGAGATTTATAAGAAAGAATATCAGAATTAGCCTATCTTTTTATAATTAGATCGTTAAATTCATGCCGTTACGCTATCTGATCCAGTGGAAATTGACAATTTACTTATGATTTCACTTAGGCTACTTCACAATTTTTTTCTTATCGATTTGAATTTATTATATTGTATTATTATTATTAGTATAATTAATATTACTATTATTATTATTATTATTATTATTACTATTATTATATTGAGTAGACTATAATTATTCACTTACTGGGTAAGGTTGTATAGATGACTGTATACAGCGAAGGGCTTACAATTTTATTTTATTGAACCGACAACTGCTAAATTTTATTGAGAAGTGAATTAATCATTAGCTTTATTCTCGGTTTAGGCTAAGCTCTCTACATGCATATTTGTGCCGTGCTTAAATTTCTGGAGTAGGTCCTTCTGCAGTAGGTCTAATTGTAGGTTAATTGTAGACCTAATTGTAGGCTAATTGTAGGCCTAATCCAATAAAATTATCTCATGCGCATACTTGTGTGCAACATTGCCTCATAGTAAATCAAAAATTTTAAGAGATATGTGTCTACCTAAAACAAGAAAAGCAATCACATCATTTAGACATATCAAACAAAACGAATGAAGTTACTTATTAATCCATACAAATAAAGTTATTATTTACTTTTGATTTAAACGCCTGATGAGGTCTAACTGATTGGTGATTTAATTCAATCTCATCAGGCATTTAAATCAAAATCAATAAGTAACTTCATTTTATCCTGCTTCCATCAGAGGGGGTATAAAATTTAATATATAGCTGACCACCGCCGTGAAGAAAACAACACTGTGAAATATGACGTACGCTTTTGTATCACGTACCACTGACATGCAGCGACTGTGAAACTGAATGTCTACTGACCGCTTATCACGTTAGGGCGCTTGAAACTTCACCATCCTTACAGTGCTATGTTTTAGTGGGTTTAACGTTCAGGTCAGCAAGTTCAGAAGCTCGTATGGCTCATTTTAAAGATGTCGAATCCATAACCATAGTCATGGTTGGGTCAACCATGACTATGGTTGACCCAACCATGACTATGGTTGGGTCAACCATAGTCATGGTTGACCATGACTATGGTTGGGTCAACCATAGTCATGGTTGACCCAACCATAGTCATGGTTGACCCAACTGATGGACCAACCAAAGCTGTAGAGAGGCTAAACTGAGTGATGATTCAGTTCTCAGTGAGAAATACTCGTACATTATAAATATATTCAAATATCTAAGAGACAGTGGATAGAGAATACAGCATGTATCAAAGCTCATACGCAATGAGTTCTAGTTCCCCTAAATAGAACTCCTAAAGCTAAAAAGCTAAGGTTAACGTCAGTTTCCTCACTCGAAAGCGATGTCAGTGACAGGTGGTCAGCTAGATAAGATGTGTATCATCTTCCCTGACGGCCGTTGTTCTAGTTTCTTAAGACTGTTTGATACCCTGTGTTTCTGGGAATTTTTTAAAAATTATTTTATTTCTTTTAATGTTTCTTTCTATTTGTATTTGTCAGTGATTTGGTGTTGATGCTGAAATAAACACATATATCTCTCTCCCTCTCTCTGACAGGCGAGCCCAAGATTTGAACCCCGCACATACTGATCCGCGGTCGAGTATCTTACCGACTTCGCCACTGGCTCCAGCCTGACTCATGCCCGATAGGCCTGAATTGCCCGATTGAATTTGTCCCGATGATGTGTGTGATGATGATGTGGGATTAACGTCAAGGTCAGAAGCTCGAAGCGTCGTGGAAGTACTGTGCCAGCATGGAAGAAGCGGGTTCGAATCTGCTGGTTATTCTCATCGTAGCTGCGGTGAAGTGTGCGCTTACATGAATTATAGTTAAATTAAATACATATTTATATTAAATGTGCTGCTACGGAACGACGTGTGTTAGACCTCTGTGTTTCTAGCTTTTTACTAGCTTGTGGAGCTGTACACTTACATAATTGTCTACTATTATAGCCAATTCATACGAGTATCACACCTGAATATTAGGCCGCTCTTGAGCTGCCCATTGAGAAGCAGCACTCCTGTTCATGCACGTCCTGATCTCGATTTCCTTATCTCTATGGTAATCGAAGAATCTTACGAGCCGTAGTATTCATTAGCCTTCGAGTATTTTACAAATTGATCTGCTGCATGCAATACAAACTAGCGTTAGTTTATGCACTACTGTTTTACGATATAGCTAGAAGCAGTCACATGTATTGAATTCATAGCTAGACGTAATTGAAGCTGTTTCATAATTTGTCGAAGTTGCGTGTCTATCGTAGTTCTGTCGTTGTTAGTATTTGCTCATCTTCGATTCAAGTTTTAACTCTTTTAGTTTTTAAGTCAACTTTTCGAGTCAATAATTGCATGTAGTTAGACTAATAATAGACAGAGTGATGTCCAAGTGTGCACTTTCAAACTCTCTGATCGGCTCGCCCGGGAGTTGATAACGTGACCACGAGAATAGCCGCATACCTGCTCTACACACTAAGACATTCAGCAGCTCAGTGAATTCAGTGGAATCTCTTTTTGGGATTTTTTTCTTTAATGGCATTGTTCGCACCTTCGCATCTGTTGAATGAGAAAAAAGTTACTGTAAATTTTGTGGAATAAGTAGGCCTCACGAAAAAATGAATCTACATGTAGAAGGGACTGAAAATTAAAAAGAGAACATTAGAACCATGGTTAGAATAAATTGCAATCACTTAAGAGTATAGACGAAAAGGGGGATATATATATATATATATATATATATATATATATATATGTATATATATACTGTGTTTTTATAACTGATACCCCAAATGTTTAGAACAATAAAGTCGTAAGAAGTTGACCGATGTTCTTGAAATTTACAGTACTTAACCAGCAGCCAATTCTACAAAAACATAGAGTAATTTCGTTCGAATATCTATAATAACGTGAAAGTTATAGTTTTGCGAATATTAGTGGGGTCAGATAAGAAATTCCCAATACAGGATTACAGGCGTGTTACATTTAGCGTAGATTATCTCTATAAAAGTACTAACACGCAATATAAAATTTCTGCTAATGTTATTTTGAAGAGCAATCATTTCTTTTCAAAATAACGTAAAATACGTGCTGATATGTTTTTAATTGACAAAGTTATCGAACTTTTTACGCATGCATTGCATGAAGAGAATAAACGAAGAAGAGGACTCCGCTGCAGTAGCTGCGGTGATAGCAGTTGTACCCAGACATGCAATGCATGCATTAAAAGTTCAGTAATTTTGTCAATTAAGAACATATCAGCACGTACTTTACGTCATTTTTCAAAGAAATGATTGCTCTTCAAAATAGCATTAGCTGAAATTTTATGACGTGTACGCTATAATTTTTATAGAGATAATTTTACGCTGCATGTAACACGCCCGTTATCCTGTACTGGAAATTTCTTATCTGACCTCACTCCTATTAACAAAACTGTAACTTTCACGTCATTAAGGATATTCAAACGAAATTTAACTATGTATTGTAGAATAGGCTGCTAGTCAAATACTGTAAATTTCAAGAACATCGGTCAACTTCTTACGACTTTATTTTTAAAACAATTTAGAGTATCAGTTATAAAAAACACAGTATATACATATATACAGTGTATATATATATATATATATATATATATATATGTATATATATATATATATATATATATAATGATTTATAAATATATAATTTTCTATAACAACGCAGCTCTATTAGTCGACTGTTATATTGGGAAGATATCTACAATGGAAGGAAGCAGAGACGAGGTGTTGAACGAGAATGTGGAGCGAGGTGGAAGATCTGCCGCTAGTGGAAGAGGTGGAGATCACTCTGGAACTCCAAGGACTTCCTCACAATCGTCTAATATTAGAGTAGGCTTTAATCTATTTATTGTACTTTTAATTAAAATTTTAAAAAGTCACTCTCGGAATTATTTTATTTAAGGTATAGTAGTATTTCATGAAACATTCTACACTTATAACTTAAACAAAGCATTTTTGGGTCTAATACGGCTTGATTGTCAACGGCTAGAGACAGTGGCGATGTCGGTAAGACACTGGACCGCGGATCAGTAAGTGCGGGGTTCAAATCCTGGGTTCTCCCGCTACTGGAATCGCTTTCTAGTGAGGAAACTGACCTTAACATTAGCTTTTTTAATACGTAAAGTACTAATTACTCTAAAATTTCAGTTAGTTCTGTTGCTTAGTCTTTCAATCAATCGAACTAGTAATTTATAAATCAATCAGTCAAGTAGTCTATAGATCGATGAGATTAATAGTCTATAAATCGATCAGTCCATAAATCTGTAAATCTCTCTCTCTCTCTCTCTCTCTCTCTCTCGTTTGAACTGTGGACTTGGAGAAGAATGGAGGATTAGTTGGACTCAAAAGGCTACAAATGAGGAAGTACTATAGAGAGTTGGTACAGATAATACAGTTCATAAATGCATTGAAAATAGGAAGAACAGCTGCATATGACACATTCTAAGGGTGGGTAATTTGCTAACAGAGGCAATAGAAGTTAGAAAGGAAGAAAAGAGAAGCAGAGGCAGAACGAGACTCAAAACGTTAAATGATTAAAGATTCACTCACATGTGGACAAGAAAAAAACGTAATACAGAGAAGAGTGGAGGTGTTATGTGCTATGGACCTGCCAGTAGGCAGTGCACTAAATAAGAGAGAGATTTACTACCATCGGCAGAGCAGTAGCTGCGCGTGGATATGTAGGTAGTAGCGTCACTGTCGCGACATTTGCTCTCACCGCTCGGTGGCCTCGGTCTAACGGCTATGATAACAACAGCATTTAATCTCTATCCGTGGAAGCACCTCTTCCTGGTAAAGGCTTAGCTGTCCTCATAAGCTGTGCGATTATGATGCAAAAATTGAAAGACGTTATCAGTGTGGCTTTTTGATTCTTAAAGATGTCAGGTACCCGCCGAATGGTTATTCGATAAACTGAAACTTCTAATACTAATATTATTGATGCGTATATTTTCAGAAACTAATACCGGTTATTTTCTACTCTGTCGTCATTATAATGGTGTCGGTAAGTATGATTTGTTATTGTTGTTGTTACTCTGAATGACAGCTGTGATGCTGACATCTATCCTCACACCAGCCGCAGAGTCAAACCTCAGTAAGGCTTGTGAAGTAAAGTCGTCACCTACTAGCAAATGAACCTTCAGAATGTTAACAACAAAACAAAGCGAATATTTTAGCAGAAGAAACGTCTTTTTCAGTTAAGACTTTTCGATGTGCATACAAAAAACTCAAGTGTATTAATCACTGACCATTAAACCACTGCAGGTTCTTCCCTCCTAAAGTTTGCTTTCCAGTACTCCTAGTACAGTATTCCTAGTCAGCTTGTTACCAAGGCATAAATTTGCGGAATGGAATACTGGAAAGCAAACGTTAGGGAGAGTAGAGCCGGAAGAACCTGCAGGGGTGTAGTGGTCAGTGATTAATACAGTTGAGTTTTTTGTCCGTACATCGAAACGCCCTGAAAAAAGCATTTCTTCTGCCAAAACATTCTCTTTGAACCTTGTTTACATTCTCGGTTGAAATGCTTGTGGATGGCTTAATCTATGAATGCTAAATGATTTAAAAATATAAATAAATAATAGTAAAGGTTTAACGTCCGTTTCCTCATACAAGGATGATGTCAGGACGCTATACTGCGTGACAAATTCTAAATACTTTGTGATTTATCTCAATTTACTGCCTTAGACAAGTTTATGTAGACCTTTAATGCATTCTTATATTTCGTAATTGTATTATATATATTACATAGCTTACATAAGTTACATATGTTAGTATCGACATCTATGCTTGAAAAAGAATACGACGCTACACCAGTATTTTTTGTTTTTGAAATGAAGTTCTTTTGGATGTTTTACTGATGACTGCATGTGTTTACTAACTGACGCAGGTATCATTAATCTTAAGCATTGTACGCACAGCCGGGGGCTATGCCAACGGGCTGCCTCTACTGCTTGGCATTGCCATGCTAACTGTGTTCAGCGTTATGCCTATACTGGTATGTGTTTTAGAAAGTTCATGGGCAAGGAAATCAGTATTCGGTCACTATTTTAATTGTAATTCAAACATAACTAAGAAGACTGATAGATCATTTATTTTAAATTAACTAATGAATTGAAACTTTGAAGCAAATAGGCCTATAAACATAAACTTTTAGCGTCTGTTTCCGTGCCGCAATTAAATTAAGGAAGGCTGTCCTTGTCAGAGGGGTCCGCCTGTTACTAACCCATAGTTTGCTCGATGTTATCATTGATGATGGTAGCACTTTAATGCTTGTTATATTTAATTTTTGCTATGTAAACCCGTTCCTTCTTGCTCGGCCACAAATCGAGATATGCCTGTCTTATGGAAGTTATGAATTTATAGTCAATAAATTATGACAAAACACAAGTGCATGTTTTATTAGTTAATAAATTTATTATCAGGTACTTCCACAAAGAAATTGATATAACAAGCGTACTAATTAGGGCGAAATTAATTGGGAGCTATTTGACCAATGGGATCCGGTAGCTTATTTCTTCGTTTCAAAAAAAATCTTAGGCTATTTTTCAGACGATTTTAAGTGCATAAGAAAGTGCAGTATGAAACGTTGATTACAGTTCACAATTGTGAATTTTTTCGCATTCAAACTCAAACAGAGAGCATACAGAATTCCCGTCTCTAATTACTCCTTTTAGCGTTCATCAATCAATTATAACAGTAGAGAATAATATTTATAAAAAATTAATGGGAGTTAAATGTATGTTTCGCTTTTTATATTTCTCTCTCTGTTACTTCTTCTCTCCCATCTCTCTCCCTTTCTCTCGTTCTCTCCCCCCTCTTACTCTCAACATTTTCAAAATCCCTACTTTTATTTGTGGAGGTAGGTCAGCTTTGAATGTAACGAAACGGTGGTTAATGATTGAACATTCAATTTTTTCAGGGTTTTCTGGTTAGAAGTGGAGACATCAAAAGAAGGAACCTCTGGTTTGTGTATGTGGCAGGAACCTGCGTCATAGTCGAGTGCATCTTCACTATCATCGTTATCTTCAATTAGAAACCACAAATTTTATTCAAAAATCAAATATATCACAGATAATAGACCTACTGTGAAATTGTTTTCGACACAAACTTGTTCTGGATTACGTAGAGAAATATTCGCTGGGACAATTTGAATCTGTGAAATTCTACTACGGAAGACAGCATGTAAGATAGGGAGTGGATTTATAAAGTAGCTGACTGCTAATAGACTACTATCTGTAGTGGGGATTCTATGTTCCACTGGTACCTCCTAATAGAGGGCTCTGGCTCCCCTATCACCCCTGATACAGGGGTTCTGGGTTTCCCCAGTCATCTTTCGCTAGAGAGTTCTTAGGTCTATCTGTCACCTCCTGATGGAGGGAGCTTTGGTCTCCTCCCTTTAACACTAACATATTGCCTGCTGAGACTCTAGTTAACTTTAAGAACCTGATTTTATAACGACATCAGTATTCTGAGAAGTGCAACTAAATGTTGATATGCTAGGTGGTTATATGGTCTATACGTCATCGCTTCTGGACCAATGTTCACTGTAGTTAAGTTAATCCTGAAGTTATTGATCATAATTCAGAACAATGACCAGTACAACTACACAACACTTTGCACGCTTCGCTTGCTAAATATACATGTGAATATCAAATGTTGGGATAGATAACAAAGCACTATTGTAACAACAAAAGCGACGTTTTTAAGCGTGCTGTTGTAATGATTAATTGCAAGCATGATGTTGCTCTAGACGTGCTGTTGTTATGATTAATTGTAGACATTAATATATAAAGCAAATAATTAAGACAAGTAATAAAGACTAGTAATTTCAATAACGTTCTTCTATTGCTATATCAATCTAGGCCTATTATTGTCGATTGAAACGAAAGATCCATGCAAAAGTATCGGCGTTTGTAATTAAACATTGCAACTCCGGCTAATACTTTAAAATGAAACTTCACATTTTAAAATTTGAATCTCAACTAATTGCTCTTCACTGGGTTTTTCAAAAGTACTTCTTATGCTTCTGCAGAAAGTACCATCATTGTCTGATTTTCATACATAGCGATATCAAACTACCATTTCATAGTGGTCCCATCTGGTGAATGAAAGATAGGCAACTGAAATCATAAAGCATAGTGAGCAGATGAAAGACATGAAACTCTTTTAGCAAGAATACCAGCTACTTGAAAGCAATTAAATATTGTAACATAAGGCTCAACATAAGAATATCAGAACATCAGTCGCCATCAGATTACACTAGCTGCCCTGTAAGTTGACGGGCTCCACATATTGCCCACAAGCAAACTTCGCAAGAGATTCTAGCGTAATTCATAATCTATTATGTAAGAGTATGATTATTGATTCCAGTAAATATGTAAGCATGTTAAAAGATCATGCTCCACTCTGTAGTTGCAGGTAATTTACAAATGATTAACTACAAGTGACTATAAATAAACTCGACTGAGGCAGGTGCAGTTAGAACACAAGTGGGGTTCAGGTGAAGATTGCTTTTTAATTAACTAAACTTTTTGTAGTCTAAAAACCTTGTTCTTGAATGGGACGTAAACTAAATAATTTAATGTCTATACTTTTTAGTGGGGCGTAGCCTAAGTAGGCCTAAGGCTTTTGTATTCAAGAAGAAGAGAAAGAACATTCTCAGCTCAGTTTAATACTAAACTAGGAGTAAAGTCGGTTAGAATTATTTAATCCCTGGTGGAAAAAGAATCAATAAGAGACTTGCAGAAATATTAAGCGATCATTTAATGAAGAGGCACCGGGATTCATGGGAGGAAAGGACTGGAATGTGCTCCCAAACCAGATTTACTGAACAAAAAATTATAAAACAAGTTTACCTTTTGGAGCTTAATGGGAGCTTTATTTATATGAGAATTTAGTGGGAGCTTTAAGTCGAAAATAAAATTCAGTCGTAGGATCCATATTTTAATATTTCCAAATTAAAAATTTCAAAAAGGCTTGAATGCAGGGAAGTAAGCTCTTTAAAATTAAATTCATGACTGCTTCTTGTTTTAGACGAATAAGTGCAGGCGATCTGCCGCTAAAGTTAGATTTGCGTCAGAATTATATAGCTGCACTAAGTGGACCACCGGATAAGTGCTATGTATTATTCACGGGTTGCTACGTCACTGAGTTGTGGAAGATTTAACGAGGAAGGCAAAAGACAGAGGGGAGGACAAGTGATAGATAGAGAGCGATATATATATATATAGAGAGAGAGAGAGAGAAAGAGAGAGAGAGAGAGAGAGAATGAAGGAAGGATTAACATTGGCAGAAGGATTAGCTCAATTCCTTCCAGCATAGAGATGCAAAGAGATGGATATCTGCCTTTTACTTGAATTTAGTATATAACCACGATCCTGAGTGACAAGACAGACGTTAAAAACTCAACGTTAGCCTCCTTTTATGGGTTTAACGTCAAGGTAAGAAGCCCAATGAACCCGGCTTCAAAACGTCGATCCAGACCATCGCCGTGGTTCACCAACTGACCGATCAACCAAAGCTGCAGTCAGACTAGACTGAGTGATGATCCGCTCTCAATACGTGCCAAACCTCTTCAAATATCTACGGTGTAAACTGTGCATTAAATATACAATGTAACATAGAATACAGCCTGTATCGATTCAAGTTCATACGATTCGCGATCTCTCATGAAAACTCGAGCGATGAAACTTTTCGGAAAGATAGCCTCTGTACGATCATCTAAGGCTAAAGCCAAGCTTTACGTCAGTTTCCTGCTCGATAGCATATCGGTGATTGAGAGAGCACTGGATTTAAACTCTGCACCTACTGATCCGCTGTTGAGTAACTTGCTAACCAGCCACCGGCTCAGCCCTAACTTCCGTGTGCCACACGGAGGACGAGAGAGTTTAATGACGAGAACAAGTTACGGGACTCTTCTATTCTAATCCATCGCTAACAATATTAGCATAAGGCTTCTCAGTCTTTACGAGACTATTTGAGGCGCTTGACAGTTTTGATCGGTCGCATAAATGATCCATTTGCATTTTTGATTGGCTTATATTGTCAGCAAGGAATCTACTCCGAACAGGCATTTTATAGCAACAACGGTTTTAGAGAGGAAGAGAGAAAGAGAGAGAGAGAGAGAGAGAGAGAGTAACGTTGAGAGCAAGACTTTGATTTAGTTACAGGAAATATACAGATCATGCATGTATGGAAGAGGAAGCCATGGAAGACATGGAAGAAGGAATAAAAGTAGGAGGGAAATTGTTACAAGATGTACAATTTGCAGATGACCAAGGAATGGTAGCGAGTAGTGAGACTGGACTGCAGAAGATAATGGAGAGGCTGAATGATACGGCCCTAAGATATGGTATGAAGATTAATATTAAAAAGACCAAGGTTATGAGAGTGTCCAATAATAAAGGTGAAGTTAATATCCCAATAAATGGTACGAAATTGGAACAGGTAAGGAGTTTCAAATATTTGGGTCATACTATAACCGATGACGGGAAATATGAGACTGAAATATGCAGTAAGATTGCACAAGCAAAAGCGGCCTTTGGTAATAGAAAAGAACTATTAACAAAAAGTCTGAAGAAAGATACAAAGATAAAGATTGTGAAAACTGGCTTGGACCACGCTATTGTATGGTTGTGAAACATGGACCTTAAGGAAGGAAGATATTAGGAAACTGGAGGCATTGGAAATGTGGATTTGGAGAAGAATGGAGAGGATTAGCTGGACTCAAAAGGCTACAAATGAGGAAGTTCTAGAGAGAGTTGGCACAGATAGACAGTTGATAAATGTATTAAGAAATAGGAAGAAGAGTTGGATAGGACACATTCTAAGGGGGGAAGGTCTATTAAAAGAGGTCATAGAAGGTAGAATGGAAGGAAAAAGAGGCAGGGGCAGGCCGAGATTAGGTATGTTAGATGATTTTGAGACCCGCTCATATGTGGAAACGAAGAGGAAGTCGGAAGACAGAGAAGAGTGGAGGCGCTATATACCATGGACCTGCCAGTAGGCGTTACACTAAGACAGCATGTATAATAATATTGCGAAAGCCTTAATTAGGTTTGAAGGCACCCGTTTTCAATGATATTGTGAAAACTACGAGCTTACTGCAGCAAAAGTTTTTCGTGGTGTAAACGATATCTATATGATACATTTTGTAATATAAATTATTTACTCTTAGCCACATATTAAAATGGTAAGTTAAAACTTACACGAAGTCCTAGATAATTAAAAAAGAGATTAAAATAGAGGTGGTTATATGGTCTATTCGTCATCGCTTCTGGACCAATGTTCACTGTAGTTAAGTTAATCCTGAAGTTATTGATCATAATTCAGAACAATGACCAGTACAACTACACAACACTTTGCACGCTTCGCTTGCTAAATATACATGTGAATATCAAATGTTGGGATAGATATCAAAGCACTATTGCGCTCATTAATGATGTTAGTAATATCATGTCGCACAATAATCGAGCTCTGAAATTTTCTATGGTTTTTTCGAATTCTAACGCTCAAAATACTCTAAACGTGCTAAAATCATATATAGCTTCTTTATAACAAGCTGAGTTAAATAGTAAGGTTTCAAAAGTACGCAAGGCAACACTATCATATGCTTTTGTCAACTTAACTTCTACACTGCTTTATATGAACTTTACTAAAAAGTGGCTAGGCTACATTAAAATCTAATCGTGCTTTCTATCCCATCTTCATGTTTTCAGTGTTTCGTATCAGTGTAGGTTTAATACTAATGCAACGTAACGTGTAGATTTAGTATCTCGTAAAAAAGATTACTCTTTACATCCCTTCTAAGACGATGTTTAGCTTAAAAGGTAAGAGAGAGAGAGAGAGAGAGAGAGAGAGAGAGAGAGAGAGAGAGAGAGAGAGAGTAAGAGAGAGAGAGAGAGAGCATTTCAATATTCTCAAAATATACAGTGACATACACAAACAAGGCCATCAAAGAGGTCACAAGTAACCTATCTAGCTGATCACCCCTCAGTCACACAAATTGAAAAATAACTAGGCAAACGGAATAAATATGCAATATAAGTAAAAGAAACAGTAGTCGATAAAGTCTAAAATAATAGGAACAGGAAATGAATTTTAATTGAATTGGGCTGACTTATAATACAAATATGATAGGAAGCTGAAATCTGGAAGTGAGAGGTCATTTGAAGGGTGGAAGTGGAATAGACGGAAGTTGAAGAGAGGGGTAGGGAGGCGATGGAAGGCGTTAGCCCGGAATGTACATACGGTTTCTGTTCTGTCACTGGAGTTTTTCATTATTTGGGTTCAAGGACTTTTCCGGAGTAAAATTTCGTCAGCGGCTTCCGTTTGGTTTTGAAGTTTTTTTAACGAAGTCAATTTTCGGCAACTTTTTCTCAATACTCTAACGGATCTCCTAGTTTACTTCTGATCACCTAAGCACTTCTGAGTTAAGGCTCTAAGGTAAAATTATAGACGCTAAATATGAGAATGTTAACTTAATCTAAAAGATTTCTACAAATACCTCGAAGTATATTTATTTCAAAGTCGGAATGATATTTAAAAATATTGACGCCATTGACTACAATAAGTATACATAACTGCAGCCAGGTTACGCTCTACATATTCCAAACTCCCTCATCAAGTTTCGCTCGTGTCCTTTTGTTATCTGAAGATATTTAAAACCTCTTGAGGTCAATTGAGGTCAGGATAGGTAAAGTAGGCCTTAGTAGCATCATTTGAACTTTGTGAACTATCGATAAGTAAAATATCAATGTTTCATACTGTTGGAATTTTGGGCGTTGTGTTTTTAGGGTGTAATTAAATTAGGTTTACAAATGTGCACACTTTATAAAAGTACTAGACTCTATACAATACTTTACTAGGGTTTACAAAATTGCATATTTGATAAAAGTACTGTTCACAGTATTTATTACTTCAAAAGTCATAGTACGTTATGCCTCATACTTATAAAAACTGATAAATTGTTGTATTTCTAGAATTTTAGCAAAAACTAATAAAAGCGTTCAATACCAACCTACGCAGTACTCACTGCATTCTCTAGCATGCTATTGGTCGCCTCTTTGAAACACTAACAGGTATATTTCAATACTCGGAGTTTTGCGGAAATGACTGGGACACCAGAACAAGGAACATGTAATGTGTTATTCTTGTTTTTAAGAACAACTTAATATGTAATGTGCTCATCTTGTTTAAGAACAACGTAACATGTAATGTGTTCTTCTTGTTTAAGAACAACGGAACATGAAATGTGTTCTTCTTGTTTTGTTCCTATCGGAGTGTATGAGACGACAGTGGACTGAAGGTGTCTTAAGACACGACCAATAGTGCTAGATGATATCATGATGCACGCTCTCCATTAGATCCCCATATCAAATCAACTCGATCTCTCCTTTGTCACCATCTTTATACAATTTCTGCAGCCACCTATACAGCAAGAGTTTCAATATAAGAGGCGATAGCTGGATCAAATATTGATAATACTCCTGAATCTCGAAATTTTATCTTCAAACGTTTATCAGTATCTCCTTCAGTATCTCTTACACTATTAATTTTTTTGTAGATCAGTGATATCGTTGAAGCAAGTGGCGGTGTCGGTTAAATATTCGACTATCAGTATGTGCGGGGTTCAAATCTTGGGCTCGCCGGTCTCTGACATCGCTTTAGATTGAGGAAACTGACGTTAACATTAGCCTTACCAGCGTCTTCCAGGAAATTACCTCGTGGAGAATCTGAGGTTTTTAAAGGTCACTTTGTCCTGTCTCTGTCCGAAACAAGTGTTTTGTTCCACAGCGAGAGAGAGAGATTCACCGGCTACATTCACAGGACCATCGTTCTACCACAGCGCATCTACCGGATGTGACACGCTTGGCCAATCCTGATCCGCTCACTCCATCAAAGGCGCTGCACGACTGATCAACAGATCCGCCTCTGAGGACTTTCGGTAAGTCAACAGAATCCGGAACAAATCTGTGAATTTGTCTTTGATTCATCAGACATTTCTGCTCATCAAAAGAGATTCAGCCCATTTTCATTACAATTATATTTGTTAATTATTTTAAGCTATTCTATGCACGTGTGCTAAAATGTTATTATTTATTTGTACTACTGGATTTAAAGATAGGTAGGCATGTATCAATGACCTTGATTGTGACCTATACGTGACCTATGTGTCATGCAGTAAAATGTTTAAATTACTTAAATAATAAAGTTGAAATTAATTAAATAATAATGTTTACAGATATTGATCTACCTATGATTTGCTTTAATGCTTTTTATGTTCGGTTGTTGATTGATTCATTGAATGATAACTAGTAATACTGAATTAAACTACTACATATGTTAGATTTTATGACGTTTCAATAGATAGCAATCAATAAGTTTATCGAGGGGATAGTAACTTTTGCATTTAACGAACACTTCTTGATCAGCAAAGTAAAATAATGAATACTATATATAATGTAGCTAAACTAAAAATAAAGCTATATTTTAACAAAAGTCCAACACTTGAGACACAGGCTATATCAGTGCTACAAGAGAACAAATAAACTACTGGCAGTTGTTTGAGGCGTCAGGTAACGTCAGTAACGAAGGTTTCAGTGACCCATCCTGAGGTGAATTAAATTCTCGTGGGTTCGATTCACGGCCGCGCTGATCTGAGAGTAAAATCTCGGTCATTCACTGGACTGATTTTGCGGAAAATGGACTAAATTGCCTAACGGTTTAAACATGTGGTATTAAATGGGATGGATATCGACATGGTTGATCATTCACTCTAATGAGCGTTATTATAATATTAACATTGCTACAACGAATAATGCAACTGATCATCATTATCGATTGATGGACAAGTGACGGAGATGATTGACTGAACGTTTGCGCGACCTTCAGATTTTCGGCGAATGATAGATTGCTTATGCGATGCAGTGATTTTGTTGACGACCGGTGGGACGGGAGAGAAGAAGGTTATACATAACTTTTCCTTCATGAGAACGGGGGTGGCTAAGGCTAGTGAGTAGCGGGGGGTGGATAAGGTTAGTGAGTAGCGGTGGGGGGTGGATAAGGTTAGTGAGTAGCGGGGGGTGGTTTTTTGGAGGGGCGTACAGTCTTGGATGATTGTAATCTGACACTGGAAGGGGGACAGTGAATGAGAATGAGGAGTCAGGGTTTGACGTGCTGGGAGAGTGTGCGCATCATACTGTGAGGACTAGGTTCAAATCACAGGTGGGCTAAACACAATAAAAGCAACAACGATATTAGTGTTAACACCACAATACTGTATACAATAACATACCAACACAATATTGTGTACAACAACGTACATGTACCATTGTACCAACACAATATCGTGTACGGCAACGTATATGTACCATTGCACCAACACAATATTGTGTACAACAACGTACATGTACCATTGTACCAACACAATATTGTGTACAACAACGTACATGTACCATTGTACCAACACAATATTGTGTACAACAACGTACATGTACCATTGTACCAACACAATATTGTGTACAACAACGTACATGTACCATTGTACCAACACAATATTGTGTACAACAACGTACATGTACCATTGTACCAACACAATATTGTGTACAACAACGTACATGTACCATTGTACCAACACAATATTGTGTACAACAACGTACATGTACCATTGTACCAACACAATATTGTGTACAACAACGTACATGTACCATTGTACCAACACAATATTGTGTACAACAACGTACATGTACCATTGCACCAACACAACACTACATGTATGCACGACAACATTCTAAAACCGTAGAATTAGAATTCATTTAAGCTACTTTAGTTAATACTCATTTAAGCTGTTTCGGGTAATTTATTTTTAAAAGAAAATAATAACTATGGGGAAATTCTTGCAAAAATTCTGAAATCACGTTAAATTATCTTCCAGGCTTCAGAATACTTATGACGAAATAAGTCGGAAAGGTCTATATTTAATAAACGGAGGTCGTTTTGTATTTTAGAATGGTGATTACGGACGTGTGTTTGATGGAATTTATAAAAGAGCGGGACAAGGTCATAGATTACTCCGTGATGGATTGATGCTGGCTGAACAGTGTAATATCACCAGGGCTCTGGATTGCGTATGATTACTACTGATTCAGAGAAGATACTCTATGGGTTACCGAATCCATCACAGCACATTTATTTTCCTCTCTAGAGTTCTGTTAAATCGTCTGATGCAAGACTTAGATTTCTAGACAAATATTCAGCTGTCACCTCACTAAAGAACTTTGCATACATGAACAGGATAATTTAAACGCGAAGGTTAGGGCTTTGTCAACTTAAAATGTAACTCAACCTGAAAAACAATCTTGGTTAGATTAATAAATTCACGGTTAAGTCCACCACTGATGAAAAATGTTGATCTCTTGTTTAGTGTAAGCTTTAAGTATTACCCTGCACAACAGGCGACCTGTACAACAGGCGAACTGTACAACAGGCGACCTGTACAACACTCTGTACAACAGGCGACCTGTACGACAGGCGACCTGTACAACAGGCGACCTGTACAACACTCTGTACAACAAGCGACCTGTACAACAAGCGACCTGTACAACAGGCGACCTGTTGCAGGCGACCTGTACAACAGGCGACCTCTACACCCGGGGCTGCGAGGTTTCATTCTTGGAATGACGTCACGCCACAGCACGAAGGTATTGGAGAGTATCGCATAAAGCATTGACATTCATAAAGTATTATCAATCAAATAATCTTGTTCTCTCTTCATCTCTTTCTCTCTCTCTCTCTCTCTCCCCCTTGATCTACTTGTTGCAATAATAAGCGAGTTGGGCTTTCAATTCACATGACTAAACATCTTTTAATAGTTTAACAGTTCGTTAACATTAGAAATTCGTGCCTTGGTTCGTTCGTTCGTTTGGTTCGTTTGATTAGTTGATTGATTGAATGTTTGATTGATAGATTTTCTCGCTCGCTCCCTAGCTCGTTCACTCACTCACTCACTCACTCACTCAATCACTCACTCACTATCATTCAATTAATCATTTAATCAACATTTAATCAATCAATGATTCAATCAATCCATCAGCTATTCATTCATTTATACAGTCATTAATTCATTCAGTCATTAATTCTTGTTGAGAACAGAATATTTATGACAAAGATGTTCTTTACTTCGTGCTCATATGCTTGACTGCATATCTGTCTCTCCGTGTCTATCTGCATGGATGTCAGTGTATATATGCCTGCCTGTTCGTCTATCTAAGTCTGTGTATCCTATACCATCCCATTCAGGATACCGTCTAAAGCGTGTCTGGAAAGGCTAATCTACAAATCCGCTATTTTCCTTCCAATTGAACCTTGGTCCAGAAATTTCCGACAGTTTCTCCGCTATACGTCATTTTGTCACAAATCGCATTAATATCTAACAAGCGCATACTTCCTCGGTCCAATCCTCTTTCACTTCTGAACTATCCGGCTGCATGATACCCCCACCCGCCCCAGCCCGGATCGATTTCGATCCACCCCAGATTTCATTGCCAATCCTGGGAGCCTCCTAAAATAACGCTGCCCTACTTTATAAGTGCTTTCCATCCTCCCACAGGATTCATATTACTCCTGGTTGCTGAGTGCGGGGTGCAAAAGTTCTGCTTCAAGGTCGTTCCACTTCTAACCGGGATAGCAAGTTTCATTTTACTCAACCACAGGTATCCATGGAAAAGTTATGAGCTGGACATAGCATCACGTGATATTCTGCCTCAATAATATTGCTATTTTAAAATATTAGTTAAAGATCTCCAATTTCCAATTGATTCTAATTTTGTACAATTCTATATATTATAGTAATAATATTATAATTCTTATTTTTTAAATATTATTATTATTTATACTTTATTATTATTACTATTATTATTATTACTATTATTATTATTATTATTATTGTTATTTCAATTTTTTTACCCAGAGTGTAAAGAATCCGAGGTTTGATGAAAACGATTCGAGCAATATGTACTGAATCGCCGCCCGGTTACTCGAGGTAATCTAGCGACGTAAAAGAATTGCTGTAGCTGAGTTCGCAGTTTTGCTACTACATTTAAAGTTTTCGCTCTTTATATCGGACCTTTTACAAGCTACAATATTAACTACTTTCCAAAATACATTTAGATCAAATTTTTTCATTAATCAATACTTCTCTCTTAGTGCACTGCCTACTGGCATGTCCATGGTGTATAACGCCTCCACTCTTCAATGTCGTCGGCTTTCCTCTTCATTTCCACATGAGTGGATCTTTAAATTATCTAACATACCCAGTCTCGGCCTGCCTGTGCCTCATTTTCCTTTCATACTCAGTATATATCGATATATATTCCAAAATCAATATATACAACCATTAAATGACCGCCCCCTTAATCAGCATCTGGTCCAAACAGTCGATAGATCAAATTGTCGATATGAATTGGATTTCGGGATTAGGAGATCGTTCTCTAACGCAAAACTTTTCCAGTTCCTGTCAGAATATCGTCAAATTGACACTTGCATTCGCCCGGCAAATCGTCTACACGCTTCAACTCGACGTGGTTCATTTGATCTCTGACCCTAATATGATCCCCCCCTCCTCACCCTCCTCCATCGGTCTACCCGCCGGCTGCAGCCTCTGAATCCCTTAACAATTTAATTTTATCCACAAATCTGCCATTTTTGTCTAATTGGTCACTAAGCTTGACCTTGACCTAAGCCTGATCTTGACCTAGGCTTGACTCTGACCTAAGCTTGACCTCAAACTACTGAGACAAGGATTGTTACAGAATACGGCCTACAAAATGTCAGTTAATTTAAATTTAAATGTGTAATTTGAAAATAATACATTTGAGTTTTTAAAAACGTTTCACGAACTTTCTGATAACGTTTGTAGCAACGTTGCATATCGTTTCCTATGTTTATGACAAACAGGCTACTATTAGGAAATTTTCAACGGTAGAGGGAGTAGAATAAAGGAGTGTGCCACGTTCTACACTGCTATACAAATATATCCTCCATATCCTAGTATTTAACAGCCCATATACGAACTTCTCTCTCTCCCTCTCTCTCTCTCTCTCTCTCTATATATATATATATACATACATATATATAATGTATATATGCATATATATATATATATATATATATATATATATATATATTTGTATATATATATATATATATATATATATATATATATATATATATATATATATACATGTATAATGCACACATTTACAAGTTATGCTTCTAAACATTTTACGGTTTTTGTTGATGAACTTGACGTACGATGAAGAAACTGTGTCTTTAGAGGTTAGAGAACTACTGTAAAAATACTGAAAGATAATGTCAATCTTTCCACTAAATGACTCTGAGGATTTAATTCAGCGGATGTAGACCAAGGTTCAGTCCGGTTTCTATTTACATCTGATTCCTCCGGGCTAATCTCGGATTTTCTCACTTTGCAATTCCATTCACACTGCATCGTCTTTCTCTTCCTGTCATTCAGACGTTTTCCCTCACATTGATTCAATTCTCTCTCCGCATCTGTAAACGTTTTAAATAGAATATATTATTCGCCTTGTTTGTCTATTTGTTGTTCCCGCATTTAGCACCAGATGAAAGGACAAACGAGAAGCTAGCGTTCCCGAGGTGATCTTGGATGTTAAATAAGAAAGTGGTTATTGATATTCAATTTTGAGACGGAACGTTTGGAAATAACAAAATAAAATCATTCTACTGACTATTGCTAAACTAATATACGCTAATATACATGTACCCGAAATAGGCCTATATTTATTTATAAGTTAATAAACGTAAGCTTGCCAAAAGTTCTTTCAAATCAAACAATAATTTAATTAGTCAATCACTTTCACTTCAGACACAGATCAGTCCATAAATACACAAGGTAGTCTGATAATATGTATACACTGATAGATAGGAAAAAGCTGATCATTATACTGCTTGCTAATGACTGACTGATTATTATACTGATTGCTAATGACTTTCAGTCTTGCATTGCTTAATACTGTCACACGATTAAGCAGAACAACATGTGAATTTTTCATTAAATTTTAAAGTGGTCTACTCTGGTATTTTTACGAAATTATCCATAGATGCGTTTTCGTTTATCATAATAATTTCGTTACTAAACTAAAACTATACTAAAATAATATTTCGTAATGCTTAATAAATAAAATATATAACAATGACGGATTAATTTACAACCATTAGTGAAAGTGCATAGCAATAGATTGTCCCGATGAAATGTCGAAAGAGGAATTTTAAAATTCTCCGTTGCTCAATTATTAAATATAGAATTGCTACACTCAGGATATTCACTCTGACACAATCCAGTACATAGCGCTTCCAGTGAATGAAACATTTTAACAAGTGATTCTAGAGTCCAGACTCTGTAAAAGATGAGTAAGCCAGAAGTTTCTTATTCCCTAAGCTTCATTTTTCTGCTCTTATTCTTTTCACACTAAAATTCGTAAATCAAACTCTTTTTCTTTTGGATTTTAGGTCTTCAGGCAAATTTCACTTTCAAATCAAAATTCCAGAAAATTAATATGCATTACAAGACGTGATGGTAAAGCTTTCAGTTACTATACAGTAAAGCTTGCAGTCATTTTATTTAGCATGAAAATCCATGTTTGAAAATTATTGATTTTATCAAGTAAGATCTTGAATTTCAAGCGAAGCAGGAATTATTAATGTTATACTCTATTTAACGTTTTAGGGAGGCCTTAGTAGCACACAAACTAATGTATTCCTTACCACGTACAGGATAGTTAAAGGTACTTCCGTACCTTTAACTATCCTGTACGTGGTAAAACGTTGAACTTGATTTATTCTTGAAAAATTTATTATTGAAATAAAATTTATTTTTAAAAATCTTCTGCGAAGAAGCGTTCACTCTGAATGATTAAGTACCTATGGAGACATAAATGTATGTAAATCGTGTTATTTTAAGCTGACGGTCTTTGAGAAAATAAAAGTGTATTGAGATCAACTACAATGTGTTCTCAAATAACAATTCTGCTTTGCTGCCATATGTCTAATATTCCTTACTTTCTCCTTTTTTCGGTTACAATTAATAAAGTGATCTTTTTTATTTATTATTTTTAAAATAAAGTGACAATGTAGTAACTACTTTTGCATCCAGCATATTGATTTTAGTGTTCTTACAGTGCACATCTGTGCACTTTAAGAGCACTAAAAAGTGCTGAAAGTTGCACATCTGCAAGAGAGGCTAGGTGTGGGGGGGACAAAATCACGTTAACTGGAGAGGAGCCATGGACTTGGAGTATTTGATTAAAGAGAATTTTAAAGGGCTATGGTTGCGATAGAAGAGTGTGAAAGCCTCTATTGCACTAGTCGCTGCTATTGAGAGCATGCCTGCATGCTGAAACATCCACAAAAAAGCGAACAGAAAAAAGGATATAGCACAATGTATTTCTAATATATTTCTAATATAATATATATCTAATGTATATCCAATGTATATATACATATAACAATGGCTGGAGCTAGTAGCGATGTCGGTAAGATATTCCACAGCGGATCAGTATGTGCGGGTTTTAAATCCTGGACTCTAATAAAGCGATGTCACTGACTGCGACTTACATCGCTTTCGAGTGGGGAAACTGAAGTTAACATTAGCTTTACCAGCTTTTTAATATACACTATACATAGTAAAATATTGAATAATGAAAAGCACAAAAGATCTACGATGTACAACAGTAGACAAGCGGTTTTTACTAAAAAATTTTATTGTTTACGTGTAGATATTTGTTAACTGAACAGTTAATATTTGCTAGACTGGACACAGTATTATCCAGCTTCTGATGGATTTAGTTCGTAACTGGCATTTAGAAATATGTCAATAAATACTTAAATAAAAAGAATAGAACATTAACTTTGTAATATTTTAGCTGTTTGTTCTAAATTATATTTTAAAAGTATCTATTTAATTACTAGGCAAATTTGATTGACGTAAGTAGAAGGATATAGGGAGTCCCAGGACGACCTGGAATTTGACCCCTAAGTGCATTATTAATCAAGCGCTGACCTAGTTAATCCGCCTACATACATGCTTGCCCGTACTAATTAGCTCGATGTGAGCACTTAAGTGGATGTTACTAATTAGCCCAAGTTAGCGATTAGCGATTGACCTCACTTACTACATCATGTGAAAACCAGATGTTACTAATTAACCCGATGCGAACACTTAAGTGGGATGTTACTAATTAGCCCGAATATCAGTAAATGTAAGTAGGTCAAACCAATTTTTGACAAACTAAATGATTCGTTGTTATTAAGAGGAGCAGGGGGTTCTCACCAGATGATTCACTGTATTATAAATAATTAAACTATTTCATTCTGACTAATTAAGTCAAAGTTACAGAAAAACTGAATAAAATGCGAGTAAAATTGCACCAATCATTCATTCGCACAAAAGTTTTCAACGTAATCGACATGGCTGCTATTCAAGTAAGTTATAACTTTTGCCTTTACTGTATTATTTTATTGTAACTATTTTACGAGTTGCAGAACTTGTATAAATAATTTAACTGTACTTAATAGATTTTATCTCTGTAATAATATTTTTGATTTAAACACACCCTCGTAATTTTAAACTAGATAAAAACACGTCCCCATAATTTTAAACTTGACAAAAACACATTTTCCTAATTCTCTAGTTGATAAAATCGCGCCCACATAATTATAATCTTAATAGAAACACGCCCCTCATAATTTTAAACTTGATAAAAACAAATCCTAATAAATCTCTAGTTGATAAAACACACCACCTAATTTCTAATTTCTAATTGACCCGAAGAATCAGGGCGCTCAGAAGATCATATGACTATACCACTTAAACTAATTATTCACCAATTTGTTTGATATATACCAGATGGATCCTTGACCACTCTATAAAAACCACAAACATTTTAGGTAGAGGTCATTCGCAAAGTTACCTTCCAGAGATTCTCTTTCTACAGTAGTAGTGAAACTTACTTAGCATTATGTCTACGTATCTGTCTGCTGATGACTTAGCTGCTTTCGAAGAGTTCGTGACTGTTCTCAATCGTTACGAAGAGGTATGTAGAATTTAAAAATATAGTTTTCAATGAATTTAAAATTTAATTGTCAATAAAATATTTATTATTTTTAACTTAAATAATTTCTAAGACTTTTACATAACAGTTTGTTAAACATATGAATAGGTTGAAGTATATTTAGGAAAATATTTTATCCAGTATTTATCCTACGCAGCAGAGGAAGCAAACGTTAAACCTTCATTATACCAACCATAGTTGATAATAATTAGTCCAAGTTAATTTTATCCTTTTTGTTGCATCTGTAACGGTAGATTTCCATTGCATTCATCAAAAGTATATACAGATTTCAATAGATTAATAACTCTATGTTGTATTGTGATATTTATTATTGACTCTCTCCACTGTTAGTTATCATATAGCATTGAAATAATAAAGATCCACCTTATTAACTGACCATTATTAACAATTAATTAACTTTTTCTAAAATAGGAGCGTGAAAAAGCCTTAGCTCAAGCTGCGGGTGAAAGCCCCGAGTCCCAAGCGAGAGCTGCGGATGGGGAAAGCTCCGTAACTCAAAAGAGAGCTGCGGATGAGGAGACTCCTTACGAAGTTGAACGGAAGAGAGCTCGTGTTTCGGAACCTACAGTCTCTTCAACGGATCAGGATCCATCGGCCGCTGATGATGACATTCAGTGGTTAGATCAAATCCTAGCAACTGTTCAACGCGACCCATCATCCGACGACGAAATACCGCAGGGGCTCTCTCTATTTGACTTCGTGATGCAAGGATATGACCCCATTCTTTGGCAATGTAAGTGATATGATTTTACTAAAATTCTGCTATTTGAAAAGTATCGTAATGAAATAAATATTTTCTTTTATCAGTCGCCTTTTATCAAACTTCCATTTTATATATAGGTCCTGGAGATGAACCGATGCCAACACCAAGCTCTGATCCAAGTTCAGCTCCAGGACCTATATATAAAATGGAACATAAAACAATTTGATATGGCTGCATTTGGAATAAAATACATTATCAAAAATATCATCTAATAATATGAATACATTATACACATTTTACAGTAGAACAAAAAACAGTAGAAGATTGATATAAGAAGATAGTAGAAGTTTGATAAAAGGCGACTGATAAAAGAAAATATTTATTTCATTACGATACTTTTCAAATAGCAGAATTTTAGTAAAATCATATCACTTACATTGCCAAAGAATGGGGTCATATCCTTGCATCACGAAGTCAAATAGAGAGAGCCCCTGCGGTATTTCGTCGTCGGATGATGGGTCGCGTTGAACAGTTGCTAGGATTTGATCTAACCACTGAATGTCATCATCAGCGGCCGATGGATCCTGATCCGTTGAAGAGACTGTAGGTTCCGAAACACGAGCTCTCTTCCGTTCAACTTCGTAAGGAGTCTCCTCATCCGCAGCTCTCTTTTGAGTTACGGAGCTTTCCCCATCCGCAGCTCTCGCTTGGGACTCGGGGCTTTCACCCGCAGCTTGAGCTAAGGCTTTTTCACGCTCCTATTTTAGAAAAAGTTAATTAATTGTTAATAATGGTCAGTTAATAAGGTGGATCTTTATTATTTCAATGCTATATGATAACTAACAGTGGAGAGAGTCAATAATAAATATCACAATACAACATAGAGTTATTAATCTATTGAAATCTGTATATACTTTTGATGAATGCAATGGAAATCTACCGTTACAGATGCAACAAAAAGGATAAAATTAACTTGGACTAATTATTATCAACTATGGTTGGTATAATGAAGGTTTAACGTTTGCTTCCTCTGCTGCGTAGGATAAATACTGGATAAAATATTTTCCTAAATATACTTCAACCTATTCATATGTTTAACAAACTGTTATGTAAAAGTCTTAGAAATTATTTAAGTTAAAAATAATAAATATTTTATTGACAATTAAATTTTAAATTCATTGAAAACTATATTTTTAAATTCTACATACCTCTTCGTAACGATTGAGAACAGTCACGAACTCTTCGAAAGCAGCTAAGTCATCAGCAGACAGATACGTAGACATAATGCTAAGTAAGTTTCACTACTACTGTAGAAAGAGAATCTCTGGAAGGTAACTTTGCGAATGACCTCTACCTAAAATGTTTGTGGTTTTTATAGAGTGGTCAAGGATCCATCTGGTATATATCAAACAAATTGGTGAATAATTAGTTTAAGTGGTATAGTCATATGATCTTCTGAGCGCCCTGATTCTTCGGGTCAATTAGAAATTAGAAATTAGGTGGTGTGTTTTATCAACTAGAGATTTATTAGGATTTGTTTTTATCAAGTTTAAAATTATGAGGGGCGTGTTTCTATTAAGATTATAATTATGTGGGCGCGATTTTATCAACTAGAGAATTAGGAAAATGTGTTTTTGTCAAGTTTAAAATTATGGGGACGTGTTTTTATCTAGTTTAAAATTACGAGGGTGTGTTTAAATCAAAAATATTATTACAGAGATAAAATCTATTAAGTACAGTTAAATTATTTATACAAGTTCTGCAACTCGTAAAATAGTTACAATAAAATAATACAGTAAAGGCAAAAGTTATAACTTACTTGAATAGCAGCCATGTCGATTACGTTGAAAACTTTTGTGCGAATGAATGATTGGTGCAATTTTACTCGCATTTTATTCAGTTTTTCTGTAACTTTGACTTAATTAGTCAGAATGAAATAGTTTAATTATTTATAATACAGTGAATCATCTGGTGAGAACCCCCTGCTCCTCTTAATAACAACGAATCATTTAGTTTGTCAAAAATTGGTTTGACCTACTTACATTTACTGATATTCGGGCTAATTAGTAACATCCCACTTAAGTGTTCGCATCGGGTTAATTAGTAACATCTGGTTTTCACATGATGTAGTAAGTGAGGTCAATCGCTAATCGCTAACTCGGGCTAATTAGTAACATCCACTTAAGTGCTCACATCGAGCTAATTAGTACTGAGCGAGGTCAATCGCTCCACTTGGGCTAATTAGTAACATCCACTTAAGTGCTCACATCGAGCTAATTAGTACGGGCAAGCATGTATGTAGGCGGATTAACTAGGTCAGCGCTTGATTAATAATGCACTTAGGGGTCAAATTCCAGGTCGTCCTGGGACTCCCTATATCCTTCTACTGACGTATTACTTTCTCTATTATCTTTATGTATTTCACATGCTCTATAATATTATTTATTTATATAGATGTAGACCTGCTAATATTTGTTGGAAAACAACAGCATCAAAAGAATTTGTACGTACAAAAGTAGGTGTAAATTATCTGACTTATTATCTATATTCGTAAATACGTAGGCCTACCTTGCATTCTCCAAGCAAATAATTTTTCATGATTAGTTCTACATGCATATAAATATGTTATGGGAATATGCAGAAGAAAAAGAGACTAACAGTTTTAGCACAATTTCGAGACACCTTCTTGACAAAGTTGCGCACTGAAACGATGAATATGCGTATAATTACATGTAGTTTCTGGTGAAAAATTGATCTTGAAATATTTTTTATAGCATTACAAATTACTTTTCTGTGAATATAACAGCATAACAGTTGTAGGCTAAGTTTCATCGGCTAATGACCTAAAATTCCAAGCTATCTATGTGATTATACTGTACTTGTGGCTTACTTTTGAGGAGAATAAAATTTAAATTTGATAAAATTTAGTGTTGTAATTTGAAAGACGTCCCTTTTCTTTTTCTATTTTTTGAGCTTAGTTCTAATAAGAAAATTTTACGTGGGATTTGCTGCAGATTGGCCCACAACTTGGAGAGGTTTCTTCATTATGGTTCTTACGTTTGAGCCGTCTTAATTCTTATCTACGCATTATCAGTCTTTATCAGTTTAATTCTATTTTTTATTTTGCATGTCCGCTCTATTCCATGGCTTATTTCTCTGTCGCTCTTTCATTTCTTTCTTTGCTCCTTTAAATGATAAAGATTATAATCCAAAACGATAAACACTAGTCCAAAACGATAAAGGCCCGTCTAAAATGATAAAGACTAGTCTACAATTATAAGGACTAATGTTAATGATTTTTAATAATATTTCTGAGATTCTATTTTATCAACTTATCATTTAGCTTTTCATTATCTGCTTAATTCGGTTCATAGAAAAATTGCGTCATATTCAGTTGATCTATTCGTAATTCAGGTGATCTATTCTTACACTTTTGGGAACCTGAACGAAAATAACTGCTTGCATAACTTTACAGATTGGCTAACCTTATTTCCCTTTTAGTCAAACATTCTAATTTAATTAAATTTTAAATAGCATTCACCTGAGCTTGTTACTAGTCGACAATTCTCTCAGTAACCGATCATGAAAGATTGTAAACTTTATTACCAGTGCTGTAAAATAACTTTACTATCAATAATTGTGAACTTTATTATCAGTGCTGTAAAATAACTTTACTATCAATAATTGTAAACATTATTATCAGTGCTGTAAAATAACTTTACTATCAATAATTGTGAACTTTATTATCAGTGCTGTAAAATAACTTTACTATCAATAATTGTCAACATTATTATCAGTGCTGTAAAATAACTTTACTATCAATAATTGTCAACTTTATTATCAGTGCTGTAAAATAACTTTACTATCAATAATTGTCAACATTATTATCAGTGCTGTAAAATAACTTTACTATCAATAATTGTGAACTTTATTATCAGTGCTGTAGAATAACTTTACTATCAATAATTGTGAACTTTATTATCAGTGCTGTAAAATAACTTTACTATCAATAATTGTAAACTTTATTATCAGTGCTGTAAAATAACTTTACTATCAATAATTGTAAACTTTATTATCAGTGCTGTAAAATAACTTTACTATCAATAATTGTGAACTTTATTATCAGTGCTGTACATCCGAATGTCTCAATAGCGTAGTGATAAGAGGAATCAGGTAACGTCACGAAGTTTTAAAATGACAAATCCTGAGGTTAAATGAACTTTCGTGGGTTCGATTCCCAGCCGCGCTGATAAGATAGTAAAATCTCGGCCATTCAGAGGACTGGTTACACTGAAAATTGACTAAATTGCCTAACGGCTTAAGATTTCAGAATAGTTATCAGAAGATATCAGAATAGTTGATCATTTAATAATAATAACCTCCGACAATTGCTTTAGATGTGTCATTGTCGGTGACCGGTCCTCAAGACTGAATTACAGGTTCTGATCTTACCAATTAGATGTAATATCTCAAAGTATGCTTCTGGTCTTAATTCAGGAATTGTGTATGCCTGCGAGGGTAGCAAACGTATCGAACTAACATAAAGCCATGGGAAGCAGCTTATTAACAGTACGAACAACGTAGCTTAGAATTAATCTTTCATTGAATCAATATTAGTGTATATAGAGTGATATATGCCGATGAAAGCAATAGGAAACCACTTCGGAGGTCTAATTTCTCAAGCTGCATGCTCTCTTAATTATGATTTATAAATGCATTCAATTTCTAGTTAGCATTTTCACTTTGATCGTTAAAAATGCAGATAGAGAGTAGAAGAATATATCTAGCATTTGCAATGTGACGCAGTAGTATTATAAGGGGGATCAAGGTACTGTTTTGCATAATCTCAGCTGTATATCATAATTACGTAGCCATATGTGCAGTTTACAATGCAGAATTTTGCAGCAAATATTGTGTTAATTATTTCGAAATAAGTATAAGTAGACCTACCAGTTCGGGCTATCGTGGTAATCTTGGTATGCCTCTTTCGTTTGTGCACTGTTATTTACCACAAGCTACCTGTTTGCCTGTTCTTTTATGTCCTGTGTGGTCTTATAGACTATAATAACTGGGAAAGGACAACTGTATAATTATTCGTTGGTGGGATAAGTAATTACGATGTAATAATTGCGCAATTAATAATTTAGATATTGTGCAGCAATCAGCTTTCGCAGGCAGTTGCTAATTAATTAGACGAAATCAAGATTTGTGGACCTGTAGAATATCATATAGCTGTCGTTATTGTTTTCTAAAGTGACATGAACGTTTTGCTGTCACTATTTGATCCTGACAATATTGTGACATTGGTCTGTCGCCATATTTTGAGAATGTCATTACTCTCATGAATATGACAATGATCTCCTGTCGTTCCTTTTGGATATCGAAAATTTTAAAATGGCCCGGTATCATTCTTTGTTTATATCACGAGTGTGACAATGGTCCGCTATCATTCTTTAATCATGTCACGAGTGTGACAATGGTCTGCTATTATTCTTTAATCATGTCACGAGTGTGACAATGGTCTGCTATCATTCTTTGTTTATGTCACGAAAGCAACAATGGTCCGCATTAAAACAATGTTTACGTCACAACTCTGTCCTTGGTCCGCAAAATTCCTCTGTTTATGTCCCGAATCTGAACGCAGCCCTTTCCTTCATCCATCATTCGACGCTTTATCATTTAAAGGCTTATCGTGCCGGGTTGTGTTCGCTAAATTAGAGAAACAAATATTTGGATTCACATCACGCTAGTTCGGATCGGAAAAGTAATAAATCTTAAAGGTCAGAAATCATCAGCAAGACTGCGGCGATTCCTGGTTTTAGCGCCGTCATAGGCGCTTAACTCATGTTAAAAATTCATCACGGCTTATGACCATTAACCAAGTGTCTCCATCGTCAGGCCGTGGAAGAATTTAACAAGGTTACAAAACATAATAATTCTAAGAAATAAACAGAAAAGATCAAGCAGTAGGAGACAGTATTACAGCAGGATATAGCATTATATGCATGCAGTTGGATTAATTACCTTCTTCTACCTGGCTATATGTGAAATTTAAGTGTAACAATTATGGTGTTTAATAACGAAATATTTACAAATAAACGATATATAATAAATGATATTATAAGTACGTGATGTTTATGTTTGTATAACAAAATTAATATTAAACAATGTACTAGTTAATTATAGTAAGGAGCTTAAATTAATTATAGTTCATATTATTATAGAAAGTTCATAATTATGAACTTAAATGAAGAATAAACTGTGAGATCTACAGCACTATTTTTAAGGAAAATGAAATACTGAAAAGAGTTGAAGTAGAATTAGTACATACAAAACCATTATTCATCGTTTTTCAATCTTAAAACATTTAAAATTTAACGAGACTCATATTCCTCTTAACATTTATGTTACGCCTCCATTATTAGCACGCCATCGACAAATCTAATTACAAGAATGGAGATATAATATATATAGCAATTTTTAAAAAGTAAAACACGTATTATAGTCAAATGAACAACTATATTCATGTTTAAACCGTTTGGCAATTTAGACCATTTTCCGTGTATTCAGTTCTGTGAATGTCCGAACTTTTACTCTCAGATCAGCGCGGCTGGGATTCGAACCCACTACCCACGAGGGTTCAATTAACCACCTGTATCTTCTTTTGGCAACGGTTCTTTGGGTTTGATGCGAATGTTAGCTTAGTGGGGCAAAAGCGGAGCCAGCCAGTGGTCATTTAATTAAATTAAACATTGATAAAACATCTACACGTACCAGAACGCAATCAAGTTGATACCACTACATGTGATCTCTACTTCTAAATGTCAAAACGCAGAAATTATTTATCAAGAACTCCAAATAGAGATTGAACTAATTGGAAGCATAAGCATCAATGTTAAATTCAATTTTCCTTATATTTCAGACCTCGACTACGAAACTAGTAACATTAAATCTTTTTACCTTGCAGCTTAGTATGTCAGCAAAATTTCAATCATGATTCCGGGCTAATCACATCAATTTGCAATGAACTCTGCTGTTATTAACTGGACTAAGGGAAATAACACTGGATAGTTTCGTTTTTGAGGTCCACCCCAGGCATATCAAGGTCAATGACAAGCATTGATTATTTCAATGAGGGGCCAGATCTACAACTTATCCTATATTGCTTCATCAGGTCGGAGCCTAAATAAAAAACTGGAATTAAACTCTAAATGAATTGCATTTTTTTTCATTTCGAATACATTCATCAGAAAGTGGAGTGTAAATTGGTTATCTTCTGGGCCTTTTATATATGTATGTTTATGCCTATATAATATATGCCTATAGAAGATGTTTTATATGTTTATGCCTATATGATATACATGTACATGTATGCCTATAGAAAATGTTTTATATGGCTATGCCTCCGTATAAAAATAGGCATTAGCAAATACAACATCTATAATGTATCAGAAGTACAAATTGCAAAATTATCAGTACAAAACTCTAAGCTCTGCACGACTCAGGCTACTTCTGATACTGCCGCTGTACCTGAGATGCTTGGCCCTAATACGTGACAGTCAATTAAGCGTCAGGATGTTAGAAATAATGTGAACTATTTCCTGTTCTTAATAGGCAGGCGACAACACATGTTAAGTAATGCCCATTGCATCGGCTCGCGCTGAAAACAATTCTGAAAATAATTATCGTAAAATCGGTAAGAGCTGACCGATGACGCAAATAGGCGATTAGTTGAAGCAAACCAGTGAAATAACTAATTGAAATGGTTCCTAATAGCGTAGTGGTTTCCATTAGAATCTAGAAAATTACAATAGACCCGTCGACAGCTAAAAAATCCTGAACTCTTCATATTTAAGCAGTCGATGTTTTGTTCCAACGGGGAGTTAACGTTAAAATGAAAGAGATAGAAGGTTTCACTAGAACTATGTACCGCATTTTACAAATATTTATAGAAACCGGTGAAGCCTCATATTTGATTCATACAGAGACATTCAGCCATTGTTTGATATCAGAAATCAGCGGCATTTTTTCTTGAACTTTGGCGGCTTACAGCATTTCCTCTTTATCTTAAAGCAGAGTTATCTGATAGTTTCAAAACATAAAAAGAATTGGAAAAAATAGAACAATTTGAGTAAATTCAGTAAAAAAAGTAATTTAAATTTTTAATTTAATTTTGATTTTGAGTAATTTAATTTTGAGGCCACTAGAGATTTTCCTTAAATCAATGGTTTTTGAGACATTTCGTCTAATAAATAATACTTTAATGAAAAAAAAATTGAATTCAGTGAACGAAGTTGTTGAGAAATATGCCTAAATTATCACAGATATTTTATAATTAAATTTAGCTGAAACGCATAGATTGGTTGAAACCCATTATTGGTTGAAGTTTGAAATATTGTCGTCAAGTTTTGCTCTGTTAAGCTAAGCTAACGTTAAGCTAATGTTAACGTCAGTTTCGTCACTCGAAAGCGATATCAGTGACGGGAGAGCCCAGGATTTAAACCCAGCATATACTGATCCGCGGTCGAATATCTTACCGACATCTCCATTGGCTCCAGACTGTGAGACAACATGATGTCTTACGTGTGAATTTAATTAAAACCCTAGTTGAAAATCATATAGTAAGAGCAAGAAATTCATAAAATATTTTTCCGAGCTATCTAGTTACAACTAAAGTGCGTGAATTACTTTTTCAGCTATGTGAAACTCTACAGGGTTTTCAAATATCTTGTTCTAAAAATGTTCTAAATAACAAGCTAACTAACTATCTACATTTTACTAATAACTAATTAACAAACTAACTAAATAAATAAATTACTAACAACTAACAAATTAACTAACTAACATGTTTTTAGAAATTTATGTTAAAACCAGAATTAAACTTATCCAACAGGGATGTAGAATTTGAGAGTACATTAAACACAATTTTTATAAGATTTTTTGCACATTTGCAACGCTAATAATTGATATTTATGCTTCCAATTAGTTTCAAATGTTGCCATTAGAAGGAAGAGAAAAAGCAGCGACGATGACCTAAATCGGATTCAAATTAATTGATTTATGGCTGCAGAAAAAAAACAATACAGTTTAATTACAACAGTAGATTATATAACATAGCGATCATTCATGAATCGGTCGACATTGAAGTTAATGCTGTTAAATTAATTATTATTTCATTTCTCTGCAAGGATAAAGACCCTTGATGACGTTACTGGCAATTTCTCCTCGTATACCAATCCTATCTTAGGCGCACTTAAACCTCGGAACACCTGCTACCCGGCTACTGTAGAAGAGTAGGACATGTGAAGACGTGGAAAGACTGAATCCTGGTATATTCTTGTCTCCACGTGTCCTATATAAGCAGACAGGATCCCATCTGTTCCGTATCAGCTGAGTCCATTAAAGACTGCGGAATGGAGAGCTTTGTGACCTTTAAGGCTTTAGTGAAAGACTTCAATTTGTGATTTAATAAGAATATTAATACAAGTAGTAGTAGTAGAAGTAATAATAATAATAATAATAATAGTAATAATAATAAAGGAATTGCTTTAATCGCTTCTTTTTTTAAACTTTTAATTAAATAAAGCCTCTTTTATCCTATTTTTTTAGCCCAAGGCCCTTTACAGCCCAGGGCATTAAAAAATATTATTATTACTATTATTACTATTATAATTATTATTATTACTATTATCATTATTATTATTATTATTACTATTATAATAAGTCTGTCGTCACTTGTTCTTCGAAATCATGTATGCCCGTTCTACGACGTCAGAAAGTGACGTCAGTGACGTCAGTGACGGGAGAGCCCAGGACTCGAACCCCGCACACACTGATCCGCAGGCGGATATGCTGTCGATGATGGTTGATTTAAGTGCGATTCTTCACCACCCGGGGAGGTAGAAGTGCGCTCAGATTCCCCTCCCATCTCGCTCATCTCCAAATCCGATATCAAAGAAAATTGCTCCCCGCCAATCAGCGGACTGATGCGCTCCTGCCACATTCCCGTAGCACCAGGCTGTTGTTGATGTAGCAGTGGCGGACCAAGCTGCTGCTGATCAGATCTCGTGGGAGCAGACTGAGCTCTACCGAGAGGCTGTATCAGAGCGTTGAACTTTAGACTGGACGGACGGTTGAAGTGAAACGGAGAGAGCAGGTCAGCCGTGGGTTGAGCGAAGCCATCCTGCGGCGGCTGAGCGGTGGCGGTGACAGGACGCAGATGAACCGAGGGGTCAACCCAGCCGGTGAGCCGATCGGGTTCTGCCGCACGCGACCCATGAACATCCACGTGGATCGCCTCACTGCGGAGTCACAACTCACAGTGGCCAGGCTTGAGAGCTGAGGCCCTGCCCCTTGCAGAGGTATGTGGGTTGAGGAATGCGGTGGGGGCAGGGAGCCAGAAGATCCAGGTGGGCTCACGGTTAACACGATACGCTATCGTTCAAAGCCCTGATTAAGATGTTGTTGCTTCTGGAGATTGATATGAAGCACCGGCTGAATCTGAAGGCTCGACGACTGAAAATTATTATTATTATTAAAATAATTTTTATTGTCGTGCATAGCAGTTTATTCCGTGTCGTATCACATACATGTAAGACTAACCCGTTCTATACAAGATCATTTTAGGATATATCAAACCGAGAGTAGGAATATAAACATGTTAGTAAGTTGGGGACGTTCCTGACATCATCTCTGGATGAGTAAACGGACGTTAAACCTTTATTACTATTATTATTAGTGTTATTATTATTATTATTATTATTATTATTTTTTTAGTCAGAAAACATTATTATTATTATAATTATAATAAGAAAACATTATTATAATTATAATAATATTAATAATAATAATAATAAAGTTTTCACTTCCTTTTCCTCATACAAGGATGACTTCAGGACGTCATTTAGAGCCTGTGTCAGAGATTTCGACATCTAATCATGATTACATTGGTAGTGAAGTGAAGTTGAATATCTAAGCTGTCAAAGAGAACGAAACACTAAATTCAAACTGATTGCCATTACCAAACTTACATAAACGAGTCCATACAAGAAGAGTTTTGAATGAAAGTGTAGCATCAGTTCAGATGCTTCCTGGATGATCGGTTTAGAATTTAAACTGTCAGCATCTGGTATTCAAGTGAAATTAGCTACATGTATATGCAGACAAAATAAATTATCCGTGCACTTTATCTGAATAAAGACTAAACGAATTGATAACACGAATGTATTTCTAAGGCAATCAATTAGTAATTGAAGTTTGAAATATTAGAAAGCTCAAAGACAATATTACCGTCAGTTTCATCTCTCGAAAGCGATATCTGTAACGGATTTGAACCCACACGTACACGTACTAATCAGCAGTTGAATATCTTATTTAGTTGAGTGCCTCGAAGGATTCCTTTCGATGATATTTATGAACCGTCTATTCTAGCTTACATAAAAATTTTGAAGATAACAAAAGGCACTTTAGACTGATCCAAATAATAGCCGAAGTTAATTTGCAATGAATGAAATAAATCCAAACGTGTCAAAAACATCGAAAGTAAATTCTTAGCAGCAGCATTTCAACACTACGTGATTGTATGCTGGGGATACGAAGGTACTGCTTAAATTGAATTCAGTCGAATATTCTATTTTAAAGCCAGCCAGTCATTTCGAAAATCAAATTATCTTCAACTTATCGGGAATTCAGTTTGACAAGGTTACATGTAACTGAACGCATACGCTTACTTTTATCAGAATGAGAGGTGGATAATTGAAAGTCTCATTCATAACGTGTTGTATATTTTTAGCACTTCGTTCTGTAGAAAGTTTAAAATTACTTCTAAATAATTTTCTTCGAAATAGATTCTTTGGAATATTCTTTACTACTGCTATCTTGATGTTAGCATCTGAAAATGTCTTGTTAACGTCATCTCACCTGCCTCCAAACACAGCTAAGTACTTCCATATGGCTTGCCTTTCTTAATAATTTGAATATAATTTTAACTTGTCACTAAACAATTACTAATTTAGCTCAAAATAGTTTAACACATCAATGCAATAAACTATTTCAGGATATTGCGTGTAAAATGCTATTTTGCATAGAGTTTCACTGCTATCAATATTTTTAATTGTTAAAATTTAAACGAAAATGTTTAATAAGTGAAGCATGATCTCAAAACTTACGATATTGTAAGTTTTATATACTTAATAATTTGTTTTGCACAACAGATCAGCCACTCATATATACTGCAAACAAATATGTGCAAATCAGAGTATGCGTAATGCACTAGGCACTTATAAGGACCCTCAGCAAGAATATTCCATACTGTGGGTCCAAGTAAGTGCCTAGTTGATATCTCTCACTTTATTAAAATTTATAAACATCAATATAGTTGATCATTTCACAATAGTGTGTGTGCACTTTACTCTATGATTTGACCAGACTAGCATGCTTGAAAAGCGTAAGAATTTAAAGAATTAATTCTTAAAGAGGTGACTATAGGCCTAAATTTATGGCTTACCTTGTTTACAGGAAAGGAAGTCAACACATACACAGACATACCACTCTAATCCTAATTATTGTACAAGTATAAAATATTAACAGAAATTTTTTAAAAAGCCAGCAAGATTTTAAACAAGAGTATAATATTGACCCGTGTAAAATTAATTAGAATTAATTATTAGTTAAAATTATTTTTAGCAAGATGTTGTTCTATTGTACATCTAACCGCTCTTTAGATCTCTTCAGAAATATTTAACGTGTGTGCTATTGAAATCATTGTAGAACCCAGCGTATACAAGAAATAATGTAGGGTGACTGTATTACATGAATAGGATAATACATGTACAGTATGTGTGCATAATGTGGAATCTCTTGACGTAAATAAACACAAGTCGTCTGTTATAAGTAAAGCTGAAGCCAATGACAAGTTTGACGTCCGTTTCATGATTCAAAAGTAAATCATTAATGCAACGATCACTGGATTTAAATTCTGCGCCTAATAATCCGCAGTCTGACAAGTTGGTCATATCTGAGTCAGACTCTGGTGCTGGTCATGTCCATGACATATCTCTGGCTTTTCTGTCATTCAACTTTTATGAGAGTTAAAACATAATAAGTTAGATTAATTTCTCGATTTATCTCCTCAACTAGTACTGTTGTGTTTTCCGAAGATTATTTACTTCCCAAGATATCATCATTGTAAAGTAATAAAAGTCGACAGTCTTCAGAAGCGAAGAGCAAAATAGCAGGACCGGTCACACGGAGAGTGCTTGATGTCATCCTTACAGTGATTGTTGTCACGATGAGAGTGCTTGGTTTCATACTGACAGTGCTTGGTGTCATGATGACAGTGCTTGGTGTCACGATGTGTCACAACAGTGCTTGTGTCACGACAGCTTGGTGTCACGATGAGAGTGCTTGGTGTCACGATGAGAGTGCTTGGTGTCACACTGACAGTGCTTGGTGTCACACTGACAGTGCTTGGTGTCACACTGACAGTGCTTGGTGTCACACTGACAGTGCTTGATGTCACACTGACAGTGCTTGGTGTCATCCTGACAGTGCTTGGTGTCATACTGACAGTGCTTGGTTTCATACTGACAGTGCTTGGTTTCATACTGACAGTGCTTGATTTCATCCTGACAGTGCTTGGTGTCACAATGGTTGTGCTTGGTGTCATAGTGGCAGTGCTTTGCGTCATAGTGACAGTGCTTGGTGTCATGATGACAGTGCTCGGTGTCACGATGTGTCACGACAGTGCTTGTGTCACGACAGTGCTTGGTGTCACGATGAAAGTGCTTGGTGTCACACTGACAGTGCTTGGTGTCACACTGACAGTGCTTGGTGTCATACTGACAGTGCTTGGTTTCATACTGACAGTGCTTGGTGTCATCCTGACAGTGCTTGGTGTGGTCACGATGGTTGTGCTTGGTGTCATAGTTACAGTGCTTGGTGTCATAGTGACAGTGCTTGGTGTCATACTGACAGTGCTTGGTGTCATAGTGACAGTGCTTAGTGTCATAGTGACAGTGCTTAGTGTCATAGTGACAAATGCTTAGTGTCATGTTGGCAGTGTCAGGTGTCACGTTGATGGTGCTTGGTGTAGTGAAGTTAAAGGTAATCGTTTAGAGTTACGTGACGAGAATTAAGAGATCGAGTTGTAATCTAATTGTACGACAACCCTGGAGCGTTCAGTTTACGTCAACAAATCTTTTCTTACTAGACAGTCGCCTCAGTTGTTACTAAACCTCTCTCTCTCTCTCTCACGCTCTCTCTCGCTCTCTCTCTCTCTCTCTCTCTCTCTCTTTAATGCTCGCTCGCTCTCTCTCTCTCCTTTTTCTCTCTCTCCTTTCTCTCTCTCTCTCTCGCTCTCTCTATCTCACTCTCTCTCTCTCTCTTCCTCTCATCTCTCTCTCTCTCTCTCTCTCTCTCTCTCTCTCTCTCTCCTATCTATCTATCTATCTAAATACTCTCAGCGTATTTTATCTCTAATCACAGCATGATTAACTATATCAACAGGTCCATGCCATTCATTCAACCCTGAACACATGCATTTAGCAATTCAATCCTTCCTAGTTGTCAATTCGTCTACATAAATACTTTTTTGTATTTAATTAGTACTGCGTCCATTAGGTCCTGCAATGTCTAATCCACTGCCGAATATATTTTTGATGAATGTGTATGAATCTGCAAGTAATCACTAAATAATTCAATGGACCTAACACAATTCAAGCAACAAGTGTTAAAAACTAAAAACTGAATTTAAGCTTCACTAATTAAAGTCAGCGTCTATGATGAAATAAACATGTTGGATCTATTTATTGCTCTTAATAGGATTTTCAAAATAGTGGGATATACATGTACATGTACAAATAAGGAAAAGAAATTTTAACAAGTGTCTAAGAAGCATAGCAAATGGATTTAAGCGGCCCGCATGGACATTGCAGCTCAGTTAATTTGAGTTAATTTCATTCAGCTTGATTTTGGCTACAATAAAATTGATGAATATGATATCTAAAGAGTAATCATTTTCTATTTAAACCAAACATAGGGAATATAGTTAAGTTTTTCTCCATTAATCAATATAGTCACCATAGCAACAAAGTAGTTCGACTTCCCATAGCAATATCCTATTAAACAGTTTCACTTCCTATTCGGTAAGAGTTTGAAAAATTCATTTCGACGCGGTCATGTTTCGCCAATCGATGCTTTGTAGTATGCCAAGATGTGAGCGTTAATTGAAGCATTTATCGCCATTGATTTTCATGCAAACACATCCTGACCATAGTTCTTTCAGCTTCATTTAAAAGCTAAAATGTCTGAAAATGACTGCTACATGTATAGTGTACCAGAAATTCAAGGTCACTTTCTTTCTTTTGACTTACTTTGTATTATAAAATCCTGTTATCTCTTAGTTGTCTGCTTGATCAGAACAAATATTCTTCTAGTAGAATTCTAGTAATATTTGCTTTTTCAGAGGATCGTTAAGTATTAAATGCAATGAACTCTTGACAGAGTCTTGGGAAGATAAAAAACTAAAGCTAATATTAACGTCAGTTTCCTCACTCGAAAGCGATATCAGTGACGAGCGAGCTCAGGATTTGAGTCTAGTACCTATCTAGTACATATTGATCCGCGGTCGAGTACCTTACCGACATCGCCACTAACTCCAGCCATAGGAATAAAATAAAAGAATACTTCCTAATACCACGGAGCGTGTATGAGGATGGAAGAGGATTTGACGCAATGTCAGAGTGTACTCCTCAGGATCGAGAGATCTGGGTTCAAATCAGGGATCAATATGTGAAGAATAAGCACTGCGGGTGACGGAATATTACTCGTCTATCTGCGCTAACAATGATGTGTGCTTTAGAAATGCAACTACTGTTGTTATTCATGAAATAAGAACAACCTAGCATAAGTTCAAAAACGGAATTTTAAGAAAAACATCTGAAAATATAAGCGATATACCTTATGTAACCAGACCAGTAAAAGCTTCTTTATAAATTAATTTAACGGTTGTTCGGGCTAATGCTGGTTTACTGCACTGGGATCAGAACCAAAACAACTTCCGTCACTGTTTTCTGAATAGATCTTATCAGATAAGCTAAATCCCTGTCGATAATATATTGCCACACTGCGGAAACTATTCCCCCACTCGGCAAGAGGGGGGGGGGGGGCGTGGGACAGCGGTGTGGTCAACGTCGATGTAGGCGACAACGACTGTCTCCTGGGACTGAAACACGGTGTCTCTGGTGCATAGAGATAATTCTAGCGCCAGGCACGTTCAGAACTTTAGTACTATACCCGTGGCTCCACTGAACTCCAGTACTACACCCCATGGCTCCACAGAACTCTAGTTCTACACCCCGTGGCTCCACATAACTCTAGTTCTACACCCCGTGGCTCTACAGAACTCTAGTACTACACCCCGTGACTCTACAGAACTCTCGTACTGCACCCAATGGCTCTACAGAACTCTAGTACTACACCCCGTGACTCCACAGAACTCTAGTCCTACACCCCGTGGCTCCGCAGAACTCTAATACTACACCCAGTGGCTCCACAGAACTCTAGTACTACACCACGTGGCTCAAGCAGCTCACGGGAGGTGGTACGAGATGTGAGTGCGAGAATGTTAACGAAGTGGCTGCGGCACTCGAATATAGATTTCAAGATTCTTTAAATAAATCAAAGGTGTAAACTTTGTACATATTTCCTCCTGCGCAGTGACCATCCAGACAGAGGTCGGGTTAACCGAAATATATAAAAATAAGATAGGGAATATTGTTTCGTCATGAGCATAACTTCGATCAACTCAGAAATGTAAAATCATCGAGAGACTTTGGCTTTATAAATCTGATTTTACGGTTTTACGGTCATGGTTTCGCGGTTCTAGCAGACCACACGTTCACTGCTCGAATTATATGCGATATTTTAAGGTTATTGATATATATATCTAATCATTAACTGAATATTGCAGTGGGAAACTACTTTAAATTCATATTTTTCTCTAGCAGAAAGCAATATTAAAATTTTGTAAATATACAGTATAATCTACCGATAAAGAGCATATGTCGCAAAAGGCAAAAACTGAGGAAAGCAAAGGAAACTACATCGAAAGCTATACTTTGCTAAATTATTGATTATACATCAAGGTGTGAATAGATTGTAAATAGATTAACTCGATATTCGCTTGAGTGCTCTTTATAGAGCGTGACAATAGACTGAGTAGGAATAAATATATTGGACCTCAATCGATAGAACACGATTGAGAGATAACCAGCGCAAAAACCAATATGGTCGTTTTCGAGTGTTCGCTATTGCTCATCGAGCAATAGTGATGAGAATCTAATTAGAAGTGAAAGCTCTAATTAGAAAGAGTATTGAATGACAGAATGACAAAAAAGTTAAACGAAAACTAAGTTCGTTCAGGATTAACGAGAATTCTTGTTGTCAAAATAATTGTTAGGCGACAGAATGCTCTGCAAGTCTTATTTTTTGTGTAAAACTGTAGATTTTAGGTACAGAATTCAAAATATACCAGCAATCTATATATTTTCAGCTAATAACAAAGTGGAAGCACTAGCAGAAACACTTAAAATTTTTATGCGTATTTACAACGGTAACAGTGTTGCTACCATTTCAACATTCATGAAATCTCTAAATAAGAGCAATACTTGCAGTGGCGGATCCAGGGGGGCCAGGGGGCCGGGCCCCCCCCTTAGGTTCGCCGATAAAAAATTTAAACTATATTTTCATTGTTTCTAAGGCAATTTCGATGTTTAAATATGTTAGTAATGGCAGTGGTTAGGGGGGACAGGGGTGGAGGGTATGACAGGGTATAGTTTCATTGTTTCTAAGGCATTTTCGATGTGTAAATATGTTAGTAATGGCAGTGGTTAGGGGGGGCGGGGGGAGGGGGTTGGTACGACAGGGAACTCATTTCCAATAGCTCGATTTTTTTCTAGGATTTACTAGGAGCCCTGTATAAAGGAAGGAGGTCCAAAAAATGTTGACCGTTTCACTAGCTCTCAATTTTCCCTTGAACCTATGCATTAGAGGAAAAAAGAGTGTAAGTAAAAAATGTGAACTCTATCCCGTAGCAGTGGTGCAAACAGCCTTGGATGGTAGGGGTTAAGCCCCCCCCCACCACCACCAAAATTAGGTCACTTTTGCAATTCGTCGAGATCTTCAGAGTTTCTTCAGAGGTGACAAATTTAACCTACTTTTTTCGAAACAAATGTAGGATTTTAGGAATTACCCTTACTTTAGTACGGGTATAAGCGGGGGGGGAGGGTAAGTTACGGGGATACACTCACTCTATGAGCCGAATTCAGTAGTGAGCCCCCCCCCAACAGAAATTTGTCTGGTGGTTGCGTCACATGTCCCGAAGAAGGCGGGGCGTAAGCAAAAAATGTACTCTAAAAAAATTCGGGCCTCCCCTTAAAAAATTTCTGGATCTGCCCCTGAATACTTGGCAACATCTTTCAAACGCACAACTAATTTGAATTAAAGTATCTTATTAATTAATTATAACTGGCGTATATAGAACTACGATGTAAGTGATAAATGGTTTGATACTTTTCTGTTGTTTATAGAAACTCTGTCATTATAGTTAAAATAAAGTTTCACTAGAAACATTGTCGCATAAAACATTGAATTTTCGCTTAATCTTCAGCGTTCTACAAGCAAAGTACTGTATGTTACAGAATAAAAGCCCCTTCCTCTCAACTAGTGTTAGACTGACACTCGCTCTCACAGACACTGCCAGGGTATATAAACTTCCATGATCGTCTTCGTAGCAGCATTGCAAGCACTGCACGCCAGCGCAGGCTAGCTTAGGTTAACCAGAGTTTAACAATTAATCGAAATATTAGGAAGTATAACAGCAAGAGTAGCCAAAATAGTAATAATAAAGAAAACTATTTTAATCAATTTAAATTATTTATTATTAGTGTTAATAGTAATTAATTTACGCTTACTGCAGTTTGTTCCAATTAAGAATTTGATAAGACCTGCCTACCTGTTTTCGTCTTGCGTAAATTGTGTTTATTATTGATTATGACCAGTAACTAGAATGATACATACAAATCTATTTTTTCATTCAGTTGTGACTTTTCTAGCTCTATTGTGTGAAATGATTGAATCATTCAAATTAATTTATATAAAATAACATCAGCGATACAGTTTGAAGAAACTCGCTGGTCTTGTTGTAGCACAACAAGTTTAACATCCAAAGTCGCAAGTTCTAATCTCAGTCCTGCAACTGTCGAGTGAGAATTAGTGTTACTCTGGTTTCATCCCCCACCCTACTCTAGTTGCCCACATCAAGTTGCCCTGGTATAGTTGCCCTCATATAGTTGCCCACATCTAGTTGCTCACATTTAGTTGCCCATATCTAGCTACCCACATCTGCATGCCCATATCTAGTTGCCCACATCTAGTTGCCCATATCTAATTGCTTTCACCGCACCTAAGCAGATAGCAGATGCTGGCAAGGGCTCCAGTAATATAGAAATAAATAATAAATAGATTTCCTAAGCGCCGCTTTAAGCAAAATACTTCAATATCGCTAAATGAACACAATATTAAGTTAAATATCCACAGAATGTTGTTGCCAGAGTCCCAGACTGTGGAAGATGTATTTGAAATGTTCACTAATTCAGCGCGACACCTTGTGGCAGGTCTAGACTATATACAGTACATCTACAGCCTCATAGGCTAACACCAGAAAATTAAACTGTTACGAAATTTGTCGATAATTTTGTTGTTGATCTTTCAGTCCACACTTATTTTCCCTTACAGCTTCTATCGGCTGCTCTTTGGACTAGATAAACAGGTGGACACCTAGATCTATCGATTTCTCGACTTATTACGAGTGTCTCGTATATTCGACACGTGGAATGAGATAGATTTGATTCATGCGTTTCTAAACTTGATTGAGTAATCCAAATCCACTGGAGACACATTGGATCATAGCTGAAAGGGTAAGGTTTAAATTGTAAACTATTTTTAGGCTTATAATGAAAAAACTTAAACGAATGGATAAACTTAAAGAAAGTCTATTCGTATCTCGACCCTGGTTAAACTGGGATTTAAGGGAGGATGTTAATGATGCTGATAGGCCTATAATGAACTGTTGTAATTACTTAAAGCAATCTGAAATAGTCATAGAACAGCTATGATCGATTAAATAGTATGATTTGTTGGTAATTAAATGGTTAAAGCTGTATTAGTAGAATTATTATTGTTATTATTATTTTTTATGCCGGGTTTTAAGAACCTGAGGTTTGATAAAAACGATTCAAGTAATGCATAATGATTCGCTACCCGGCTACTCGAGATCATCTAGCTGCTTAAAAGAATTCGCTGAAGCAGACTGCATTAAATCTGTGCAAAGTCATGTAAAGTCATGCATAGCCACTGACATCGCTGTTGAGTGAGGAAACTGACGTTAAAACTAGCTTTACCAGCTTTAACTAAGTAGTTTCTTTTTTTAAATTAATAGTAGTTATCTTACTGCAACTAGAATTACTGCATTATATCAAGCGTGACAAGCAAACTACTCTCAGCGTGGCTTTGTAAAGTTAACAAAAGGACTTCGAAAAATTAATTTGATAATTTGTTTTAAAATGGTGACTAAATTCTCATTATTGAAGATTCTGATTGCGCTATTTATTCATCTGCATTCAGTGGTAAACCTGTAATAAGCATGTGACATAGAAATAGGCAAAACTTCGAGAATTTCAAGCTATCCATTATGTCATTGACCTGAATTAAATGCCATAAATCATTTTCAACACTGTTACACTCTATATAGTTTATTACGAGTATAAATTATAGATTTTCTCAAGAAAATATCCTGCATTGTACGTATCAACGTCACCTAACGGGCGATCTCGCCACAAACTTATACACCCGAGTTCATGTTATGATGGGAAAGAACAAATTCGAAAACAAAACCGGTCGACAACTGTGCGAAACGCAGTTTTTTGTAAATGGGCTTACCAATCTGCGAAATGAATTGGCGAAGAAATAATGGATAGCTATTGCTCTGTATTCCAGCCGCCTCCGCCTGAAGTATATCAGGATCACAATATATAACGGAGAGTCCAATAATTATCCTACTTCATCGGGACTCCCCCTTGCACAACTGCTTCTATAGTGTAAGGACTGGTCTTTATTTAACTATAGTAATCACAACAAGATATGCAACAATTGCTTTGTAGACTAGACCTTATAGGATTGTGAAATAGAGAGAGATGAGAGAGAGAGAAAGAAAATGAGAAAAAAAGAGAAAGGAAGAGAAGAAGAGTTATAAAAGGAACTAGATAATGAGAAACATATGTGGAAAGAGATATAAAAAAACATAATTGTACTTTGTAATTCAGTATTGCATGGCAGGCAGTGATAATAAGGTTACCTTCGGTTGATGTCAAACAGCTGTTGATTTTAAATATGAACAACGGTCATGGCTTTCTAGTAATTAATTTCTATGTATTTAATCAATTGCATATTGCATATAAAAATTCAAGAAACTTCAAACTGTGAATCTGCTGTAGTTGACAAGTGTATTAGGTATGAGCTATCGGTACTAAATTTTATGGCGTTACGTACAGAACGAAGCCGCTAAAGTAAGCCCAAACTACTGCTGAAACGACCGGAAATCCACTTAATTCCACTTCCGATTTGAATTGTAGTCATTGGCTGGATTGTGTTTCCGATTCTGAATTCTAGAAAAAAGAAGATATGATATTATGCGAGGTATGAAGATACTCCTCGAAGATGATGATGATGATATACCTCGCTCATATAGATGTCAATAAAAGCATTTGGTAAGTTGTAAAAGAGAGAAAAGAGCAAGAAACTAATGAAATACAAAATGACTTCTTAAAAAGATAACTTGAATTTAATTTTGTAAACACAAACGAAAGTAAAAGAGTGAAAATTGCGCAAGGTACCCAAAATTAATGCATTACTTTATACACATGAAATAAATTCATTCGATACATTTTGATATTTAAAGAATTGAATTTTGTGTTGAAAGTGAAAAGTTATGATTGAATATTGACAAAGATTTGCGGGAAACACGCTGTTTCCATGTAGCAAATTTGCTGTCGTTTCCAATATAACATATTAGTTGAATTAACTTATATATGATTTTGTTATTTCACAGAGTGAATCACTAATGATTACGTGTACAGTTGATATTTCTAAATAAAAACTTAATTAAAATCTTTTAATGATTAATTTGCTCCTGCTAGCTAATAATATCGGTAGCACTCTTATATACGTGTAATACTCATATATAGTTCATTTAATCATGAATAGTAAGAACAAATGAATAAGAAATAAAATGACAAGTTTAACATAAATGTCGATAATGAAAAAGCAACAGAAATCCACTTGAAGTGTCAGAGGTTTTATAGTTCACTGGGTTTCTGTAATAATAACACGATTACTTATTAGTTGTTAATAATTATTATTTATTAATAATTCAATAGCATGATTAAGCTTGTATGAGTGCTAGTGATTGAATATTCAATCACTGTGATCTCGCGTTGGATGGACAGTCTAGAAATGTTCTGTTATATCCAGACCATTACAGAATAGATTAACAGTAAAATGTCAGAGACATCCCAATCATCTCAGAATCAATATTTTCGCAAGTTAGAAGCTATATTGTTAAGATTTAATAAAAGCCTTTGATAATGATCTACCTATTGGTCAACCGAGTACTCTAACTAAAAGTTAACTTTAATCAATTCTCGGGGTAAAATACAACTAAAATAAAATAAAATAATGCATAATAATATAAAACCATCCTGTAACGCTCTTCTGCTACTCACAAGCTCCCGCCTCCTACCTAGTCGAAGGGAAGTGGATCAAATAGGCAATCCTACCGACCGATTCATAGAGAAGTTAATAATTGAGCTACTCGCACAATCGCATTGTGTTCTGAGACCGAGTGACCGTTAATCTGTCTCTCATACTGGATAATTGCGAGGGACTATATTTTTAGAACGCGTAGGCAGCTGGTTAGGGACGCAGTACTCATCAGGACACATTCAGTAATCAGAGGAAACTTCAGTTTAGCCCATGCAGACATTTTCCCCACAATTTAGAAGCTTCCGAAAGCATATTAAATATGCAATTAATTGAGAACGTCTATTAATAAACACATTCATAGTTTAAATCAGTCAACTGTTGCATAAATTAAAAATTAAATCAAATATCCAAATAAATTAAACAACAGTATTAATTATTTTAGAAATTTAACACCCGACTCGTCCACGATGGAGTGCAGTCCTGTAACAGAAACCTACACAGCGGCCGCTCGACGGCGGGCTGGATCCAGCTCGGCAGAGATGCAGGCGGTGGGGTCCCGAATCCTCCCGAAAACCCGCTACAGAATTGTGGTCATGGGGGCCGCGGCCGTCGGCAAGTCCTGCATCGTGTCTCGCCTGCTTTACGCCCGTTTTATCAACGAATACAGGGAGACGATCGAGGAGCTTCACAGTGGTCAGTACGAGGTGAACGGTCTGCCTGTTACACTCGACATTCTCGACACTTCCGGGTCCCATCAGTTCCCTGCCATGCGCCGACTTTCCATTTCTACCGGAGACGCCTTCATATTGGTTTACAGTGTAGACGACGAGGCTTCCTTTCAGGAGGTGGAAAGACTACGGGAGGAGATTATAGAGGAAAAGTTAAAGGAAGCCCGACAAAGAGGGGAGATTGGTGAAGAGGGAGGAGAAGGGGAGATGGATAGAGAGGAGGAGGATGAACTAAAGAAAGTAGTACCGCCCATTGTTATAGTAGGAAACAAGACTGATCTGCAGAATTTGCAGGTTTGATTACTATATTATATTTTATTGCTATCTATTTTTTATTGGATTGTTCTTTTAGTGAATCAATCTGTTATTCAGTAAGTAAATAACAGTCAATCAAGGAGTCATAAAACACTATAGTTTAATTTAAGTTTAATATTTGAATATAGCATTAAGTATAAATTATACTTAATAACCTAGCAGTCAGTATAATTCTCCTTATTTTGTCCGGGACACTGAAGAATAGTCCAACCATTAATTGCACATGTCGTAAGAGGAGATTATACGCAAGAACAAATATGATAATGGGAAACCGCCTCAGAAGTCATAAATTTTCCCAAGCTATAAGCTGCTTAAGGCATGGACAAGGCATATAGCCTTTTGTGAAGGGATTAATAATAACAATAATAACAACCATTAGAGTGCTACAGCCATCAATGACAACATAGAGCACTATTGAGACAAAATCAAGCCGGCGAGCAAAAAGAGAAGGTCCAAAAACGGTGCAAATTCCAAAATCCAGAAATTCAGTCCAAAATAAAGGGAGTTAAAGAAAAGGTGGTTTAGGCGCAGGTCGCTGCTCATGGACACTGGATGGAAAAGAGAGATGGAAAACATAGGTCTTCAACTGCATATGGAACTGCTCATAGGAAAGCAAAGGCTGATGTGATTCAAATGAAGATTTCCGAAGATTGGATGGAAGAGAATTCCAGATCTGAGGTGCAGCATGCTGGAAAGAACGATTAGATAGCTTAGAGCGTGAAGGTAAGCTAGGTCTCACAAGAGTAATTAACTTAGAAGACAGAGTAATAGCAGGCTGCATCACTTTAATCAAGTGAGACATACAAGTTTGTCCAGGTATGGTGATGGACTTATAGGTTAACGAAGCGGTTTTGTAAATGATACGCTCTTTAATCTTTAGCCAGTGCAAAGACTTCAAAATAGGTGTAACATGTGAGTACTTGGAACTACAAAAAATTGCTCGCGCAAGAGAATTCTGAACAAACTGCAACCGATCGATCTCACAGCCAGGGAGATTTAAAAACAGGGAATTGCAGTAGTCCAACTTCGATTGCACAAGAGCAGCACCAATTGTAGCAGCTGTCTCACGTGACAAATATGGACGTATTCGACGAAGATCACGGATATGGAAGAAACATGCTTGTGAAGTTTTAGTTATGTGTCGTGGAAGGTTAGGTATTTATCAAGGATAACACCGAGATTTCTCACAGAAGAAACAGGTGATATTTTAATACCCGAAGATAACGAAAGAGTTTTCCCATTCAGCTTCAGAAGCTGTTGAGGTGTCCCGACCAACAAGAATTCAGTCTTAGATGGATTAAGTGTCAAGAAATTAGCAGACATCCCAGAGGATATAGACTGAAAACTTTGTTGCAGGAGGGTTTCAGCATTAGAATAGGAGTTAGGGGTGAAACAAGTGTACATTTGAGTGTCATCAGCATATAGTTCATGGTCAAGAAAATGAGAAGAGATTAGAGTGCTTAGGGGTGTTGTATAGAGGTTAAAGAGGATAGGACCAAGAACGGAGCCTTGAGGCACACCATACTTTAAGTGAGAAGGCGAAGAGATGTACTCATCACTTCACACTAAAAGAACCATCCATCAGATAGGAGGAGAACCAATCAAGAACAATTTCACGAATACCAAACCAGGAAGAAAGACGTGCCAGAAGAATATTGTGATCAATGGTATCAAAAGCGGCCGAAAGATCAAGCATACATAATCCAGTTAAGTGTTGTGTGCACATGGCATTAACAATAGAATTTCACACAGATAGAAGCACCGTTTCAGTTGAACGATGCTTAGCAGCTTGATGCTTATTTTAAATAGATCATTGTAAAAGAGATGAGTAGAAAGCCTCCGAAGAATAATTCTTTCAGTGAGCTTAGATATGTATGACAGATTAGATATAGGCCTGTAATTCGACAATAATTCCTTATCCAGTGTGGGCTTTTTAAGCAATGGAGTAATAACTGCACGCTTAAAAGCGCAAGGAAATTTGTCAGTAGAGAGAGAGGTTAACAATCAATGATAATACTGGAGCAAGTATGTGAAAACACTACTTTAAAAGAGAGGTTGTGATAGGATCCAAGTCACAATGTTTAGCTGGAGAGTCTAAAACTAATTTAGTAATCTCATCAATTGTAACTGGAGTGAAATTAGAAAGCTCATCTTTGGAATGATTCTCTACTGGAGTATGAGGAGTAGAGTTAGGAGCTGGAGTGATAGATTCTCTAAGATTGCCTATCTTATCTTTTTTTATTCCGTATAGTTACACACATGACATACCGCATGTGTTTACAATGTTTCCTTTCTTAAGTTTCTGTTTTTGTAGTTTTCGTTATTTCCTCCATTCCTTTCCATGGTTATTAGTAATCGTTACCTTTTGTTGGCGCTCCAATAGCAGCCGGCGCGGATTTAAGAATAACCTCCAACACCCTGGTGATTGTTTACTTGCAAAGCTGTCTACACGCGGTCTTCCAAAGTGGTCGCCCACAATTTACTAACCGCGTGCAGCGTGGCTTTACTTCGTTCAACTGACGCACAGCTTAACTGAGTGCGCTAAATCCCCCTATCTGTAAAGTATTTGGAAAATTGTTCAGGCAGTGACTCCATAGGAGTAGAAGGAAGAGAAGGATAAGTAGATCTATGTAAAAGATCATTAACGGTTTTCCATAAACTCTTGACATTCACAGCCTTACTGACCAAAGAGGAGTAGTACTCTTTCTTAGCATTAGCAATAGCAGTACGATAAATCTGGTGTTGCAAATTAGAAACAGTTTTCCAAAAATCTGAATGGGTATGACGCCACTTTCTTTCAGCTCTACAGCATGCCGCCTTTAGCTTTCTCAGACCAGAAGTATACCAAGGGTTAGATTTCTTAAGCTTCTTGGTAGTTAGAGGTGCATGCTTATCAAGTAGAGATGAAAGAGTAGTGTTATACTGTTTTACTAATTCATCAAGATCATTAGCAGGAGACTTGATCAATGTCGAATTTTCAAGATAAGAACAAAAGAGATCAAGATCAACGTTATTTACACACCTAAATGAAACAGTAGGTGAATTTTTAATAGTATCTGGCTTAACATGATTATAAGTGAATACAACAGGAAAATGGTCTGACGGCGAGTGAGATAAAATAGTAACACTTAAAGGATCAATAGCAGAGAGACTTGGTGTAATAACAACATCAAGTGTATGATTGTCAATATGAGTAGCAACATTCACATGTCGAACAACATTGCAAGAGGACAGCAAAGTATTAAACTGCTGAGTTAAGGGATCAAGAGGATTATCAAGGTGAATGTTGAGGTCACCTATAATCACAAAGTCTGATTTAGAAGTAGTAAGGAAGGAGAGTAGGGTAGAAAACTCCGATAAAAAGAGAGAGAAAGGTTTGACATAGGGGGAAGAAGATGGTGGTCGATACACTGCAACAACATGCAGATTAATTTCTTGATCTATGCAGTGCTCTTGATAGAGCATGAAAGCAGATTGTAATATGTACCATGGATCTGCCATTTAGCAAAACAGTAGCGAGAGAGAGAGAGAGAGATGGAGATTAAGGATAATACTATAATTTCAATGAGTATGACATTCTAACTTATTAGCCATTATTTACAAAGTCTTCTAGACTACGTCTCAACTTAAATAGACAGTCTTCATTGAAGTCGTTTCGGAATGCACTAGGCGCGAATTTTACTTTTTGTATTTTCTGATTGTAGCTTAGATTCAATGACTTGTTACAAAGACTTTGTTTCTCTGATTCTAAAATCTTGCGACCAAGATAAATGGTGTAGAAGTCACCTGACGATCATTAAATGTTGAGAAATTGCGTCGACCATGTAAACATGTTTTCAAGCTCTAGGTTATAATTTCTGGTCTCTGTAGAAGAAATTCTGTGGCAATTTTTATGAGTCTCATAACTGATTTTATTACTTTAGCTCTTTTTTCAGTCTGTGTTTTTAATATCTTTTCAACAATTTCACTATTTACTTCTATGACAACTCTCGAACTCTGGGCAATCAAGATTTTTCTGATAAGAAGCAATATCTAATTTTTCATGACTCGTCAATTCAATTGTCGTCATCACGTCTTCTTCATACTGTGTAACGGACGTCAAATCGTCTCCAGTACGGCTAGGTTGACGAGCAGTTGTGTCCACTCAATGAATGACGCATTCTGCTTCCCACAGTACTCTGAAAAATCTCTTTTCCTCATCTTGTATTCGACACTCGTCCGTTAAGCAATTAAACACTTCAGGACTTCAGCCTATATCTCGTTCAGATCGGCAGCAGCCATCAGGTTTATGATCACTAGCGGAATAATAAAACAGAAAACAAAGAACGCTGTGAAAGAATTGAGAAAGAAGTAATTATAAATTTCTAAGACTGCTTAAAAAATAAATTCATAAATTATTATTCAGGATTTGAACAGTAAAAATAAAGATAAGAGTTTTACGAAAGTATGGTTATAAAGTGGAAAACTGCAAACAACGGTGAGATTTTAACAATAGTCCTACGTGATTTATTGATAAAAGACTCATAAGACTAACAGAACCAACATTTCAATGACGGAGGAAAATCAAACCTATCATAAAATGTTTTTAAAATTTTAGAAACTTTACTGTGAGCCATATCTTGGAAAAACATCACTGTTGTTATGTCAGCAAATGAAAATATCCTGCTCCATAACTAATTGAGACTTTAAAGTGAAGTTATGCGAATTTGAGGTTATAATAATGAAAACACTCAGCTACTAGAAATCTTTATAAGGATATTTAATTAATGATATTTTGTTTAGTGAATAGTGAAGCTTCAAAAATAAAATCAATCTTATAAGCATTCTGTAGATTAGAAAGTAACTTATAAGAATTAGCTAGAATGTTACGAGATGAAAATATAAATTTTGAAAGTTCTGCCAAATTCTCCTTTCTCCCTCCCGTAAGTTTCAAACTTGCACTCTTTCAAATGAAAGATTCGAGATAGTCATTGTCTTTGAGAATTTGAGATAGTCATTGTCTTAGAAAAGTTGAGATAGTCATTGTCTTAGAAAAGTTGAGATAGTCATTGTCTTAGAGAAGTTGGCGTTCAGAATCTATCAACACTCCCACTATTGATTACACTGTAAGCCAGCAAGTTGATCCAGTCAGAAGAGTTGTGTATCTAAAATACCGGAATAAATCCTTAATTTGGAGCATTCACTATTCAGAGATTTTTTTATTCATTCTCTTTCTTCGTCAGTTCTTATGACGTACATGCTATAGTTTAAACTGACGGTTGTATTGAGATATGTAATGAGATAACACAATAGTGACACATCAATTGCAAAGCAATTGAGTACACAAGTTATTCCATCACAAAGTTATCACTCTTTGTGAACTGCCCACTGGCAGGTCCATGGTATATAACGCCTCCACTCTTTTCTGTCTTCCTTTTTCCTCTTTATGTCGGCATACGAGTGCGTGGATCTTTAAATCATCTAACATTCCTTTTGACATACCATTATTCTTGGGGGATTCTGCTTATGACGAGGTGGGCCTAATATGCTTTCCTCAGCTTCAACTAACATTTACTGGGCATCATTCCCCGAGAAAGCAATCCTATTTATCCATACCACAATTACTTAGTAAAATTTAAATGAATCTCTAGCTTACTTTACTTACTAACTTAAGCTTGTTCAAAATTATTTACGTTTCTAGATGGCTATGCATTATTTTCTCAACGCCCTAAGTTAGTCAGTACAGATTCAGACATGTGAAGTTTCCAAACGATTTTATCTTGCGTTTTTCTTATGCAGTAATTGAATCGAAAGTCTCTATTGTTATTTAAATAATTAATTACAGCTATTATTGACAACGGAAACGCTTACGCTTTCTTGTCGTGATTTAGAGATAGAAACGTCTGCGCGACGTCATCAGACCTACAGCCGTTATAATCCTTGCTGATTGAATGCTGCTGCACTTGAATTACAGCGTGCTCTACGACAGCATGACAGTATAAACGACATGACAGCATGACAGTATGAACGATATTATAGCATGACAGCATCAAAGCTTGCTTAAGCGATATAATGCAAAGGGAATAATTGAATATTATTTCTTATCAAGCGTTGCGCTCTCTCTCTCTCTCTCTCTTAGTGCACTGCATACTGGCAGGTCCATGGTATATAACGCCGCCACTCTTTTCTGTTTTCAGCTTTCCTCTTCGTGTCAACACATGAGTGAATCTTTAAATCATCCAACATTCATAATCTCGGATTTCCTCGGCCTATATTCCCTTCCTTTCTGCCTTCAATGGCCCCTTTAGTAGACGTTCCCCCTTTTATAGCATTGATATAAAATATATATGGATGACTTTAACGCCTGGTTCCGTACCACAAAGAACAATGTTTCGATCCAGTATCTATCCGGTTGGGATTCGAACTGATTGTCTCCTGCTAATCTGCATACATTGCTAACAACTCCGTCACGCATCCTGTTCATAAATGTCGCACATTAGGTAATTCTTCACGGACTCATTTCGTTGCTTTGAAAGAAAATCCAAAGTTAATTTACTGAAGTAAAGGAGAACCTCAGAGCATAGGCGCATCTTTCTTGAACAATTAGATAAAAGGAGAAATTGAAATGATTTAAAATGTGTATAGATTACCTGGGAATAAGGTAGTATTTCGGAATTTATAACGGGATCGAGTAGCAATTTGACACTTATAATGGGATCTAAGCGTAAATCCTAGAATTTAGTATTGTGTAAATATAGGATTTCAGTTAAAGCAAATATCTACATAAATTTATTCTATTCTGTTTTATGGCCATCATTGCGTTTCTCAAGTAATAAATAAACTGGCTGTCGTTTTCCATTTGGAGCTGCAATAATGTGTAGGATTATGGGTATATATTTCTCTATTTGTTACTATAATGTAATTAAGACTGCAGTACTGGGTTTGTGAGACATATTTCTAAAATATTTTATTGAAATGATTGCTTTTTAAAAATACGGCATCCTAGGTACATGGTGAACTAATCACATTGTAAGCTACGAACATTATCAACTAGGCATATTATAACTGATTGATTGATTGAATGATTGATTTATTGATAGATTTATTGACTGATTGATTGATTGATTGCTTGATTGATTGATTTATTGATAGATTTATTGACTGATTGATTGATTGATTGATTGATTGATTGAATGCTCGACTGATTGATTGATCAGGACGACAGCTGCTCCACACCAGGCTGCCTGTGCTCAGATGACTCCAGACTGAGCGAGACGGAGTCACGCCGGGGTTCAAGCTGCAGCACCGGAAGCTCCTGCTGCGCTCGGAGAAGAACCTCGATCATGAGCCTGACCGCCGAGACCAAGGCCAGCATCGACTGGGGGCACGGCTACGTGGAAGTCTCTGCCAAGGAGAACACCAACATCACGGGCATCTTCAGAGAACTGCTGGCCCAGGTGGACCTGAGGCTGGTAGCTGACCCCAACACGACAGTTGAGGAGCAGAGGAAAGCCAAGTACTTCTCTCGACATGGCAAGCAGTCGAAGCTTCATAAGAGAAACAGCTGTCAGGTGTCGTAGTAGAAGGTGTCGTAGTGCCAGGTGTCATAGTGGCAGGTGTCCTAGTGCCAGGTGTCGTAGTGGCAGGTGTCGCAGTGCCAGGTGTCGTAGTGCCAGGTGTCGCAGTGCCAGGTGTCGTAGTGGCAGGTGTCGCAGTGGCAGGTGTCGTAGTGTCAGGTGTCGTAGTGCCAAGGCATGAGAACATTCGCGTTAAATTGTATCTTCCTTAGCTTCATTGTTGAAGAGTTGTTGCGTTAAACATTTGTATTAAAGTCTACATGTATAATTGTTTTGAATTTGCGTATTCTACTTATCTCTTGCCTCTTACATAGGCCGCTTATCTCCACTGTTTGTCTATCTTTCTTTGCGGCTCAATAATATTATAAAAAATATTTAAACATAAACTATAATAAATTACTTGTTAAAATAAAAACTAGGAACTCATTGGAAAGATTGGAATCTACGAGTTCAAACAGTAGCGATCGAACTCAAATTAAATCCCCATATAAACTAATAAACTGATAATCTTACAGACTGATAAACTGATAAACTGACAAACTGATAAACTTATATATTGGTAAAGTGATAAACCGATTAACTGATAGCTCAGACGCATTTCAACACAAGCGAGTCTGACAGTAGTATGTTTACAATAATATTAAATATACCAAAGCTGAAAAAATAAAATCGATGTTTAATATGTCGGTATGAATACTATAATTTAATGAATCTATAAAAAGTAATCTATTGTAAAACTACAATAAAATACACTACAATCCAACACAATACAATGAAGATTTAACGCCCGGTTCCTCTCCCGGGGAATGACTTTTGTTTGCGCACACCACTGCGTATCGGCAGTAACCCTAGATCTGTCTTCACAAGACTGGAAATAATGGAAATCTCATCTAAATATAGACTGCTTACGCACACTGCGTTAGATTCTTTTTTTCGAATGGAGGTGTCAACTTGTTTGTCGCACACTGGCCTGTGTGAATAATAATCAATCCAAAAATAGATTGCATCTGTTCATTCATAATTCCTCACTGCAGTTCTCTATCCAGATATTGCAAAAAATAGAAATATATTTATGCTGAGTATAACACAAATTCATACTAAAAATTTCGTTATTTAAAAATCACATCATCATCATCATTCTAATCAAAATGAGCAAATTCAATTATAGTTATGACTAACAATTAACTGTTTACTTAAGATTCTATATTCTACACTTTGAATTTTTTGGCTTAATAAGCAAAGTTTATAGATTAATTCTTAATCTATAACGGTTATAGATTAATTCTTAATCTATAACCGTCACTTTCGTCTAGTGTATTTTTTCTGATCTCTATCAATCCTGCTCTTTTACTCTCTCTCTCTTTCTCTCTTTGCCTCTTCTTTCTCTCTCTCTTTCCCTCTCTTACTTTATCACTTTTAGTTTATCTTTATTTATTTTTTATTTTTAAATTCTTTTTTATTCTTACATAAATTTATCGCTTAGAGTTTTTCAAACCGACGTCAAATATCAAGTTCATTTTGACATTGCCTGAGCAAATCGTCAAATTTAATTGATTCTTATAGTATTTAATAAATATTGATTGTATGTCAGTCAGTTTCTATCGTTTTGACCTTTTGATAGGCTAAATAAAAAATCTAGGACATGCACAAAAAATCTTAAAATTTTTAACGGCCCATACTGCCTAAAATGGTTTCAGTAATCTTTTATGTTACAATTGACAGATATCATCACAGGCTGTCCCTTCGTTAAACCCTTTGATGTTCATTTAAACTTTTATTACTTGTGTTATTGTATGTATGTCTGAAATCGTTGTATTTAACTTCTTTACACTGTTAAATTGTTCATTTCTTTTTCATGCTGTTCCTAAAGCAATTTCAATACCTGATTAGAAGATGCTATATTATTTTCTTGTTTATATCCTCGTGCTAAGGTTGTTTTAAGCGAAATCTACAGACTCTTAAATAGAAATAATTACATTTTCTTTGTATATAATTTTATGAATCGTAACTCCTAGATTTGATACTGGCATATCAGTAAGTTGTTCGTCTGTTGAGCGACAGATGCAGGGTTCAATTGCTTCGTCATTTACATTCTTTCCAAACAGAAGACTATGTTAAACTAGACTTCTGCTTTATTTTTGAGTATAGGACCATCTGACAGTATTAGAAGTTGTCACGGAATAAGATCTACAGTTTCAAAAGTTTATATTTTGCAGTGATTTGATATAATTTCATAATACAATTATATATTTCCAATGCAAATGCCAGTTACGTCTAATGTTTATTGTATTCTTTTTTAAAGAAATATCTTGTTTTGTTTTAAATTATCAGGCGTTTGTTAAATTCTATAGTAAATTAATTTACGTAACTGTTTTCATTGTAACAGTAGTAGTAGTAGTGGTTCATGTGCAGTTTTAAAAAAACGTGATTAATAGATTAGATTTATTGATTGGTTGATTTGTTATCTACTGATATATTGATTTATTTATCTATTGATTTATTGCTTTATTGATTTAGTGATCTCTTGGTTTGTTGATTTAGTGCTATCGTGATTTATTGATACTTCGATTTATCGATGGATAGCATTATAGATTTATTGAATGTTTGATTGGCTTGTTTCTACTCTACAGATACGTAAATGTATTTATGTAAATCAGAAATACGTGTTGAAGTACTCTAAGATTAGAGATAAGCTAGAATCGAACTGTAAATAAATTTGTCACAGGCTGGAGCCAGTGGCGATGTGGGTAGGATACTCGACCGCGGATCAGTATGTGCGGGGTTTATATCCTGGGCTCGCCCGTCACTGACATCGCTTTCGAGTGAGGAAACTGACGTTAACATTAATGAATTTGTCGAGAATTACTCTGTAGAGTATTATTTGGCAAGTCATTGCATGTTCCTCTAAAATAGTAATAGGATGCGCCTTGTAAGCTGTTTAATAAAAGGAAATCATACTGCCAAATGACTACGGTATATATATATATATATATATATATATATATATATATATATATATATATTCAGCTACACGAACAATCATCTTACTGATGATGCATGCAATTACTAATAATAATGAAATAATTACAAGAGAAGCCTTTATCTTTTATTTTTACATCATATCAAATTCGGTTGCGATCGTTATACTGTAGATACTATTGTTAATAGTGATTTGCGTAGATCATAAAGCACAGTCAAAAATAGCTCGTATAGACTAATGTAGCTACATTTTCTTTTAAGTTACACAGCTTATTGTTTACTCTATGCTACATGTATTGTACCAAGCGGCCGTAGAAAAGTCAAACACTCAGGCCTCCTCCGATTGCTGCTCTCGATGACTTGATTAAAAATAGCAGAGAATAAAGCGATGAACTCAGTTACCTAACAGTTGGGAGATTATTATTACGCCTTGCAGGAACAACTAGCATACATGAAGTTGCTGTAAGCGCAAATATACTGGCAAATAAAATTTCTCTCTAAAGTTAAATGAGATTATTCTATGGTTTTATTCCATTCAGATTTTATAAACATTTTCTCAAGAGTCATCACAATACCAGTAAGTACTGTACAATGTACACCGAACCGTGTACACTCACTTTTAAATATCTGTTTACATAAAGAATATTTATATATGCGAAGAATCTCTCTCTATCTATCTCTCTCTTTCTCTCTCTCTCTCACTCTCTCTCTCTCTCTGTCTCTAGTGCTTTTCCAAGTGGCAGGTCCAAGATTTCAAAGAGGTAAATGGTTTCAAAGAGTGCCTTCCCCCTCCATAAAAAGCATTCCATAGATCAACAAGTTAAATTCGCTGCAAGCTCTGATTTCTCAATACATCCTACAGCCTGGGAAAGTTATGATAAAGAGAGATTGAAAGAAAGAGTGAGACAGAGGGAGACACACAAACACACAGAGAGAGAGAGAGAGAGAGAGAGAAATATAGACACAAGAAAATGACACAGGGAGAGAGCGAGAGAGAGAGAGAAAGAGGGAGAGAGTGAACTCGCGCTATAAAGCCTTATATGTCGTAACAATATAATCATCCCGCGACACTTTATGAACAATGATCAAGTATGGTGTTAAGTTCTCCACCGAATGGCAGATCCAATGATATAACTCTACTCAACATACTCCTTCATTTTGTCTTCTTTTCCGAAACAATGGCTTGATGGCTGTTGCTTTAGACTTTGCGTTATTATATATTTCTTAATTAATAATAAAAATAATTACATCATCAGAAAGGCGCTCATTTCCTTTCTCGGCTCCTACTGTTTGGAACTTTCTGCCTCCTGATCTTCGCTCATGCTCTACTACTTTCACTTTTGGTTGTAGGTTGAAAACACATCTCTTCCCATCATATATTTTTTAATCTTGCCTGACTGCGTTTTATCACCGGACCGGCACCGTTTAGGATCTTTTTCTTTCTCTTCAGCACATGTTTTTCAGATCGTTCGGGGGGAATAGATTTGTATTGACATATGATGCTGGGACTTCCCTGACATCATCCTGGTATGAGGAAACGGACGTCAAACATTTATTATTATTACTATTATTATTATTATTATTATTATTATTATTATTATTCAATTTTAGATTTAATTGCGTAATAACTTTTATATCTGGCTTACTGTTTTCTATTCACTTCACATAATTAATCCTCCGTTTGCGTGCCGTATACCTCTATTGGGGGTCGACACGGAGGGGACAAGATGGGAAATGGAACATTTAGTCGGCTATCTATCGGCCTGACATCACCAAGTGAACACGACTAGGCTTTTAGTCGCTCTCGGAAGAGAAAAACCCACGTCGCTACGCAGTCTCGCACCGGCGACCTCTTTCTCATGAGGCGAACTCTACCACTGGGCCACGAGGCGTTCTACTCATAATTAGAAATTCCTTCACATAATTTAATAAACTTCACATAATTAGAACTTCCAAAATCTACATAGATACTTTTTATAAAAATAATGGAATAAAATATAGATACAGGCTATAAACCAATAAAACTAATGAAAAGCATTTTCCAATGAAATCAAATGAAATCGAGCATCCCTGTCAATCAAATCGATTTGTCGCCTTTAATTATATTCAGCGGTCGTGTTGTGATCATGTAAATCACTCCATGATTTGACTGAGGCAATTGAACATTTTAGGAGGACTGTGAGTTTGTTTGAAGGTTTGTGCCTCATTGAGGCATGTTTCATATATATCACAATGAATACAGAGGTTCTCCTCCGACCATCGAAGTCGTCGAGTCCGTTTAGTACTTGGATGTGTTACGGCTTGGAAATACCTGGTGATGTAAATTTTTGAACTGGTGTTGCAAGTTGTTATTGACTCCCTGAACTAGTAGAAAATAGCTTAAGTTACTCTTACACGACTGTGTAATCCAGAGCTTTCAGGAACGAAAGTCAGCTGTTATATCTCGTTTCCCAGAATAACTTCGGATTAAATCAGTACACGTACGGTTCATGGTCGGAAAATTAGAAAAAATAGAGACATGTATTCAGCGAAACGGGGAGAATTGAATAGTATTCAAGATACCATCTGATCATAATCAGAGCAGCCCAAACAATGCTCTTATTATCCGCCTTCTGACGTCAAAAATTTATCTGATAACAACCATGAACAAACGCTATATAGGCGAATATCGTATCGCATTCTATATCTATCAGCAGAGCCTGTGGCATGATGGAAAGTTAATCGCCTGCGGATCAATAGAGGCAGGGTTTAAAGCCAGTGTTCTATCCGTCACTGGCATCCTATCGATCTTGTAACTGGCGTTAAACCTGACTATTGTCTTTTCAGATACTAATTAGGCCAACAATCGACCATCTGACTCGGGTATTGGGATGCCTTTAAACAACAATTTGACAATGAAGGCTACTATTACCTTCGACGATCATCAAGAAAATCCACATAGTCTATGTCATTCACACTTAGCCATGTAATGTTTAGGACGGGAGTATCCTAATTCAATACTTTTTATAAACAACTTTCTAATTAACTTCACCTTTAGCTTTGCTTTATATTTTTACCACTTACTTCTATGTTGATCATATAGCCCTATTTACTGTATTTCAGCACAACGTCATTAAACATAGTTATTACTACTTTGATGTTTTAGTCGATTGTGTAAATATTCGATTTAGAGTGAGATAACTGATTAAGTATTAGAATTTTTTCTTGAATCCGTAGTCTGCATGAACACTGGATAAATAGGCTTATAGATAGGTAAGCCTGTATGACACATAAGAACACGCTCTTAGCAAAGGGGAAAAGTAAAAGTGACATTTGAGAGCGAAGAACTCTTTTTTACAAAAATCCTGGATTTCTTGGCATCAAATCGACCATATAAGTTGTCATCTGATCTGACAGTATTTTTTTGTTTTCCTTGTTTGGCGCGAAATAAGGCTGACTCTAACACAACTTTTAGACGATGAGAGTCAATGTTGAAGAGAGTTTAAGATTAACCAAGACCAGATAGTTGATATTTCAAGAACTCTGTATCTAGATAACTATGTTAGCATTTACCATTGTATTTTTTTTTAAATTTCAACATTTATTGAGTGTTTTAAATTCAGTAACCATTTTAGAATTCAGTAGACTTTGGTCAATATCTGTTCATCTTCAGCTTTACAGTGATTTGCAGTCTACTCTCTGAAGGCTAAAGGCATCAAAATCTAATGTTGAAAGAAGAAACGGAAATCATCTGTCCTTATCGGAAGTATATAATAACAGAATCCTACTTAATGCGTCCATAAGGCCCTGGATGTGATTGAGCGTTGCTTGCGCTTTTGTACAATTGTACATCTATAAACAGTATGTTTGTGTATACTGTATGATTGCATTCCAGCATAATGTGTACAATTGTATGTTTATATACAGTATGTGTGTGTATATTGTATGATTGCATTCCAGCATAGTGTGTACACTTATATGTTGAATAGTATAAAGAAATTAACTTTTATTATGTAAACTCGTATTTAATTCATTCAAAAGCTGTCATAGACGTGTTAAAGGAAAATATGAGTAAAACTGTCAAAGAATGCAAGCTGAATATAGTGGCTGAATATAGTGGCTGAATATAGTGGCTGAATATAGTGGCTGAATATAGTGGCTGAATATAGTTTAGTAGAGTTAGCTGAATTTTATATTCATTTAATTAATTAATCGCATTAATTGGTCCTGTATAAATAATAACATAACATAACAGTTTCTGATTCAGAAGCAAATTATTGCTTGTTTAAGACTCATTAAAACACAATAAAAACTAAAAAACTATACCTACACAATTAACTAAGAGAAAGCAGAAAGTCCCCTATACATGTACTTAACTAACAGAATATAACACAATATACATATCTAGGCTAGATTTGACACTAAACAGCATTTACAGAAAAGCAAGTAACAGTTATTTGAATAAAAAATAGCTTTATTCTCTGTTTTAGACCTAGCCTAATGACACATATCTATACAACCTAAAATACCTAATTATGGTCTACTATCTAACAAGTAATTTTACACATTGGGCAATATTACACCAACTTCTTATATTTATCGTACAAATTTTTAAATTGATTTATGGATTTTGCTTCTACAACTTCCTCTGGAAGCTCATTCCAGCTATTAATAATTCTCTGACTAAAAAAGTTTTTACGTATATCTAATCTACTTCTAGGTTTAACAAGTTTGTATTTATGACCTCTAGTTCTGCAGCTATTAGTTACATTAAACCAAGTGTTGTAATCAACCTTACTAAATCCCTTTAGAATTTTAACACTTCTATCAGATCTCACCTAGCTCTTCTCTCTTTCAGAGTTACTAATCCTGTATATTTTAGTCGGTTTTCATAACTAAAATTCTTGCACTCTTTAATCAGTTTTGTCGCTCTAGCCTGTACTTTCTCTAATTTATCTATATCTGTTTTTAGATAAGGACACCAAGTAATAATTTATTACATAAATTAACCATTATATATATATATATATATATATATATATATATATATATATATATATATAATGGTTAATTTATGTTGTTAATTACATGTAACATCCTTTGTCCAGTGGTGTGTTTCGGCCAATGCAGCCTAAAAACTGAGCCTGAAGCAATAATGCTCATACCGGAAGATACGACTAAAGCAGAAGCTGACAATAGCAATGGAAGCTATTGCAAAGCAACAATTTTCAAACTAAACGTTTTACTAAGTATGAAACAGTACAATTAAATGATTAATGAAAATTATGATTAACATTAAGCTTCCGAGAATATATACTGATTATGAAATGTTATTTAAAATAAAATGTAAAAAAATTTCTTTAGAATAATATTCTAAGGGCAGGCGTTCAGAGTTAAAAGTTATTAAGTGATATGTAATGTTCTGCATAAAATCTCTTCAACTGTCAAATATTAAGCTGCATGCAAAATAACGTACGTCTTGTTTGTTTATATTCTACTATGAAAACCCTGAAAAAATAATTTTCTTTAAGAAAGTACTTTTAAATATTATCAGTAAGCAGTTTGCCTTCAGTTTTACCATTCGATAGTGATATCAGAGACTTATCCGGTGTATTGACCGGAACTTTATCCCGATTAAACCGTTCGACCCGAAAATCCTTGGCAATCGCAATTTCTTCGAAGGCTAATGTTAAATGAAAAGTATGAATTTTCATTAAATGTGGAATATTTTGTGAACTTTGGTCCTATAGGATGAAGGTCTGAAGTGCTGAACAAATATGGCGAGACAGTGAGAACACTTCTGGAAGTAGTGTGAAACTAATTACCATCACACGACTCAGAAGTGAACGCATCCATTACGAAACTAGCTATAACACCGAAGAGTCTACTAGGAAAATCTAGAGCATCTTGGTGCAGTGAACCTGATGGGCTACGTTCATCATCATCATCATCTTCTTCTTCTCTAAAAACCCAGTTGAATTAGGGTCAGGATATGAATACCTTCTTTGGAGGTTTTTCCATTCGTTTAAATGATGGGCTACGTTAAGTTTTATAATTAACTCACTTGTAATTTTAACTTAATTCATTTTGAAATTTGTAGTTAAACTACATGATCTTTCTTGTATATTTAGATTTCTTACATTATTTTATTTTGTGTTTTATTTAGGCCTTATTTAGGTTAATTTTCAGTATTTACTCGTTTCATCAAAGAGTGTCCGCACGTTCAGGCATTTTTCAAATAAGCCTCATGTAGATTTATTACATCGAGGGTGAATCTGGGGCACTATATGCATATTTCAATTCATTGTTGTGTCGTGAAACATTCGTTCTCGTATGTGTCGAAAGAATGTTTCAGTCGATCTCGCCGTATCCGACTTGCAAAAATTATAATGGCTAAAATCTGTGCATATCCAGCATCCAGAAAAGCGGTTGAATAGACCCTAAATACGGCGGCATTACGGCTAATTTGGTTATCGAATGCGATCCTATTTTGGTTTAAAGTTCAGTACCAAATTTTATAAGTTTTAATTTTATATAAGTCATTAGAATTTGCATGTTTAAACAACAATTTTCATATGACATCAATTCCATTGTTGGGTCAAAGATCTTTGAATAACTAAAGAGTATTAAATGCGATACCTGACCCAATAAATTAACAAGAATAACAATGGAAATCCACCTTAGAAGCAATAAATATATCTGGATTAGCATGCATACATGTAAACAGACCTGTATTACCCGTCTCAATGTTCCGTGGGTATGCAATGCTATTACGGACAACGAAGCTGTTATATTGGCTGAATGCATATGATTTTGGACTAATAAATTCTAATATAAGCTTATTGCTTAGAACGGAACAAACAAAGCTTTGTTCCCCACACCACGCCTTGTGCAATAAAAACGCGCAATAAATTAATCTGCAAGAATTCGTGTAGCTCGTGGAGAGGGCTGAGGAGGTGTAAGTTTATTCTTCCAATGGGGTAGGGTGACTGGGGGTCGGGAAGGCCTATCCTCTTAGAGTGTCAGGATGAATTTCTTGATGTTATTTTTTGCGCTTTTTATTTATTCGCAATTTACACGCCAGGCCATTCATTTCATCCCACCGTCATTTCGGTAGCGAAGTCAGTGGCGGGCGTGCCCAGGATTGGAACCCTGAACATACTGATCCTCGATCGAGTAACTTAACGACATCGCCATTGGCTCCAGTCAATGGCGATTTACAATACTTTTATTTATAGTACTCGAATTCGACGAATTGGTGTTATGTTATGCTATGTTATTTCATTCTAGCGTCATTTCATTATTTAGTCCTGCGTAAGAGCGAAATGTCCAAAGCCCCCAATTTTTTCAAGAAATGTCTATATCGTAGTTACGACCTGATCATAATTATTTCGAACTATCGCCACGCGCGTAATTACGGATTTAACAAAATCACGTGTTGTTTCCTCTGTCGCTATTTAGTGAATCTATCATTTAATTTAAATAATGTACCGACATTTCCTATAGACTAGGGGAATGCTATGAAGAAGTGGAAGGAATTCATTTACCTTCCTCTAATCTCTGTCTCTCCTGTTCTTCCATTGGTTAGCATTATGTTGAGTAACTTCTACTTAATATAATAAGTAATATAGTATAAAACTTGATAATGATGACGAAATAAGAATGATAATAATCATGACATTGCCTTGTGGCGAGAAACCGAACGCTAAATTCTTGTTAACAGACTAATTGATTGATTAATAATAATAATACTAATAATATTAATGATAATAATAATAATCTCAATAGTCTGAATTCATAAATAGTAATAATAATAATAATAATAATAATAATAATGGTTTAACGTCAGTTTCCTCATACAAGGATGATGTCAGGGACGACAGGGATAATAATAATAATATAGTGATAATGCCTCAAAGACTGAAGATAATAATAATATAGTGATAATGCCTCAAAGACAAGCTATACAAGGGGAAGGAAAGCTAGATTTTATTATTATTATTAATTAATTGCTTTTAATTAATTTGTATTTATTAATCTACAGAACGTGTGCTAACGAACATGACAGAACACAAAGAGAAATGAGTAAAAATGAGTAACTTGGACCAGTCATGCAACATTGCAATAAGCTTTAGCCGTTATTATGCCGTCGAACCCATGCATGTATCCTTAGAAAATCCCAAGAAGAGGATACGAACGTTAAATTTTTCTGATACATATGGCAGTTGACGGTCATAGAGCGGTCAAGCCCTGACGGCTGACCTCGCTTATTGTCTAATGTTTAATTTCATCTTCAATTTCAAGAGTATGCAGAACTCAACTTGAAGAACAGGATAAAGAACAAGATCAAGAACAAGACCAAGGGTCGACTGCAAGATTAGTCAGAAGACTATGAATACAAGGGAATATTATAAAGAGATAAAGCTTGCACAAAAGGCTGGTAAAGCTAATATTAACGTCAGTTTCTTCACTCGAAAGCGGTATCAGTGACGGCCGAGCCAAGGATTTTAACCCCGGACTTAACTGATCCGCGGTCGAATCTCTTGCCGACATCGCCACTGGCTTCAGCCGCAATGCACACATACACGTATCTCACTCAGTTTGCGCATTCATACAGCCCTGCGCCTAATCGAATTCTGTCCGCACTTAGATCTACATGTATATTTATATTCACCAATGGGATTAAATGAATTGCATGTATATATTCAGCGATAAAATCTTATAAATTTACAACCATGAATATTTTTAAATAAGACAATATTTTTATAAATAATATAATACAAATTTTGCTTTATAAATTCTGTGGTGCATTGGTACAAATAGATCCTACTTCGTACATTCCAAACTTGGAACTTGATAAACGTTCTTCTCCTAAAGTGAAATTCTCTAAAGCTCTTAGAAATTGCATTTGTAAAGAACAATAGCAACAACAATTAAAATGCTTATGTTGTAAATGACAACGTCAAGCGCTATTAAGCCAAATCCAATCCGACGAGTAAAAGATAATTCCAAAATGAGGAAAAATTCAGAAAACCAGTTCAAAAACAGAAGGGATTAATGAAAAGAACGTGTACGTTCTGACCGCAACTCAAGGACACGAGAGATAGAAAAGTTTTCAGTGAAGAGTTTCGAGTGAAGAAACTGACGTTAACCTTAGCTTCTTAGCTTTTTATCTTTATCAAGCTACCTCATTAAGTAGCAGGTATAATTACATTAGATAATGCATATACAAAATTGAGTGAATATATTTTACAACTACGCCTACCTAATGATGATGCCATCTAGCATTCATTAAATATTATTATATATTCATTTGTCATCAGTTGTATTCAGTTTTTACTCAACTCTACAGGTATACGAAACTAACAATAAAAGAATTCCAAAATTGAATTTTAAAAACTCTAAATAAGAATCGCTCGTCGATTTTGTGGCAGCAGAAAATAGTACAAGACATGCTTGTGATATTACATATACATGTAGATATAATAAAAAATGTAGAAAACAAATACATGTATAATTCATATACTTAATATGCAATCGTCATATATGCTACATGAACATCTTTAGATTTAAGGGAATCCCGTGGTAGTGCGCTGAGGGTTAAAAAACTAAGGTTAACGTCAGTTTCCTCACTCGAAAGAGATGTCAGTGACGGGCGAGCCCGGGTTTTGAACCCCGCACATACTGATCCGCGGTCGAGTGTCTTACCGACTTCGCCATTGGCATCAGTCGATGCAGTTATGAGATGTGTGGCAGCAATCTGATTTGTACTCTAACCTCAGTCAGTTTCATGGTCTGATGAGTTAACTGCAATCCTGGAGGAAATATAATCGGATGTCATAAATGTTTATTATTCCCCTCCTTCTCACTCTCTCCACTTTTCTCGTGTCTTGCTGATTTTCGCGCTTTCTTCGGCTCACGCAATGTGTAGGCCTTTGCATACGACCGAAATTCCATCGATATCCTTTGGAATCAAATTCGATACCAACAGTGTTTGCGACGGGGTTTTGAAACAGAAAGGGGGTGAAAATTTCACCATGGAGTATTTGGCAATTAGTAAAATCAATTAATTTGAAATATTAGCGGAATTAATAATTTTCAAATGAAGACAAATGAATCGCTCATGAACTGGTCAGTGAAGCTCAGGCTTATAATATCAAATAGAACTCGCAGTCTGCTTCCCTCCGTCTTCCTACAGAGACTTGTCTCGGGCCTGGATTAGATCATAACCTCCCTTAAGAGCTTGATGGTAAGCCACTGCCGTAGTTCTTGCAAGCAGTGGAGAGCCATTTTATTGTCCAGGTGAGCGATCCACTATGGAGACTATAAATAGCTTTGATGTTGAGTGAGTCGCATGCATGGTCCGAAATTTTCCGGTTAGACAAGGATTTACAGGTATATCATATTATTTCAGTAGCCTAAAGTGTATGTACAATGTGCATACAGAATTAAAAAATGACACCCGTGGCACGCATCTGCTTGATATAGCTACGGTAGTGGTATACCATCAAGCTCTGAAGGGTGGTCATGGTCCAATCCAGGCCTAGGACTAGATGCCTGCATGAAGAGAAGGAAGCACGCAGATTGTAGTACATTGCAGTACGTGTAGATTGTACACGTACTGCAATAATCGAATTTAATCTACATCAGCCTCGATTAGTACATGGTTGGGTGATCACCTTGTAAGACCGAGTGTTGACAGCTTTGAGTGAAATAAATCCCAGGGTGTTTTAATGTTAGCCCATTTTCTTCTCTCACCATGCATGGTTACTAGTAATAATTGCCTTTTGATGATGCATTTGCACCCGGCGCGGATTTAAGAATAACCTTGCATCACATTGGCAATTTTCCCTTCAAAGCTGTAAACACTCGGTCTTCCAAGGTGGTCACCCACAAAGTACTAATCGAGGCCGGTCTAGCTTAACTTTGATTAATGACACGCACCATGCAAGTACGCTAAATCACGCCGTATCAGATAACCATGAAGATTAAAGAGGATATGGACCTTAAACAAGCTTGTTTTTTTCCTGAGCTAGTGTGCCGTTATAATTTCTATTATTATTAACGTATTTTATCATTTCACTATAATGCGTGCTATTATTATAAGATGATATATTGTTGTTGTTTTGTATATTCGGCTCATTTTATGATGTACATGTTGTGTTTAAAAATCAATCTTAAGTCATCATAGAAAAAACATTCTAATGGTAACCAGCTCAATTGTTTACATTTTATTGTTTATTTTTTAAAAGTAGTTAATTATTTATTTAAAATAATCTACGTATCGTTATTACGTTAACAATGGACATTGATGACTTTATGAAGTATATATTTGCTTTAATTCTATGTGATATATCCCTTTGTCTTGCCATATTTATCGCACTGACGAATTTTTTTAGATTGATCAACTCGGCGAGGTCTAGATTATATCAGAGTTTATTTGTACCGGGAAAATAATGTTTAAAACTGATTTTTTGTGTAGTTGTAGAATATGATAAGGACTACTCGTATGGACATTTTTTCCTTTGCAATTTTTGTGTTATACGGTAGAAAATTACGACTAAACTGGTGTTACATGTATTCAAGACTTCACGAATTAGTCTAATTAAGTTTGTGAAATTTTGATAGATAAAGACAGACATAGAAAAGTTTTCATTTTCTCATGGTGTGGTTGATAGGCTGAAATCTTTGAGTGTTGGAGGTTGTCAATGCGTTGTCGGTGAATAGTTTTAAAAACAAGCTCGATGTTGTAATCAGGTATAATTGGGGATTGAAGTAAGCCCTATGACTATAAGCGCTATGACTTTCTTCCCTTTTTTCGGCTACGGAAGTTTGAAGAAAGAATGGAATAAAGAAAGATGTTAGCTGTTCTGGTAAATGGTAAATAATATTATATTTCAGCTTAATTATGACTGAAAATCTGTCTAGATCCCCAGATTCTTCGGGTGCACTAAACGTGCAGAGCTGGAATATTATAGAAAGCAATGATATTGTATGTGTAACTGAAACTATGACTTCTGAAATGGAGAGGATTAACATGACTGAAACTCAAACCATCACATCTGAAGCTGAAATTATCTGTGTAGCAAATGAAGCTGACAGTTCAGGTACTGAATTGGTTAATAATGGAACACCTGTGGTTAGTTCAGACACAAGAACTGAAATAGGATGTGCTGAAACGGAAATTATTTCGACTGTTGACACTAATACATACCCTAAAGTTGCAGTAAGTGTTGTGAGTGGGTCGCTCACGTCTGAAGATGTGTTGGATCTTTTGGAGGACAAAATACAGGCAAGTTAATTTACCTGTTATAGTAATTATAATTATAAAAATAATAATAGTAAAGGTTTAATGTCCGTTTGTTCATCCAAGGATGATGTCAGGGATGTCAAGAACACAACGTAATAACTAATAAGTGAATATCAGTTAAGTATTAGTCGCTACAACTGTCTCTGTGCACTGAACGGTGAGGCTGAGTGTTGGATTCTGCCATTACTCAAATATAAAAAATTCGTTGACAGATTTTACTAATGGCATTAATTTCAAACTAAACTTACTGCAATTTAAAATTTTATGAAGTAATTGTTAATTGAAATATGTATTTTATAAGAGTTTTGAGTTTATACATATATTGTTTTCATTCTTCTGTTACTCTAGAACCTCCTACGCGCTGAAGACTATACCAGTGACAGCTCCTACCACGACCTCAAGTTCATACAGCGCCGCACTCGCTACACCTCTGATGTAACTCTCCATCGGTGCACCATCGATCATCTCGTGCACGCTGGTGTCGCCCACGTTTATTTGCGCGTGTGGCAGAACGTTTCGCCTGATGACAAATACCTTTCCCTGAATGACGCACGACCATTCACTGTTCTACAAACCGCGCTGTCTATCATATGGAATTGTAGCGATAGTTCGCCCACGCTGTGTGAGTCTCTAGCGCGCGTGGCTGTCGTGCATCTTCTTGTGTCCGAGCTGGGAACTGCACGATTGCTTGGTGCAGATCTGGAGGCAGATGAACGGCGGCGCTATCTCGTTAAGGCTTATCTCGGTATCTTGCACAACGTTGCGCGACTGTGTTCAGATAGCAGGAAGATGTTTAGAAGCGCAGATGGCGTGAGGGTTCTTAGTGCCTATATGGATAGACCTCAGGGTCTTGTGAGGACCAAGGTATGGGATATCTCGTTCACTTTGTGAGCTGTTTGCATGGTGGGTGATCAACTAGATAGGTTTTTTAAACATCTCTGACAGCCTAGTGTGTGTGCATATTTGAGTGTATTTTTAAAATAAAACATAGTTCTCTCTCTCTCTCTCTCTCTGTTTGATGGTTATTGCAGAGCTGCCCTCACTAGACACAGTCTCTATCTCACTCATTACTGCACACATCCTCTACACTACAACATCTCATAACAAGGACAACTTCTAAGTTACAGCATTTAAAATTTATTGTCAGTTTTTCTTGAAAGTCATATGATCAATGTCTCTAGCTGTCGACCCAACGAGGCATTTAATGTTTTTAATTGGTCATTTTAAACGTTCTGGACCCAGCATTCTATTGTTGGGTCCATCTGGGTTAGAGTCATTATGAACATAGTAAATCTCAATATGGTTCAGTACTGCAATATAATATTATGTAATAATATTTTAATATTTGTGATAAATTGATAATTGTTTTGAAAATATTACTTTAAATTGAATATTAATTTTTTATATTATTATTTTATTGCAGTTTTCAAAATGTAAGAGTTACATTTTAGTAACACTGTGATGAGACTATTTAATTTATTTAGTTAAATGATTTACTAATCATAGTCGTCATATTTCCTTTAATCCCAGTTTAACTGCGGTTGGGATACGAATAGATCTTCTCCCTCTTCTCTGTCCCATCATCAGCCAGTCCCGTATAATCTCAAGATTACATTTGTTTTAAGAAATTTTGTAGCAATTTCTGGAGCCTAGGCGCTTACCAACTGAATACTCTTTCTGATGTTGGTTTGGATCTTAGTGCTTTAGTCGCCTTTTTACGATACATGCAGTCACTGGTTGGTCTATTATTCAAACAACGCGGACACAACACGGGGAAGTTAAATGATTCAGTTATTAATTAATTGTGCAAAATGATTTACTAATTGATTAATTTTGTAAAATGATTTACTACTTAATTTTGTTAAATGATTTACTGATTGATTAATTTTGTTGAATGATTTACTTATTGATCAATTTTGTTAGATAATTTACTAATTGCAGGCATATCTCATCCTCTCCTACATCGTAACTGAAGAAGAAAACGACGTCATCAATGCAACTGATGAGAACCTTGAATACATCGTTTGCATACTTCGTGCTGCGCTTCAAGGAGAAAATCACTTTGCCGTTGAATACGCGTTTTGGGCGCCAGAGATTGCATGTGGGCTCAACCATTTGGCTGTCAATGACTCTAATAAAGCCCGTCTCTGTCGTCTTGGTCTTATCTCATTGTATGTCAAAATGTTAAGGGGCAGGGCATCGTACGAAGGAAGCAGTGATGCAGACGACAGCTGCAGTCTATCTGATAGCACAATAGCAGAGGAACAAAGCCTTGCGGCGGCAGGACTGTGGATATTGTCATTTCACGCAGAGAATAAATTGAGAATGCGGCAGGAACCTGGCTGCATTGAAGGTATGGTTATTTGTTCACTTCTGTCTGAAGTATGGGCATGTAAGGGCAAGTATTGGCAAACATGGGCATGTATAGTCCAGTATGGGCAAGTATAGACAAGTACGAGCAAGTATGGGCATGTACAGGTAAGTATAGGCTAGTATGGGCTAGTATAGGCATGTTTAGGACAATCTAGGCTAGTATGGGCAAGTAACATTATAAACTGTTCCTCAGATTAGAGAATTGTAATGAGAATTACTTAGTTTTGATATCAAGGTCAGTGAATCATAAGAATTATTTGAAGCTGTAACTTAGATCCTATAACTTTCTTAGGTATGATACATGGCAAGTTTGCTACTGTTTGAGATATATCTAACTCTATTTCTGAGGGTATTTTGAAAACCACTTCAGATTTGCAAAGATTAATGTTCTAGCTAAAAAGCTGTAAAGCCGATGTTAACATCAGTTTCATCTCTCAAAAGCGATATCAGTGATGGGAAAAAACCAAAGATTTTAACCCTCACATACTGATCCGCTGTCAGATATCTTACCAACATCGCCACTGGCTCCAGCTAAGTATGTGTAGTACTAAAGTTTCTGCATGGCTGATGTATAAGTTCTCTTAAACTTCTAAATATATGCATAGTTAGAGCACCTTCTATGCAATATGAATGCAAGGTCAATTATTCTTAATAAATAAATATTGAGTCTATTATTCTTATCTTAGATGTGATTTTATTTACTAATTAATATACCCTTATTACCCATGAATTTTATAAAATAACGGTACAACGATTATATAATGAAAAAATAAACTATGTAATTAAATTGTTTGATATTTTTACTGTATATAATTTGCATTTACCTTATAAATCTGCTTAATAATAGAAGAAAACAAAAAATATAATGTAAAATAATCTTTCTTCATATATCTACATTATCTATAGCCCTACAGGTGGCAGCATCGAGCAGTCAGATAGAGAGTGTAGCCCGGGCAGCTCGTGGAGCCTTGTGGGTAATTGGGTCAAGTCGACCTCAATCTGTAGTGTCAATGGCCACGTCATCAACAGCATTGAGTACTCCTACTGCTACTTGTCGTGCAGGTATTGCGCTAGTTACTGTAGCTTGTGGTTTTAGTATTGTTTTATTTTAATCTTAAAGCGATGGATCATTAGAAATTTGGTCTCAAACAAGTAGAAGTGCTTTCTTATCTAGTACTGTTATGATATGTTATGTTGCTAGTATTGTTGTTATCGAAGAATCATTTTCTTACCTAGTGCTGTTATGATACGTTATGTTGCTATGTTATATGTGTTCCTCGTCTCTATTTTTCTTTCTTTATGTTTCTGATGAGCCCTCTGTTTAATTGGCAGCTCCAAGGCATAACTTACGTGCATTGTCTTTATAATAATTGATATATAGGAAGCAGAGAAATGATGCTGAGATGCAGGGAAGGGTCAGGAAGTAACTTTTATTCCCATTTCGGATAGGGTGATCAGGAAATAACTTTGTATATTTTATCTAAAAGTATATATCTTGATGTTAATAGACGACCTAGTTAATGCAGCGAAGCTTAAGCTAGTGACGATCATCTTTAGGTTGAACTGTTCTATGTCTTAAAGATTAGGCAAGTTGTGCATACGAACCACATTGACTGATTGATTGAATGATTTGAGTGACTGATGGATCGAATGATTTGAGTGACTGATTGATCGAATGATTTGAGTGGCAGTTTGATTGAATGATTTCAGTGACTGATTGATCAAATGATTTGAGTAACTGATTGATCAAATAATTTGAGTGGAAGATTGATTGAATGATTGATTGAAAGTGCTTAATTATTAAGCAATTGATAATTGTTAACAGAAAGTGTAGCTGATGCTGACACAGTTGATAACGATGAGGATAAGCCACATGTAATGATAAGCTACCACTGGGCGTCTCAAAGAACTATGATCAAGGTTAAGGAATATCTCGTTGCTCAGAACTATAAAGTCTGGATGGACATTGATAACATGAGTTAGTATTAACAATTAATGGTTGATTGAGTTGAGTCGGTGGCTTGTCGTCAAGCTGTTAGACAGCGGATCAGTAGGTGATGTGTTCAAATTTAGTGTTCTCCCCGTCACGGACATGTTATTCGAGAAGGAAATTGATGTTAAACTTGGCTTTAGGTTTTGGCTTTGGCTTTAGCTTTTGCTAATTGTGTTCATTTGCTAATACCTAGCACCTGTTAATATGATTAATTTCTTCATTAAATCATTTATAAACTAGTTTAAGGTGGTTGATAATTTGATTTAACGGTTTCATGTTAAAGATGTTTTCTGTGTATCTAAGTAGAGTTCTGTCTAGATATGTGCAATATATATATATACATGCCTGGTCATATGTATATACGTTTTGTCTTACCGCCTTCTTGATACCACATTAGCTTTAATCACAGTCGCTTTCATAAAATGCCCACGCGTATTTTAACGTCAGTTTCCTATCTCAAAAGCGTATCAGTGACGGTGAGAGCACTGTATTGAACACTGTGCCTTGTGATCCACAGTCGAAGAACTTAGCGAGACGCTATCAGCCTAGCCGGTAGGGTATTGACAAATTAAAGATTGATCTCAGATCCCAACCCAGATCTCTTGATCCTGAGGCGTGTGCTTGTCGACGTGGCTAATCCCCTATAACCACTTTCTTTTGCTCGTTCGCATTGTATTGAATTTTGAACAATATTTATGTTTGCGAATGTGTGAAGAAAATTTTAGAAAATGTACAATTACTGTAGCTGACATTGTATATATAATAACATTGTCACTGACTGGAGCCTGTGGCGATGTCGGTTAGATATCGACCGCGTAACACTATGTGTGGGGTTCAAATCCTGGGCTTGCCCATCACTGACATCGCTTTCGAGTGAGGAAACCGACGTTAGCATTGACTTTTTTTAGCTTTGAATGTTTCCACGTGCTGTATTCTGTGCACGCCGTGTGTTTGTGTAGGTGGATCGACGCTGGAAGCCATGGCCTTGGCTGTGGAGAAGTCTGCTGTCGTGCTTGTGTGCATGTCACAGGGGTATAAGGACAGTCCTAGTTGTCGTACTGGTATGGTTTTGGTTTATTTCAGTTTTAAAGCTAAATAATTAACTGATTGTATAGTACTGTTGAAATTGTACCACTTTGAAAGCTTCATATAATTTTAACTGGGCAGCTCAATCGTCTGTTTATTAAATTAAAGGCTGTAAAGCGTAGTAATTAACTATTCTGCTTGTTGACTTTTGTAGTATTTGTTAAGATTTACTCCTGAGATTATTATAGCTCCTGTTATCAGGGTTGTGACGATGAAGGCGCTGAATCATTGCATGGCAATTAAGAGCCTGCAAATTGATTCACCTAACTGAATATTTTATTATTTTATTTAATAAACAATGCTAAATATATTGAACAAGACAGAAGTTTAAAAATGTTTATCGAATGTTGGTCATTGAAATTGTCGATTAAATACCTTTATTTATGCGAAAAATTAATTGATATATTTATTTAAGATAAACATTTTAAAATGTTGACTATTATGTCTGTTGTTGTTGTACCTACAGAAGCTGAATACACCTATAGGCTACGTAAGGACATCGTACCGCTGGTCCTACAGACCGGCTATGTGCCGGATGGCTGGCTTGGAATCCTAGTCGGTACTCGGCTCTACTTTGACCTTAGCGACCCGGTTAACTTCGACACTCAGCTGGAGCGGCTGGTGCGAGAGATTGGTGCACGGGGTCAGCGAGCAGACGCTGTGTGCACAAGATATGCGCGCAGTGTGTCTGGCTACAGCAGCTGTGCACCGACGTGCAGCCGAGCGTGCAGCCTCGTGTCTCGGACTTCCTCCAGGAGGAGGCAAGCGTCCGAGATCAGTGCCGTAAGCGGAGATGGATGTAAGTCCGGATCTTATTTTTTTGTCTATTCTTCGTTTAGTATCTTTAATTTTGCCTTCAGTTATTAGTTATTATTCAGTTATTGTATTTTGATTGTTGTAGTTTATTAGCTGCTTATTGACTTTGTTTCTCTTAGTGTAACAGTGTTAGCTCTTGTTCACTACGTATCTGCGTGAAACTCTCTGCTTAGTTTCTATCGTAGGATTTATGATAGGAGTATGATAGATGTTGTGATGGATTGAGTAGGTGTAGCTGACGCTACCCCTGCGACCAATACTCAATTTTATCTACATCCATGATGATATTTCCTAACTTGCCGAGCTCATTAAATAAATCTATACCTTATGCCAATTCTAGATCTTCTTGATTCTAAGTTGACAGCTGTGAGTGGCTGCTCAGTTCAGCTGTGAGCGGCCGCTCATAGCTGCTCAGTTCAGCTGCTCACGACTGCTCATAGCTGCTCAGTTCAGCTGCTTACGACTGCTCATAGCTGCTCAGTTCAGCTGCTCAGTTCAGCTGCTCACAGCTGCTCAGTTCAGCTGCTCAGTTCAGCTGCACATAGCTGTTGCTGGTTTTTGCTATTTTTTATTGTAACGCGTTAGTGTGTGATGGTTTCAAGGTGAGCTTCTCTTTTATTTAGTTAATAAAGATTTATTTTTCTTAATTTTTCAAAATTAAGTACCTCCTTATTAGCTAAATATTTTTTTCACTTTGCTTGTTAAATAGAATAAGAATAGTAACTGTAATGATTTTATTATGCTCATAAAATTAGTCTCATTCTGTCGATTGTTACATTTCTTAGCATTATAATAGCATTATATCTTTTACACTTTGCTCCTCTCATAAGTTTATGACTTGTTGCTTACTAGCAGTGGTTTCTCCTACGTCCATGACAACATCTCTCACGTCACCCACCTCATTACACGCCTACCCGGCAGCCAATCAGCTGCCAGCACGTCCTGCTACGTCACGTTCAGCTGTGAGCAGCTGCTCAGCTGTGACGCAGCAGCGGTCAGCAGCAGAAGGGTTTGAAGCAGCTGGGTGGTCTCGAAGTGACGTCTGCCATTGGCTCGATTCACTACAGCTTGCTCATCTTGTACAGAGGTCTGCTTGCTCAAATGTTGTTGTATAGGTGTCTTACTTATACTCTTTAAGCCTCAAGATTTTAGTTATTACTTTCAGTCATTTTCATGAACTTAAATTCCGAAAGTTCATTTGTTTGATCAGTAGTTAAGTAAGTATATTGGTATAATTAAATATATAAGTATATTAGTATAAGCAAGTAGATCAATAAAAGTAAATAAGTATATTAGTATAAGTATATAAGTGATGATTAGTAGAAGAATATAAGTAAGTGTATTATTATTATGACAAGGATGTGGCTTAAGAAAATACATTGAAAATTGTTGTAGGAGTTCTTGTTCTACTTAATGCTTGACGATATGTCTGCTGTATTTATTGATGCTATTCATTCATTTGACTAAGTACTTTGCTGGAATTAATTGATGATTTGAAAGATTTTATGGGTGTATAATTTGTTGCTGATGGTGTCACTTAAGCAATTCTTCTTATAAATGGAAATTAATGATTTATTAATTGATCGCTAGATTAAATAGATTGAAGGTTTGATGGAATGCTGAGAATGCCTTCACAGAAAAGTAAGTTATGCAGCATCACAATTCGTTTGTTAATAACTGATTGACTAGTTTATTATTGATTGACTGACTGAATTTAGATTGATCGATTTCTTTTCCTATGAGTTGATTGATTTATTGATTGATTGATGATTGATTGATTAGATTAAAGGACTTTGATGGATTGCTACTACTGCAGTATCGACACATGCTAGAGTCAGCTCCACAGTTCTTCTATCATACATTGGAGGATATTCTGTGTCTAGACCTTGTGGACATGCTTCACTTCACTGCAGCATTACAATCATTATCTTAATCATACTCATATCAACTTCATTCCTCCATCTATCAATCAATCGTACGGCATTATTATTTCAATTCTGCTCATTATTGAGACAATCACTCGCACTAAATTGCAACTTCATTTTTAGTTTTGAACTTCATTCGTTCAGCAGTCAATCTTTCGGAATAAATTTCAACTTCAATGGTCAGTCGATCAGTCTTGCATGCCAAATTATCATTCATTTGTTAATCCGTCAATCAAACGCATTAAATCAATCAACATTGCAATACAGTTACTTAATGCTATACATTGTCGCATAGATAAATCGGTTAAAGCTGGCTTATGACAATTGATCCTACAGCCTTGATCTCTTCTACAACAACAACAATAAGAGAGATGGAGTGCTACTGTTGCCAGTGACAACGCGTGCATATCAGCGTGTATGTCTGGTCTGGTGTTTGGTACAACAAGCTAATGTTAACGTCAGTTTCCTCACTAGAAAACGATGTCAGTGACGGGCGAGCCCAGGCTTTGAACCCCGCACTTACTGATCCGCGGTCGAATATCTTACCGACATTGCCACTGGCTCCCGCCAGTGATCTGTTAATATACTGATATAACAACTGAATTGTTGAACTGTTATATACTTATTCAATCTTCTTCACAAAATTTTTTCTTTTACTGCTTTACCTTGGACTCTCTCCTCTGTATGAAAAAACGTTCTTTCGGTAGTTAGAGTCTTGTTGCTTTCGAAAACTCGTTATGCAGTGACCCTACACTTTGAAGACTGGAGCAGTCAGATGCCTTCAACCGGCTAGTCTGGTCTTTCATATCTTATTTATTATTCCTTCTTTATATTAGTGGTCCACTATGAAAAATCTATTCTATGCTGCTGTTAATCAAAAGTCGACAACCTCTTTCTGAAGCCAGAAAGTACAAGAGCATTCTAGGGTCTAGAAATGGGCATTAAAAACGCTTGGCTGTTATTTTTTTTACATGTATTAGTGCATTTATAACATGTAAGCATTTATATTGCAGTTTCTTCTTCAGTAAAGGACCTCATACTATATCTCACTGTCATTGTAAAGTAAGCGTTAAGCAAATTAATTCAAGTCAATTTTTATAGTGTCTTTGGTAGAATTATCTGGCTGGTGGCATACGTGCGTAACGAGCAGAATTTCTCAGATCTGAACGTCTCTTGCAGTACACTTGTGGTTCAGAAACTGACATGTCTATCTCATCGTAAGGCTTTAGAGATGAATTATTGTAATTTATAGTTATCAGTCGTTCATCTCAATGTATTATTTCATTAATTCTATTACCTGCATGTTGCCACATCTGCAGTTGTCTAGAGTCGTTAACCTGTGATACCGTATTAGTATTGATATGTTGAATTTTTTGGACATATGTTTGTGCTGGTGAGAGAGAATGAGACGGTGAGAAAGGCATAGAAAGTTTTAGTTTCAGTTGTAGAGAAATGGTTAAGCTAAATTAATTGTTTTTTTGCGATAAGTAGCTGTGAAAACAATTGTCTATGCGTTTGTATGATTTATGTTTATGTGAATTGCCTGTGTGTTTGTATGATTATGTTTATGTGAATCGTCTGTGTTTGTATGATTTATGTTTATGTGTGCTAAGTATCCGTGAAGACAATTGTCTGTGTGTTTGTATGATTATTTGATTGTTTGCCTGTGTGTTTGTATGATTACTTGATAGTTTTCCTGTGTGTTTGTATGATTACTTGATTGTTTGCCTGTGTGTTTGTATGATTACTTGATTGTTTGCCTGTGTGTTTGTATGATTACTTGATTGTTTGCCTGTGTGTTTGTATGATTACTTGATTGTTTGCCTGTGTATTTGTATGATTACTTGATCGTTAAAATAGTTTACGTCTCTTGTGCGCTCTGCAAAAAATAGCAGTTTGATTTTCTTATACCTGTATCTGTGTTTTTGTTTTGTTTAGTTTATCAGTTAGCCTTTTGTTTAATATTTCTTGGTGGTCTTCAGTTTGTTTCAAATAAGTCATTGGGATTCCTGTGTAATTTGACTGTTAAGTGCCACTGGCAGATGAGTGCTAATGGTAATGAGCCACATGCTGAAACTTTAGCTGTTGTCATTTTAAGTTGTTAAGAAAGTTTAGTTATTTTTTATAAAACACCACGTCTGCATCCCATGTGTTTACTTATTCAGCTGCCAACACGCCGAGCGTTATAATTCAATATTAAGGCATAGTATTACTAACTTTAGCTTGATCTCTGATTTAGCTTGATGACCTATAATTGATATAGCCTGATCTTTCACCTGTAATACCTGTTAACTCATATACGCGCCGTGTCTACTTACGTTTATTTTTATTTAGTGATATTTTCTGTATATTTAGTTGTATAGATATAATATACATGTAATGTTAATGTTTACATATCGCTGAATCATGTTATGTGTTATTCTGTTAGAGATATCAAATAGAAGGATCTTCATTGAAACCATATACTTGAAAGAATACTCATTATAGTCATTATTTAACCTTGTTACAATATTGCATTATGTATTGCCTGATGTTCGTCTGATACTTTGATTTATTCTAGTCGTTTGTTGCTGTATTATCGATTGTTTTTTAAGTTTATAACTTTTGTACACTTTATACTCTGTATCATTTAGCTGCATAGCGGTCATAGTATTTGTAAAAACTTTCTGTAGGTACAAAGTGATAGGGGTTAACAGATAGGGGACTGTAAAATATTAAATATGATTTATTTTGTTACATTAAGAAGCTATACTTGAATGCCTTTAAAGGATACTAGCCAACGTTTAAAGTACGTTTTGATTCATAAGGATATATCAAGTTAATAACTGAATTCGAATATCGCATCTGTGGACGCTAAAATTGTGCGAAGCTTACATTTCCTAGAACATGAAAATTGACGTATAGCATTTAGGGCTTATATCTGATCATATACTGATTATATACATGTAACTAACAAAACAATATCAAGGCTGATGTCAGTTTCGTAGTGTAGACCTACCATTTTGTGTTACTCCATTGTCAGTTGAGATTTGAACTAGCGTCTCGTTCGTATTCTGCAGATGCTCGATTACGACCCTGTTTGTGTGCTTTATATTTATTTTTGTTACTTGTGTGGCTTAGTTTTAATTCTCTCAAGAAACTGCTAAACAATAATATGAAATTGATTATAATTAATTAATTAAAACTGAGAGCAGAACTTATAGAAGGCCTAAATATGATATTTATATAAATAAAATAAACAAATTAATACAAGGTAGACTCACGAGTGATACGTTAGGCGGATAAGCTTATATACTGCAGATATTAAATCAGAAAATGACCATATGGAACAAATATCATTCAAAATACTCTTTACTATTTAAATAAACTATACATATGAATGAAATGGATTTGTTTGTAGCTATGTTCATGTTCAGAGAAATGAAGACAAGAGATAAATTTGTATACTAGCTATCATTTTATTTATCACAAACAGTAAATTAAAGATTCAAAAGAAATATTAATTTTACGTCAAATTCTAATTAATTTTAACGAACTTGTCAATCGAAATATTAACAAAATCTTAGCAGAAATAACAACTGCAGTGAATTCAGATCATAATGTTATCATGCATGATAACATTATCCTGCATGGCTGCATATTAGTGTTGAAAGATGAAACACTTTGCTTTATGCTAAATCTTTTTTATATTCTTTACTCTACAATTAGTTAACTATGAAAGTAAGTAACATATAGATTCATTGATACCCACAATGACATCTAGCAATCATAAATAACAGCAGTTATCTGTTTATCACTCGGGTACCTGTCAGATCTGATGGGCCGTTTGATGAAAATGACGTTAAATCAGAGCTGGATTTGCTGGGGCGTCAAGGAGTTCAACCTCTTGGAAAATGTGTGACTCCCTGACTAAAGTATTTCGGGGGTCTGTTTGCCCCCATGGCAAAGTCCTGATAACCCCTAACAAACCTTCGACCCCCAATGTCCCCCATGGAAAAATGAAACAAATCCAATCCTGCGTTAAATGACGTTAAATAATTCAAATTTACACAGTGGTCAAATAGGATTAATTAAATCAGTTATTTTTGTTACTTTCTGAATTAGAATTTTAAATAAATTGTGAAGTTCATCAGTTAAATTCAAACAGTTATTTTGATATATATATATATATATATATATATATATATATATATATATATATATATATATATATAATTATTAAAGCATGCAACGTCTAAACATCAATCAAATTACAAAATAAGGCAAACAAATGATCTAACTGGTATAACATAGAGCACAATATAACAAAAGCAACTAGATACTAAACTAGGAAGTACTTCTCCAATCGATTTACACATAAGCTCAAAATATGAAAAATATATCTGCTAGAAAGTCTTCCAGTGAGAGAGGCGTTAAAGTTTAGTATTACAGCGATACTGAATAATTAAAGAATGATATCCCTCGTAGCCTATTCCAATTAGTTATAATGAATTAATTCAATACCAAACTGTCGGTTTCAACTGTCACAAATTACACTATTATGTTGTCCAGATAAATATTTATTTTCTTGTGTCATTGTATCAATCACATCTGAAGAAAAATCAGTCAAGCAAACAATGATTTATTTTAACATTTGTCTCTTTATTTGGTATAATTATACTTCCAAGACGTGAGAGCAGAACAAAAACTTAATCCTTTCTGATTTAACAACGAGAGTTCTGAAAAGACATGATCAACTGAATTAATTCAGTTCATTAGTTACTGACTGACCGACTAAATATAGGAGACATTAAATTTAATCATATAACGTATAAACACAAAGTGATTGGCCAATTCTCTATTCAAATACATCGTTTTAAATCCATATTTAGATCAATTCCGTCATATACAGCACAGATCTTAACTGAATTGTACGTAATTAAATTACTGAATTCAAATAAATTAAAAAATTTAATGTAAATAAAAATAAAACCACTAAAGGCCATGTCCTCTAATCCTGATTTCAAGTGCATCTATTGAAACGACAGCACAAGGTCTAGAACTTGTTTGAAATGATGGCGTTCATGAAGTCCTCGTAGCCTATTTGAATGACGCCGCACTGCGAAGTGTCGCGCAGTCTGAACATGTCTGTGCTCGTCTTGAGCACGACGCACGACTGTATGAAGTTGTCCAGCGTGAGACGTCGCGTGCCCGTCGTGTCGTAGCGCATGACGACGTTCTGAGAAAACTGCGGAGACATACGGTAACCCATCTGCAGATAGGCTGCGTGTCAATCAAGTAATCAATGCTGAGAATCAGTCAATTAATTTGTTAACGAAGAGGAGTATATGTAGTAAACAGTAGAAACCAGTAGTTGTTGTAGGTAGACTGTATAGCAATCAATCAAGCAATCAATGCTGCGAATCAATACATTGATTTATCACTTTACGACGATATATATATATATATATATATATATATATATATATATAAAGTATATGAAGAAAGAAGCAGTGCTAAGCAATATCTGTACGTAGGCTGTGTATGAATCAATCAAGCAATCAATGCTGAGATTCAATAACTTAATCAATTATTGAAAATCGGTTTATGAATAAAGCTGCAGTACTATGCAATATCTGTACATAGTCTGTGTATCAATCAATAAACGTATCAGTTACAGATCACATGCTCTTCATCTCTACATTTGATGCATCGACTTCATTTTTAGTGATATCCCATCTAAGTTATCCCATCTTACTGATATCCTATCTTAGTGATACCCCATCTAAGTTATCCCATCTTAGTTATATCCCATCTAAGTTTAGACAGAAAACAAATCAATCTGACAATAATTATGGAAGATAGTATAGATAAAACTATTAAAAATGTTCTACGTTGCACATTATATTCAATTAATTATTACAAAAAACATATTTATTATGCTTAAGATCGTATTGAACACTTGTTACTGTTCTTGCCGTTTTTGCTCTCGTGTTTTGCTGCTGTTGTCGCTAAATATTGCTGTAGTTGCTTTTTGTTTTTTGTAGTTATTGTTGACGCTGATTAGCAATTAGTAAGTGACAACTCACCATTATAGAGTTCATTGGCATCAATGGAGCCGGACCTGTCTCTGTCAAACTGATCAAAGATCCCCTTCCACTGATGAATGTACGTCCATAGAGCCTGAAACTCATTGAAGTCTATCTGACCGCTGCGATCTCTGTCGAACATCCCTGCGCACAAATGTTAACATGTACTGCAAACTCATAAATCGATTAACCAAACAAACTCGCAAAGGCCATTTTAGTAAATGTAATCGCATTTTAAAATAGGAACATAAATTCCTCTGCCCAATGACTCTTTAGTAATCTACTAGCAGTCTTTACTTTAATATAAAATAACTGAAATTAATAATTTAACTAATAACAAAGACAAATATATGTAGACTACACAACAGTCTATAACTATATTACCCAACTAAAGCATACTCTAAATACTTACACAGAAGAATGTAACAATATAGCGAACTATACAATAACATATAATATAACATCATCATCATCATCTTCCCTTAAATCCCAGTTAAACCAGGGTCGGGATACGAATAGACTTTCTCCAGTCCTAAGACTTTAGAAGTTTATCCATTTGTTTAAGTTTTGTGGAAATTACTGGAGCCTAGGCACTCACCAACCGAATGCCCTTTCTGATGTTGGTATGAATCTTAGTACTTAGCCTTCTACGACACGTGCAGTCACCAGTTGGTCAAATTCTTCAAACGACCCGGACACAACACGGGGAATATATAATATATAATATAACGAAACTCAATAAATACAATATACTATATACTACAAATTTCTACAGTATCATATCACATAACTAAATAGCAGTATGACTTTACACTCACAACTGATATAAATCACGCAAAGGATTGACTCTGCATTTCATTAGCTGCGAGGTAAATTCCTTCACTAGCGTGTATATGGCTACGTCATAACTGTGTAATAATTAAGTCGTAATTGCATCAAAACGATATCATAATTACATCATAACTACCTACTCAGCCATCAGACGAGTTGATAAAACACTTGTCTGACCAGCAAGAGGCCACACGTTTGAAATGCTGCCTGGCTGTATGATACAGTACAATATGCTGAAAAAAGACACTGAACTCAGCCTTGCTAAATAAGATGTCAGTTCTTTTATAAAGCTTGACTGATACTAGTTCAACTTTTTAGGCTTCATGCCGGTTCAGAAAAAAAGCTGTCTCGAAGTATATCTTGGGTCACGGTACATGTGTAGTGATGTTGTTACTAATAATAATTAAATCTGCTAACCAATCATAAGTCGACAAGTCTCAATGTTGAAGTGGCTCCAGTTGGCATTGGTGAGAGCCTGCTGCAGTTCCATCATACTGATCCTACCACTTCTGTCTCTGTCCACGGCTTGAAACCACATCGCTATGTTAGGATCAACTGTCAAATAAAATACAACCTTAGATTGCTTAAAGTTAACATTCCTTTAGAAATAATCCCTAGTGATCAGTAAAGTGCAGGAAAATCAACATAACTGAATATAACAAGCAGTTTTGACTCATAGTAATTGAATATAGCAAGTACTTTTGTCTCATCACAACTGAATATATCACAGTCTTGACTCACATGGCTATATATAATGAGATCAGATCTGAGACAAGCACAAACTCTCTCTCTTTCCTAGTGCACTGCCTACTGGCAGGTCCATGGTATATAGCGCCTCCACTCTTCTCTATCTTCCGCTTTCCACTTCATTTCTACATAAGAGTGGGTATTTAAATCACAAACAATACATTTAAATGAATTGATAACATTGTAAACCTGGAGGACCCCCATATCCAGGCTGTCCATAGGGAGGTTGTCCATAACCTGGTGCACCATAGCCGGGCTGCCCATACGGACCCTGAAAGTATAAACACAATAAGCTCAGAGGTCAAGCAGTAGCAAGCCATCAAGTATCAAATTTAAATGATACGACCCTGGTAAGGCTGTGATTCAAGGAAGATGATGATGATGATGATGATGATGATGATGATGTATAATATATATTTTATGTTATGTCTTATTTACACATCAATGTTACTTCCAAGGGATTAAATATAGATATGAGGTGATTTTCTTTATTCTTCAATTTTTGCTCAGTCGCCGCTTATGACATGTACAGTTTATGAATGGACTATTCTTCAGTGGCCCGGAAACAACACAGGAATAGTTGCAGTGCATGAGATAAATAGATACGTCTAAAAAACCTAGATTAACAACAACAACAAAAATGAAATTTGACATAGTAATTTATAATAAATTTCAGGTGATAGTTTCATTTCAATGTTTAATGTATAGCATTCAATATTACAATACCGCCTTATTATTCAAAACTTAAAAAAGTATTATGAAAGTTGTTGTGCCATTTACCAAAGTGCTGTAATTTGAAAGTTTAACTATTTAAAGTTTAACTAAACTTCTTCTATGCTAATATCTATTCTGCTCATTGGAGTATAAATGTTGAAATAAAAGCGAAAGCCTGTGTCTATATTCTACAGTTTAAAGTATTTCACAGTATTTCTGTCATAATTATCTTAGTAATACACCTACGTGTTACTAAGAGGTATACATACATCAGTTTACATAGCGTCTCTCTATTTTGTAGTTTATACACACCTGAGCTGGTGGTACTCCACCATAGTAGGCCATTTAGCTGCTTGAAGTAAGCTCGAATGGTGCACGGAATAAAAAACTGAACACGGGACCTCCGGCTTCTGTAAAGCAATTTTTTCTAAATAATTAAATCCTAAAAGTTTTAATATAAACAGATTTAGATAACATTCATGGGTTTTTTGAATCTGGAAATTCCAATATTTACTAAACAATGATAACTCCTCTAAAGTCCGAATGTCGAAATAGATTAAATTTGCTTCAATATCGTTGATTAATTACGATTATCGTGGATTTTATTATTGTAAATTGAATATTTAAAAAAATTTAAATTATAAAGTTTATTATGGGTAAACACGCGATTAAAACAGGTTACATTAAAACATTAAATTTAAGCTGCGATTATCTTCGCCACACTATTAAGAATAACGGAAAGTATGGAACGTCTTAAATCAGATCGTGAATTATCTTCCTTCTACTTTATACGCTCCTCAACTTTTCCCATCGGCCTTTCCTTCTATATTTACAGTCTCATATACGGGCTAAAAACATCTAAATTCTCTTTGCGCTTTCCTATAGCTATATTCACGTTCCAAAATCCATGGATGGACTAAGGTCAATACGTAAAACTCCATTCCACTATAGCATGCAGTGGTAGCATACAGTGGTAGCATACAGTAGTAGCATACAGTGGTAACATACAGTGGTAGCATACAGTGGTATCATACAGTGGTAGTATACAGTGGTAGCATACAGTGATAGCATACAGTGGTAGCATACAGTGGTAGCATACAGTGGTAGCATACAGCGGTAGCATGCAGTGGTAGCATACAGTGGTAGCTTACAATGGTAGTATACAGTGGTAGCATACAATGATAGCATACAGTGGTAGCATGCAGTGGTAGCATACAGTGGTAGCATACAGTGGTAGCGGAGTAAGAATACCCCCGGGGGTACGTGGTACCCCACCTTCGACTTTCGGGGTACCCCGGGGTACCCCGGGGGTGGGGTACCCCCGGGGTACCCCGACTGCATTTCACTTGTATGTGTTGTATGCATTTACAGTCCCTATACTAAGTATATATAGCATTTATGGTCCCTATTTGTAGTCCTATACAATTAGGCCCTACACAAAAGAAGGTATAGTGATTATTTGACAAAGAAAAACACTCGAGTATTGCTTATCGAACTTCAAATTACAATAACGAAACTACAATAATGTATAACGTCAAACAAACATATGATGCAATACTTCTAATATATGTAATATTAAGTTACAATTTTCAACAGCACTATTTAGTATCCATGCATATATAGGCCTAATGTGTTAACCTTGATTCGTTCGTATTCGGGCTTCCTACCATTGCGTCACCAGTTGCGATCAAATAATTCTTTAGGCCTATCTGTATAAATGAATTTTGAAATTTATTTAAACTCCAATCGTGTACCCATACATGTAGTACCATGTATTATTATTATATATATTTTTCCATGCGAACTATAATCATTAAATTAATTATTATAAATAGTAATAATTATAATTAATTAATTAATTAATTAATTAATTAATTAATTAATTATGATTCTTTAATTTGATAAGAATTTAAAGTTAACCCCTCTTTTAAGAATTTATAATTAACCCCTCTTTTAAGAATTTAAAGTTATCCCCTCGTCTAAGAATTTCAAATTAACCCCTTGGATTCAGACAGTGGCTTGTACCATCATTGACATGAGATAGTGACGCTAAACTGGCCTTGGCTTTAGCCTTCAGCTATTAAAGCAGAATATCTCAGTAGGCCTACAGAAGCTCTATCAGCGACGTGCATGCTGAAGATAGTTGATTAATGCGCATCTGTTCAACAAATTTGTGCACCAAACTGTTAAAGCAAACAAAATCAATAATTCCTAATAGAGTGATTTAGTTTAAACAGATATATTTTACGACGTCCAATTCCTCAAAAGCAATGAACAACAGGTATATCTTAAGTTATCAACGTAATCATTCACAACGTTTTCTCTTGAGTCCTGAATACCTCGAAGCAGATGACCTCAATCAGTTTAACAGTCATTATGGTCTGTTAGCGCTAATTAATGCTTCATTGAAAGCCTGCAGTTTACGGCGTGTATACTTCTCGGGTTTTCAAACTGATGACCCAGTTCACATGTAGCACTAACAGTTGCAGGTGGCGTCAACAACTTATAACAAATAATCTCGCACCAATAGAAGGCGAATGCTTTACTGGGACGTTAACTTTAATGATTTATACATCCGCCCGGATCGCTTCTGTGACACTGGTGGATACTTGTAACTCTTGTGTAGCCTATATATATATATATATATATATATATATATATATATATATATATATATATATATATACAGCCTCTATATATATTATATAACATATACGTGTATATTTTAGGAATAGATAAATATATTATATATTATGTATATATAAATTATGAATATAGGCTATATATATATATATATATATATATATATATATATATATATATATATATATATATATATATACATGTATATATGTATATACACACATACATACATACATACATACATACATACATACATACATACATACATACATACAAACATACATACATACATACATACTTAGCATAGCCTACTAACAAAGTCGATCGACTAATGAAAATGATATGAAAGGACAACTCAGAACCATTTTTTTCAAAGAACATGTACATCTATTATATCTGCAATAACTCTGCTATACAATATTTCTAAGTGCATGCCTCCTGCATCAAGGGCCCCAAGATTTAGATGCCTCCTTCAAGATTGATCCAGGCTACGGCACTGCATCCACTGCATGATGTTGTGATGAACAAGACAGCACCTCCGCGTACGCAAGCCCTCGATCCTGCCCAATCTAGCCCACAGTACGATCGAAATTGTTTGATGAAATAATTTAAAATTTCGTTGCTGAATTGGCCTAGCCTAAAAATCTAAAGCAAGAAAGTTTGGTGGTTTCTATGCGGTAGACAAGGTACAAAATGAAAATGGGGAGTCACCAAAATGCTAAGAAACCATTGACAACTGAATAACATTGACATTGATATTGACATGTGTAAATTGTACACACATGTACCACTTAATTGATATCCCAATAATCAATCAACATGTTTATCAATAATCAATCAGCATTGTAAGATGTATCAAAATAGCGATACTTGAATACGGTTACGTATTCTTGGCAGGTTGCAAATTTTTCAGAGAAACAATGTATTACTAGCGTGAAGAATTATGGCGTGAAATTGCTACTAATTCGGCAATTATACGCTGCAGTAGAGTGACATTCTAACAAGGCTATAGGCTGAAGCTCACTGCAAGTTAGCCGTCTGTAGGCCAACGTTTAAGAACGATTTGAACATCTGGACTACAAATGTAGGGCCTAAAATCCATCTTAGCAAAAGACGTGTGGCTCTATCTGATTTTACAGAGAATGCGCTTTAAATACGTTATCAATTTTAGACTTGAATAGCCTACATTTTAAAACTTTGATATCACTGATTAATCTTCTCTGATCGATTATGATTGATTGATTAATTAATTGATTGATTCATTGATTTGATTTATTGATTGATTGATTGATTAATATGTTATTTATAACAAATATAGTCAATTAGTTCTCAGTATCATAGTAAGCGTACAACGATTCCTGCACATATTTTATGACTACGCTGATTTTGAGTTTTACAGCGATTGCCTCGATCCATTGCGGATAAGCTTTAATTACGTCTTCGTGAATTTGCTTTCTTAATGACGCAAGAAGGGTCAGTCTCTGAATTAAGGTCTGCAAGCTCCTAAAAAGTGTTAAGCCACTATATCGGATAGTTATATTGCTCTACTGTATATGTCTACATAGGCCTATAAGTTTTCTTTAACTCTTTACTTCAGATTACTATTCTTAGTCTTGATTTTCATCCACACGGTCTGCCGTAACTTCTTGACAAGCCTATTTCATTTTTTCTAGTTTTTGCTCACCGTCCCTCTTTGTTGCTCTATCGATCTCTCCCTGGCCCATTACGAGTCTCCTTGAATATCTGTGTGTAGGCCTAAAGTAAACGACGCATTGATTGACTTAATTAGCTACAAGAATGGCCTCAATCATGAATCATGAACTCTAAATAAGAATGACTTGTAAAGATGAGGAGAACTTTGCCCGTTGCTTAATTAATGTGAAATAAGCATAGCCTCTTAACTTACAAAGGAAGCTTTATGGAAATCTTTTGTAGAGTTTTCGTAGAGAATGGCTTTAAAAAGTCAACAAAGACGCGCGCAGATATCATATCGTATTATCCTTTTTTGAGCTTGACTAATCGGACAGATGTTTTATAGAAAAAAGGAAATACACGAATTCATCGATAGCGAAAAATACTAAAATATTCAGAGCTGGTAAGATGGGCTTAATTAACATTGAATTTAAATGGGCCAATAATTCTATATTTCTTTACAACAACAACAACAGAATTAGAGTGCTACTGTCGTCTATGACAACATTAAGCACTGTAGTACCAAATCAAATCCGATGAGCAGAGTGTGGAGTTCAAAAACGGTACAAGCCAAAATCCGAGAGGTCGGTCCGAGGAAGGGTACTAGTGGCTTTACAGCACCAAAGATGTTTATTTTCATTTGGATTTAATACATGTACATGTATGTTATCAAAACAACAAATATTTGCAAAAAAGAGCCACTGATTATGAAATGGGTCTAATATTTGATATTTATTTGCAGTTATAGGCTTATAGCCATATAGCGGCTCCGACTAGGCATAAAGCATTAAATAAATAAATAAAATAAATGCATGTGTAATTATTATTAATCAAAATAAATAATATATCTAAACATTATGTCGCTACAAATTAAAATATTTTTAGTAGGCTAAGCTTATACATGTAATGTTTTACGTTTGAGTACTGCATTATAAGCATCCCTTGTAAATAACATTTTCAGTAGTAATTAAATTAAATTAAATTACTATTGAATTGTATATTAAATTAATTCCAATTTAGTACAATATTAAATTAATTAGTCTAACTTTTAAATTAAATCTTGGTGCTAAATAAATAGTTATTGTTATGATATCATAATGTTTCAAATTTAGGTAATAAAATAAAAAATAGATTAGCCCTACATAGGCCTATATAATGAAATAGCCTGATCCACTTTTGTTAGTTAAGCTTAGATTCCCAATTATTCTATTGCAGTAAATTAACCAAATTTTGTTGTTGTGTTTAACTTACGAGAAAGGTTTCCAGCTTGCATAATTTCGCAACGTTAATGATTTCTTTACAGTAGTTACAGTAGTCCTCACTGTTGCTAAGAACTATTAGCCCAGTCGACGTTAATTGGAATTAATTTATTTTCCTATGAATAAACTTCGTGAGTGAGACGTAGAGAAGCTCGACAGTACCACCACGTAAGAGTCGCAACTCGTACGACTCATTAGTACTCATAGTAATTTTCTATTTGAGAAATAAAAATACAGTTAATTGCCAAAATTATATTAATTTAAATTAATAAGTTAGTTAACCAATTGGGACCTTGAATAAGACTAGGTTGTAGCATTTCTCCGATATTATTTAACATTTATTCAGAGACAAAGATGGAGGAAACCATGGAAGATGTTGTAGAAGGAATAAAGGTAGGAGGCAAATTATTGCAAGATGTGAGATTTCTAGATGATCAAGGAATGGTAGCGGGAAGGTAGAATGGACGCAAAAGGTAATGGATAGGCTGAATGATACGGAATTGAATAACGGTATGGAGCTTAATATTAAAAAGACAAAAGTGACCAGAGTGTCCCACGCAGGAAAGTGGTAAAGTCAATATTACAATAAACGGTACGACATTGGAAGAGGCAAGAACTAAATATCTACTGTAGGTCATACTGTAACAGACGATGAGATATGTGAGACTGCAATATGCAGTAGGATTGCACAAGCAAAGGAGGCCTTCGGTAATATATGGGAAGGAACTTTTAACAATGAATCTAAAGAAATCTAATAAAGACACAAAGATAGAGATTGTGAAAACCTCGGTATGGACCACGCTATTATATGGATGTGAAACATGTACCTTAAGGAAGGAAGATATCAGGAAACTAGAAGCATAGAAAATGTGAATATGGAGATATACATGTAATAGATAGAATAGATAGAAAATTTGGATTTGGACGGTTAATGGAAAGGATTAGCTGGACCCAAAGTTTACAAATGAAGAAAACGTGTTCAAATTTAACAAGTGAAGAAACTAACAAAAGTCATAGAAGGTAGAATGGAAGGAAAGTAGAGGCTAATCAAGATTAGGAATGTTTAGACAATTTAAAGAACCACTCATACGTGGATATGAAGGAAAACAGAAGATAGCGAAAAGTGGAGGCGTTAAATGCCATAAACCTGCTAATAGGCAGTGCACTAAGAGAGAGAGAGAGAGAGCGAGAGAGTGAGTGAGAGAGGGAGAGAGAGAATAAGTTAGACAATACTAGTGAAATTTGGAATGTTATTCCTCAAGAGCAGAAGATATCAGGAATGAATCCTTTTTAAACTTACAAATTCTTAGTGTAGTGAGCTGGAGTTAACAGTTTCTTCATATTTATATGCTGGATTTAATTTTTAGCTGCAATAATTAAAATATAATCCGTACATACATAGCATTCAGTAATTGGCGCACAATAATATATTAAATATAAAGTAAACACGCATTATAGCGAAATATTCAACTATGTTGATATCTATCACTTTTTAGTACCATATGTTTAAACCTTTAGACAATTTATTCCATTTTTCGTGTAATCAGTCCAGTGAATGTCCGAGATTTTACTTTCAGATCAGCGCGGCTGGTATTCAAACCCACGAGGATTCGATTCACCACAGGATCTGTCATTTAAAACTTCATAACGTTACCCCCACGCTATTAAGACATTCAAAAAATATGATAAAAATATGAGTGCGATGTAAATAAAGTCGAAGTAGAAATGTATGTGTCAATTTTGAGACAATTTAAACTGTATAGGGCTAGTGATTAATCATGATTAATATTTAAAATAAGAACAATTAAAGACTACTATTTACTCTTTAATGAATTATTACATAATATTATTAAAGAATCATTACACATTTAAATTTTAATTATCACTTCTTAATCGTGTGCACGACGTTGTCGAATCTAGCAATTTGTAGTCAACAAATTAATCCATACAAATAATTTTAAATTTTATTTATTGAATTTGTTGTCGATTCTAGCAATTTGTAGTTAACAATTTAATCCTTTACAATTTAAAAAAAATTAAATTAATTGAGTAATATAATTAGACGTTTATAAGATGTCACAACCTCCTACATATTTAGACGCTAGCGGGGGGTCGAGCCCCCCACGTCGTGGCAGCACTAGTTCTAGAGGGACAAGTGGGGGAGGGGGAGGGGAGCCCGAGAGAGCCCTATGGGGCAACAAAGTTGAATTCTTTCTAACAATGGTGGGCTATGCAGTTGGGCTAGGAAACGTTTGGAGGTTTCCTTATCTGTGCTTCCGTAATGGAGGAGGTACTGTGAATAAGTATAATAATATTTATATTTTTTAATAAATTTTGAAGACTATAGTTAGTCAATCATTTAGTAATAAATAGAGCTTTCAATCGGTCAATCAATCAATCAGTCAATAAATCAAGCAATCAGTCAATCAATATAGAAAGCAAGGTAGTACAAAAGAGAAAAGCAATTAATTAAGTAATGTACTAGTTGACCGATCTCTCTCTCTCTCTCTCTCTCTCTCTCTCTCTCGCTTTCTCTAACTTTATATCTAATTTATTTTCTTTGTATTTGTCTTTAGAATAGCGTCAGTTCCCAGATTCATATCTCTTTGTCTTTCTGTCTGATTTCACGCTCTTCAAACTGTACTCTCTCAAAGAACTTATGTTTCTCATTATCTTCCATAGTTATTGCTTAGTCACCGTTTTACAACACGCGCATAAAATAGTCGAACTATTCTGCAATAATGCAATCACATGAACTTGGGTAAAACGAATAGAATTCTATCGTCAACCAATAATTCAGAAATACGCTCAGTTGATACATTGCCATATCGATTTTCGATCATGCATAACAATCGCGACCATACAGATTTTTATTATTAACCAAGTACAAATTATAAGTTACATGTGTACACAGCTTCTTCATCTGTAAGCTCTTAATGTCGTGATCTTCTTACTATCAGATGTTACGAGATAACGACCAGCACGAGAGTATTTCACAGTGGCATACCAAAGATCACTAACATTTAGAGCTTTTTCGGTTTATTAGTACTCTTCAGTGCACTGCCAAGTGGCAGGTTTAAGGTACACATTCATACTCAAAGTCTGCTTTCTCGCTCCATAAGAGCACTCCTTCGATTAACTTAGATTAACTCTTTACAAAGTCTATGCCTTATCCATACCTTATGTAGCCTATAGCTTGGGAAAATATGGCTTCTGAGGTGGTTTCCAGTTACCTAAATTATAAGTTAAAAGTTTCTTTTAAGTTCCTATCTGAATATTTTAGAGTGATTATGCAGTTGTACATTCTGTGTCAGGAGCATTCCTGATCCCGTACTTTGGGACTCTGGCTCTGGTGGGACTTCCACTATTCTTCATGGAACTCGCTTTCGGTCAGTTCGCGAGTCTTGGACCCATTGCGATATGGACCATCAGTCCACTCTTCAAGGGTTAGTCAATTGTGTGCTCACAACAACAGCAGTCGCAATCACGAGACCTGGGTTCAAATCCCAGGTCAGTTATCAAGGGATTAAACTTCCGGGATGACGAAAGAGTTTTCTTTGAATTGACGTTTGCTACCATGTGCACAAGGTGAAGGCAGCGACTGCTAAGTGTCTCTAAGTTATATGGAAATAACAAAATTAAAGAAAATGCTACTTTAAAAAAGCTAAAGCTACTTTTAACGTCAGTTTCCTCACTAGAAAGCGATGTTAGTGACGGGCGAACCCGGTATTTGAACCCCGCACATACTGATCCGCGGTGAATATCTTATAGACATCGCCACTGGTTCCAGCCAGTGGCGATGGTGACGTATTAAGCCAGGAAACTGCTAAAGTATGTGGAGTGTCATGTGTACTTAGAGCGATAAAAATGTTAACAGAAATAGAGGCAACAAACAACTAATCTTAAAAACTGAACCAGACTCTCTCTATTTATAGTTAAACCTCTAGAATTCCATCTGCTCATTCATCCGAAAAATAAATTCGAATTAGTCTATTCTAAGTTGACAGAAACTTTAATTGCGCTTGAAGAATTTTTGTTAATTAATTAAGCCTACTACTAATTCAATACAGTTAGTGTGCCTGCTTTGACTCCAATCGTTTTCTATTTTTCTGAAAACTTATTGACTACCTATTACATGTATTTGGCTGGAGCCAATGGCAATGTCGGTAAGATATTCGACCGCGGATCAGTAGGTGCAGGGTTCAAATCCTGCGCTCGCCCGTCACTGACATCAATATCGGGTGAGAAACTGACGTTAGCATTAGCTTTATCAGCTTTTGCTTTGCTTTTTTGATTTACGAGACTGTTTAGACTATTAAAATAACTGTAAATTTTTTTACATTTTCCTAACTCAAACACTTGCAACAACTAATTAGCAACTTTATGAATAATACATTATATCTAAGATTAGATTAAGATATTTAAAAAACTATTTAACCTGAAATCGTATTTTAAATAATATTATTATGTAATTAGTTACTTGCTTCCTGTAGTTATAACCCCTTCACTGACGAGTTTCCTGCCGTTTCGAGCAGGAAACTGCGTTAAAATTAGCTTTAGCTTTTTTAAAGTTACATTTCTTTAATTGTATTATTTCCATATAACTTAGTTATGTGGAAATTGACGTTAAAATTAGCTTTAGCTTTTTAAAGTTACATTTTTAAAATTTTATTATTTCCATGTAACTTAGAGACTATATAGTTTTAGATTTTAAATCAATGCAATCAAAACAAAATTCAATCCGTAATTTTAAATAGACATCTCAGAATGGAAAGTTATATGGGGCCTGACAGTTATACTTGCCCCAAATCCATCTCTTCTCAATTTTACATTCATGTGCTTCAAAGATTTCTTTTATACGTTTGATTGCCTAAAGATTCATCATCATCATCATCATCCTTCCTTGAATCCCAGTTTAACCAGTTTAATCCGACCCTCATTGCCTTAAAATTAAAATTAAGATAATAATAAAATAATACTAAAATTTACCAACATTTAAATTTCTTTTATTTTTAAAATTTAGTATGCTACAATTATAGGTTTGGGTTATTCGATGGTCATCATCAACACGTGCATAGGCATCTACTACAACGTGATTGTGGCGTGGACCATCTACTACTTCTTTGCCTCTATGACCTCTCAACTGCCGTGGTCAACATGTGACAACACCTGGAACACTGAGTACTGCTTCACAGCTGATCAACTGAGAAATCTCTCCAGCATTGGTAGGCTCGTATTTCTTTCATTAATCAAACAATCAATGAACTCATGTCTTAAACAATCTACCAGTCAATCAAATTTACCATTCTTTTACATTCTATTTACCAGTCAATCAAATTTACCATTCAAATTTATCAATCTTTTCATTAGTTAGTCAACAAATTATTCAATTTTCAAATCAGTCAATTAACATGCATGTGCATACTTAATTAATAAATCAATCAACAAATCACTGTCCATCAGCGAATCTGTAATTATATCACTATTTAATCACCAAATGACGCAATCCGTCTATGAGATGGATCTAAAGTCTTAATACTTTAATACTTCATTTAATATTTCCATATTTCTACTCTAATCAATTGAATTCATCTCTTGAAATGTCGCTTCCACCGCCTCTACAGCTGCAGAATCTCCTAAAACTTCTGTCTTCAGACAGGTAAGTCAGACATTCAGTCAGCCAGTCAGTCAGTCCGTCATTCAGTCATCTAATCACTCTGTCAATTAAGAAATCCATCCATCTGTCACTCAGTCAGACTTTAAATCAATCATTTATATCTAGCCCTATCGAAATGTTGAGATATTTATTTTTTGCATAATTAATTTTTACATGTAAAGTATTTTTCATTTTCACGTGTTTTGTGACAGGAAACATAACGAAGGAAGTCAACAACATGACGATTCAAATCAGTCGATCAGAAATCAAAACACCCAGCGAAGAGTATTACTAGTATGTACATGTATGTTAAATTCTAGGTGCTATATAGTATCATGAACAACAGAAGCTGTATAATATCAATGTTTTCATAACGAAAAAATATATAGTGAATTAACTTCATATATACATGCACATATACCCGTATTCGTATATATATATATATATTATACAGTATATTTCTATGCATATATATATATATATATATATATATATATATATATATATATATATATAGTTTATATAATATTATATACATGTATACATGCAAATATACATAATATATGCGTATACAGGCCTACTGTACATAGAGCCAGCATACGTACTGTACATGTATTATATATATACATGTTTATATATATATACATATATATATAAATAAATATATACATGTATATATATACATATATGAATGTATATATACGTATATATACAGTATATCTTATATTTTTAAATATATTACTATATATGTATATATACAATTATATAAATATATGTATATATATAGGATGAGTAAAAAAAAGTGATAACACCAGGAAAAAGTTTGAATATCTCAGGCTATTGTTAATATTTTCAAATCAAACTTTTACCAATTACTAAAGGACTAATTTGTGATGTGGTGGCCAATTTTCATTCATTTCAACCCATATATTGGCCAGTTATACAAGTTTCAGCAGAGCAACCCCCTTTTTTACCTAAAATGGCGTTTGTTACAAAGGTAACGGCAAATTGCACTTCATTGGCGAGAAGGAAAGGTGAACGCTCAGTATTACGTCAATACTTTACTTCCGGAGCTGTTTGATGATTGCAATGCTCTTATACCAAATGATTTCATCTCTCAGCAAGATGATGCTCCAGCTCATGCATCTCGTCATGCGCAGGAATGGATCAGCGAGAGAAATCCGCATTTCACTAAGAAGAGTGAATGGCCTCTAAACTCTCCCAATCAAAATCCCCTGGATTACTATTTCTGGGGAACCATGCTGCATCTCTATCAGAAACACCAGTTGAAGCCTACAAACAAGACAGAACTGCAGGAAGAGCTACAATCAATTTGGGAGAGGCTGCCCCAAGCTGGACTCAATAAGGCTGTCCTAGCGTTCCGAAAGCTACTATAGTTCTGCGTAGCAGCTGAAGGAAAGCATATTGAATAGTCAGTAATGCAAGCAACTACAAACTGGTTCTTTCTGAACCACCACAACGACCCTTTTCAGGGTAATAAAATAAAATAAATATATATTTTAATTTACAGTACATTCAAAAAAGGGGGGTTGCTCTACTGAAACTTTCACAACTGGCCAATCTATGTATTAAAATGTATAAAAAAATTGGCCACCTCATCACAAATTAGTCCTTTAGTAATTGGTAAAAGTTTGATTTGAAAATATTGACAATTGCCTGAGATATTAAAACTTTTTGCAGGTGATATCACTTTTTTTACTCACCCTGTATATACATTTACATAGAATATATATATATATATATATATATGCATACATATATATGCATGTATATACATGTATATACATGTATATAACTGTATATAGTAACTGATTGATTGAGCAGCAGGGAGGTGCTGGAAATCACGGGGGGGATAGAGCACGGGGGACGGGTGATGTGGTCCCTGGCTCTCTGTCTGCTCCTCGCCTGGACCATCGTCTTCTTCGTGCTCATCAAGGGCATCTCTTCTCTGGGCAAGGTATGGCTCCTCAATAGCCTGATTTTACCTAGACGACGTATGGCTGCAGTTCTGTGGCTTAGTAGAGAGAGAGAGAGAGAGAGAGAGAGAGAGAGAGAGAGAGAGAGAGAGAGAGAGAGAGAGAGAGAGAGAGAGAGAGAGAAGAGAAGAGAAGAGAAGAGAAGAGAAGAGAAGAGAAGAGAAGAGAAGAGAAGAGAAGAGAAGAGAAGAGAAGAGAAGAGAAAAGAAGAGAAGAGAAAAGAAGAGAAGAGAAGATAGAACCGTGTTCATTTATTTTTGCTTCTGAGTTAAATTAAAAAGTTAATTTTCGCGTCTTTTTTCGGAGCATTTCTTGCTTTTTAGCGGCTGGAAAATTACATATAAACCACATAAATCAATATAGCTCGCAAATAGACAAAAATAAGGAATTGAAATAAATATTTGAATAAAGCTCTAACATTAGTAAACGTATAATCCTTTTGTACTATTGTGAACACTTTACCTGAGATCTTCATTGCGTTTAGAAGCAGTCCAAAGCAGATTATGTGGTTTGGCAATTTCACTAGTCTACCAATTTAGTAACATTTTACCGGCGCTGTTATGCGTATACATGTGTAACAAAGTCTGCTTGTATTAAATTTATGAGATTAAAATATGGAGATATGGTCCCAGATGTCATCATGAACACAATTGAAGAAGGAACAAGATGAAAAGTTGACCAAAGTGGCCTGATGAATATTATGTGCTGAGACGTGGAAGTAGCTGATTGGTGGAAAGTGGAAAAGACGCTGATGTGTAAAGGAAGCTGAGAGAAACAATAAAAAGTTTATTTTTAGTTCGAGTTGGGAGAATAAAGAGTCCGGGAGTTGTTGTGTAAAGTTGAGACTCGAAAGCTGATGAGAAGAACAAAGGAGACATAGAAAATGGATGAAATTTAGCCTACATAAGGATGGAGCAGGAGTCCAGCAAAGCGGGGACCAGGGTTGCAGTAGGGAACGTGAGTCCGGGGCGTCGGGATTCAGGTGACAGAAAGACATGGGTTGAATTGATCCTTGGGCTTGAGCACTAAGAGAAAGACAGAGAGAGAGAGAGAGAATTAGAATGAAAGAATTAAAGAAAGAAACAACAGTCTAGGGTTTAGTAAACTAGTTTGATTAGAGGTGAAATGTTGTTAATTCTACACTATATTAAACATCTGCTTATTTTTACCGACGTCGTTGTTTGATAACTATCAAGTTAGGAAACCCGAACTGTCACAGAGACAGCATTATAAAGTAGATTCAACAGAATGTTCATTCATCATCAGCATCATATTCAGAAGACTCATTCACAACGTCAATAGAGTCTCTACAAGGTTTTGAGCTAGTTCAACTATAGAACGAGAGATTCATCTTACATCATCATCATCTTCAAACCACGTCCATATCCATTATACACACCTCCAATACCCCAATCTCGGCAATACTGTAGTTGCCTCTTGTTAGCACTTGCAATTTGAGGAAATTTCATTTAAATTATTTTCTGACCTAATCAATCGCCTATCCATAATTGTCTTGATTGACTAATTAACTGATTTACTTTAATTAACTGATTAACTGATGACTTGATTGATAAGTTTGCTGACACAATTCTACTTTTTATTTCTTGTAACAATTAACGTATCTAGAAATAAGCCTACTATTTATTACTTTTTTGTTTTTAATTTTAAAAATCATCACCTACGAGGTTGATTGACTGATTAGTTTCGAAACATGCAGTTGATTTTGTCAATTGTTTCAGGTTGTTTATTTTACGTCCGTGTTTCCGTACGTCATCCTGACCATCATGCTGATACGAGGCTTGACTCTAGACGGAGCAATGGGAGGAATATTGTACTACATCAATCCTGACTTCACAAAACTACAAGATGCCAGGGTAAGATTTAACCGTCTTGTCTGATTAAATAACACCCCTCTCAAGTTAGTTAAGAGGCTTAAGCAGTTTAACGCCAGTCGCGTCACTGGAGCAGATGTCATTGACGGGTGTGCCTGGGATTAGAAATTTGCCTATACTGATATACAATTGAAAATGTCGTGCCTTAGGTAGGGGCGTCCACACAATGCTAACCGCGATGCACGTTGCGTGTTGCGTCGTAGAAAATAACTGAAGTGGGAAAAGGAACGATCTTTAAAATGACGAGGGGTTGTAAAGTTACTGTTAAAAGTTGGTCTATTCATCACGTGCCCCGGACTCAACACGAGGTTCATATACATGATCGATACCATTAATAGGGAAAATGACGTCACACTTACCCACTAACATCTAAAACAGACTAACGATTTAACACGTGCAACTGAAATGTTATTCACATGAATCGTATCAAAGCGGATTTTAATTAGACAGTTTGGTACATAAATACGTTTCTATATTAACAAGAAAGTCATCTCGCCCCTTTAACCCTTTCTTTACCGGGATTTATTGGAACCAGAATAACGCTACGCTATTGGTAAATTTAGATGCTATTCATTCTAGGAAATTGGTCTCTCTCGCATTCAGACTACAAAACGTCTTAGTTGCGTATGTGGACTTTCAAGTACCGCTGGTAAAATAAGGTATTGTCCTTGAGAGTCATAGATACAACTTGTAATAGGAAGAAGATTTCAAAGTACCAGCAGTAATTAAATTGATTGATACACTTGCTGGCAGGCTTGGAGCGATGCTGCCACGCAGATATTTTTCTCTCTCAGCACCTGCACTGGAGGACTCATTGCCATGGCGAGCTTCAACCCTTTCCGTAACAACTGCAGACGGTATACAATGCCAGTAATAATAATGATAATAATAGTGATAATAATAATAATAAATAATAATAATACTAAAGTAATGATAAATAAATATATAATGTATAAATAAAAATAATAAATAAATAATAAGAATAATAATAAATAAGAAAAATAATAAATAATAATAATAAATATTTACAAATAAATAATAATAATAATAATAATTATAAGACAATGAGGCGATTCGAGTAGCCGTTAGTTTCCGTTTAGGGGGCGAAAACTTGCGAGCCTCCCATGTTGCCCCTGCGGTCATGAACTCGACGCTTTAGGTCTCCACGGCCTCTCCTGCAAACGAAGCTCAGGTAGAATGTCCCGCCATCACAATTTAAATGACTTACTATAGCGAGCACTTTCAAGAGCAGGCATCCCTTCCTCTAAGGAACCAAGTGGGTTGTCCAGATCAGATGGCAAGCGTCCGGACGGTAAGAATTTAGTGCCCTGGTGCAACGGTAAATGTGCCGTATGGGACGTCACGGTCATTGACACTATGGCAAACTCCTACCTGAATAAGACTTCAGTCACAGCTGGTGGAGCTGCTGTTCATGCCGCCTCTAGGAAGTTGGATAAATACCGTGATCTATCCTTAGGATATGAAGTTGTTCCGGTGGCCATTGAAACCATGGGTCCGACGAATCCCGAAGGAGTTGACTTTATTGATGGCATAGGCAGACTTATTGCAGAGAAAACCGGCGATAAGCGAGAGACATATTTTCTTTGGCAAAGGCTTTCCATGACTTTGCAAAGATTTAATGCAGTCTGCTTCAATAATTCTTTTAAGCCGATTGATGACCTCGAGTACCCGGGCGGCGATTCAGCACGTATTGCTTGAATCGTTTTTATCAAACCCCAGGTTCTTTACACCGGGGTAAAATTTAAAAAATTATCAGAATAATAATAATAATCCATAATATGTATAGCTTCATTTGCCTGTTAGTGACATCAGTTTAGTTTTCGACAAGTCTGAAAGGCAAAAAGAGATCAGTGTGCGAAGTTTAAACTTAACTACGATAGCTGTACTTAATTTAGCCTATTTACCATTCTGCTAGGTTTTTAGAATAGGCCTAAGTTGCTTGTAACTGCATGCAGCTGGGTTGCTAAATTAAATGTCTCATAGTAAAGCGTTAGTAAATCAATTATTCTATGCTCAAATAAATTTGCATATTAAATTATATAGTTCATGTACATGTATAAATTTTGAAACAGTCTAGCTAATGCATTCAGTCCTAGTTTTATTCATCCAGTGTGCTGTATAGGCAGCATTATCGTAGTGAAGTTTTCAAAGCTCATATCGGCTGGACACAGCTTCTTGTGCTAAAAGGTTTTAATTTACCACAAGTAGACATACGATTAGTTTAAAGAAAATGAGTTTTAAGTTTCTGTTCTTAGTTGCTATCATTCTGTAAGCCTGTCTGTATCTATAAGATTTTATGATACTCTTGTATTGTCGATTTATTTTCTGGTAACAGAAAATCATTTTCATAATTCACTGACTGGAATGCATGTAAAAAAAACTGTTACAAATATCATTTTGCTTGAAAGAAATGTTCTAAAATTAAGCGCCCCTAGGTGGATTCGAACCACCAACCTTTCGGTTAACAGCCGAACGCGCTAACCGATTGCGCCATAAGGGCTTCTGGTTCCGTGTGGTGTTAATGTAATAGTCTACGACAACCGTAATGTCACTGTACGGCTAGCGTCATCATGCCGTCAGTAATGCTCGACTTGTGTTATCGCAGTCGTCATTATTATAGTCATTATTAACCCACATTCTCAGAATTAAATTTAGACATTTGAATAGAATTTTCACGGTTAATTACGATAGTCATCTCCATGTGCGTCATTCAATGTGGAGATTCTTAATACCCTATAACATAACTGAACTGGAAAAATGGAGCTGCGCTCAGGGGCGGATCCAGGAATTTTTTAAGGGGGGGCCCGAAATTTTGTTTTTGAGAATGTACATATTTTTTGCTTACGCCCCACCTTCTTGGGGACATGTGACGCAATCAGGAAAAATGCTGGGGGGGAGGGTGGGCTCAAAATGTTTTCACTACTGCGCTCGGCTAGTAGAGTGAGTGTATCTTACACCACTCGTACCCGTACTAAATTGAGAGTAAAACCTAAGATGCCTAAAATCCTACATTTGTTTTGGAAAAAAAAGGTGAATTTTTTACCTCTGAAGAAACTCAGCGGATCTGGACGAATTGCAAAAGTGCTCTAATTATGGCGGTAGGAGGGGGGATTAAGCCCCTCCCAGCCAAGGCTGCTTGCACCACTGCTGCGGGACAGAGTTCACATTTTTTACTAGCACCCTTTTTTCCTCTTATACAGTGGTTAAAGCAAAAATTGAGAGCTAGTGAAACGGTCAACACTTTTCGGGCCCCCTCCATTTACAGGGCCCCTAGTCTCATATTCGAAAAAATGTATCTAGTGTAACTGAGTTCCGTCTCGTACCCCCCCCCCCCACCCTAACCGCTACCCTTACAAACATACTGACACATACAAATCGTCATAGAAACAATGAAAATATAGTTTAAATTTTTTATCGTCGGACCTAAGGGGGGGGGGGGGGCCGGGCCCTCTTGGTTCCGCCACTGGCTGCGCTACCTGATTATCTAGCTACTTTATTATTAGCTAATATAATCCTTAATTACTTAAGCCTAATTAATCAATTATAGTACGTAGTTTTATTAATTAAGTAGTAATGAAAATTAAATATGTGTCAAGGGATTCGATTCTAGTGCCTATTATAAACTGTCTGACGAGTTTCTATGGAGGTTTCGCCATCTTCTCAGTACTGGGCTACATGGCTAAACAGAAGGGCGTCAATGTGGCTGATGTAGCCGCGTCAGGTTAATATAATATCCATTTTTCTTCTTCACTCACTCGCTCGCTCACTCACTCACTCGCTCACACACTCACTCGCTCACACACTTACTCACTCGCTCATTCACTCGCTCACACACTCACTCGCTCGTTCACTCACTCACTCACTCGTTCACTCGCTCGCTCACTCACTCACTCTCGTTCAATTTTGTTTAAAAACTTGGTAAACGTTTTTATACTACTCATATTCTAAGCTTAAATGCATGTAACGTCCATTCGAATACTGTATGTACAGTAAGCCTATGTTTAGATACTTTCACATTTGTTATCAAAATTCTATGTCATAATATATGGCCTACATATATTTCCTCGACGTAGGGGCTACTATTTCGAAACATTTAAATCGAAATATGATCAGCCCTACTGTTGAAATATTATTCAACTTAGTGGTCTATAAATATGCTTAGACCACTACATTGGAGCAAGAGGTCTTCAACTTCAACTTGGCTTAGATCATCCGTGGACACCTTTATATATAGCATCTGGACATGCAACCTCAGCAGCGCGTGTACAAAAGAAGGCCAGCCTGTTATTTTCATGACTAACCGCATTCTTCGTTATAATTAGTAAAAATTGAAGACAGTAACAATATAATTATTTCAAACATGTTCTATTATACATCAGTGTTAAGGTATATGCAACAAAATACCTTTTTAAATTTTGTACAATTATAAAATTTAACTTCATAGCGAGTGTTTTATTTAACACAAATACAAGCAATACTATGGTCCACTTACGGCTGGTGCCAGGCCTGTTTGACTTTTATTGCAAACTTAATACAATTTTATAAGCACTTCATAAAGACTAGCAACTAATTTTCTAAAAATTTCGTAAATTCAGTTTTATTTCTCAAAGTTTGTGAAAAATAATTCACTGGTAGAAAGCGATAGGACTAAAAATCATACCATTGCTATAAACCTAAACATAAAGAAACATCAAATATGGTCATTGACTTTGGTTAGAAGTAACTTATATAATGCAGTGCACTTGAGAATGACCTATGAGATATAGAAGCAATTATAATGCAACTTTTGTATCAAAATAATAATATTAAGTAGTGCATGACTGGGATTTGAACAGTTTGACCAGTAACATGCATCGTATATTAGCATGCTGTATACTTAGGAATGGTCAATGAATCAAGATAAAAAGTGCCAGTTTCTGTATTAAATTAATAATATCAGATATGGTCTAACAGGGGTTTAAACCTTAACATAAAATCTTATCACTTAAACAAATAATAACAATTTAATAGTATAATAATTCACAATATAATAATTAACTAAGTCGATATGTAGCCCTATGTAGATATACATGTATACATAATCTAAAGTTAGATATTTGTATAGGCCTAATTATTAACCAGTAAAATTAAATAAAATAATATGTACATTTTTACGTTCATTGGCCCTTATGAACTCTCAGAAATTTCTCAACTTCAGGCTTCATGAAGTTATAGAGAGTCATTGTCCTTGTGATATAATCAACCATTTGGTTAGTGGGCTGTAATTTATTAGATTATTAAGCAGAGTATGAGTAAGAATATGTAAATTAGACTGTATAATAATTATAAGAGAAAACCATAAATATGCCATTTAAGAGAAAACCATAAAAAGAAAAAAGGTATTAGCACAAGCAAATCTGCAAATATTATTTTGCCATATTTTCTCAACTTCAGGCTTCAGACTGGAGCGAGCCAAAGGCGATGTCGGTAAGATACTCGACTGCAGATCAGTATGTGCGGGGTTCAAATCATGGGCTCACTCGTCACTGAAACTGAAGTTAACATTTTTTAAATATGTGTCACATGTTTTCAACATATCGAATATACAGTATATAGATCTATGTCTATATATGCAACAAGTTTTCAACACATTTACAAATAATTACATAATTTATAAATACTAAAAGCACATTCACAATAAATTTTGACTTAAAAAATGGCATGTACTTCCAAATTGGATTTCACAATTCACTACAGTATATTTCATTAGCTATACATATTATAATAGAAAAGTTGCTATAGTTTAATTTACACTCCTACTACATATCAGCTAAATATTGTTAATAAGAGACGTCGCATATCCTTTGGAAGATGTGCCTTCAGCCGTCAGTCTATGGGCAACTTCTGCGAGAATCAGTTTACAGATATCATCATGGATGCAATTTTTCTTCTGAGAGAAGAACTTGTCGAGATGAGGTGAATCAATAAAAACCAAGAATTCTGCCATTTTCAGTAGCTTTACTATTATTTAAGCAATATCCACTTCTGCAAACACATGTCAATTACTTATAGACTTCTGTTCGTCTAGTAGAAGCAAGTCTCCTAAATCAAAATCGCTAGTAATGGAATACATTCTTAGGTTTATATCCACTGACAATTATATCCAGTCAAGGAATTTATAAAATGGATCTTTCACTTGAAATAAGACCACAAAATTATTAAAATTTAACATTTTTATGACCTAGCTATTTACACATAAAAATAAACAACATCATCAAAAAAATATCAAATCAGGGTAATTATGGGCTTTAGAGTTCGATATTAAATTTTATCCCTATTAACACTGAAATAAACCCTAACCATATTCCTAAAATAATCCTAACCCTAACCACGATTACTATTCACGTAATTTATTTTTGGTTCATTTGGTTCATAAAATAATAATGATACATGTATAAATCAGCATGAAAAATTGGTAACCATGATAACATCCTACTAATTTAATTGGAACTAACTAATTCTTAGCCCTATTAACACCAAAATAAACCCTAACCACATTCCTAAAATAATCCTAACTCTAACCACGATTACTATTCACGTAATTTATTTTTGTTTCATTTGGTTCATAAAATAATAATGATAAATGTATGAATCAGCATGAAAGCTTGGTAACTATGATAACATCCCTACTAATTTAATTAGAACTTCCTAATTTTTACTATATAGGTCTAATATAGACATTATAGTTTCTGCTGCTCCATATTCATTTGTATTAATAATTAATCATTAAACTTAACACATCTGCTCTACCTTTATAATTACTTATATTTATATTGATTTGATATTTTCTACTTGTTATATAGGGTGTCGCATAAGTTCGTATACCGTTTTCAAATTGCATTAACTCTGGAACTACTTAACCGTTTTAAACCAAATTTGGACAGTATGTAGACACGATAAATAAAATATATGGGTACAATTTAATTTGTAATCGTACAAGTAATTAAGTAGAAACTGAAATTTTTCTGAATGACGTCACATTTTCGCAAAAACTAATATTTTATAGTATTTCCTTTTTGCTTAATGACAGCGAGTATTCTATCCGGCATAGATTTGATTAATGTCTGAAGTATTTCCACTTTCACTGATCTCCAAGCTTGTTGTAGACGACGTTTCAGCTGCACAACATTCGTGGGCTCTGGATCGCGGTAGACACTAAACGACAGAATACTCCACAGGTTCTCGATAGGAGAAAGGTCTGGAGAGTTCGGTGGCCAGTCCTTCGGCTTAATGTACGATGGAATGTTGTCTTCCAACCATCTTGTTGTTTTGGCTGATGTATGACATCTTGCACCATCCTGTTGAAAGATGCCAAGGTCATTGTCATTGAACAGCTTTACTCGAGTAACGTTGCCGCCGGTTACGATTCTTTGAAACGCTGGCTTGACGAGTTTATCCAGTATGTTTACAATGTAATAATCCGAGTTAAGTCGTGTACCGTTCGGAATGAAGTGCAGACTCGTTAATCCGTGTGCAGTCATTCCGCCCCAAACCATAACCGAGGGACTGAACTTCATTTGAGCAGCGGGAGGAACATTACTCTCCTGTGATCCCCACACAGTGTCGTTCTTGGGATTGGGTATGTAAAACACTTTGAAGGGTGACTCGTCAGTAAACAGAACATTTGACCAATCCTGAACAGTCCAATTACGATGATCACGCGCAAACTTAATACGTTTCACCTTGTGAGCATCAGTCAACAGTGGAATTTTTTTGCGACGCCAGTTCTTCCACTTCAGGTCATTAACCATGTATCTGCGAATTGTGTCCTTAGAAGCACGTTCATTACGAATTTTCAGTTGATTTGAAATACGGCGCAAACTCTGTCCACGTCTGTATTTTGCGGATTGGATGAGACGCTTGGCTGTATTAGACAGTATCTTCGGACGTCCACTACGTTTCATATCCACTAGTTTTTCGTCAAATTTGCTTCGACCTACCCACTTCGTAACCCAACACTTACTCCGATTTAACTTTTGTGCAATACATTTATGCGAATATCCTTCTTTAGCCAATACTACTGCCTGTGCACGTAATTGTATTATTTTAATTTTATCCATATTATAAATTATACGCGGCCTCATCGAACAATAACATTGACACGTTGATTAGCCTTGACTGCGGTCCTGGACGACAACATCAGGTAATTTCCAGGCACGCGCTGCATGCAGCCACAGCGTGTCTCTAGCTGCGCCAGTCAGAAAATGGGTCACATTGCGCGACAGCGCCGTGTGACGTCATTTCCAGGTCTAATGAAAATAAACTTGCACCAACTTCTAATTCACATCTATTATACACGAATACGAAATTTTATGAACATGCGACCTTTACTAGCCGAATTACTGCAATTTGAAAACGGCATACGAACTTATGCGACACCCTATATTAATAACTCAAATGCAAACTATTAAGAATTATTTCTTCGGGAATTAATCAATAATATTTGTTTATAAACAACTAAGCTTATTCCTGGGCCTCCTTGCGTACACTACTGGTATTTTTTCGGCGGAGTTGAAGGTCCATATGATAACCATCGAGACGTCCATGGATCATCTCAGATAGTTTGTCTAGTTATACTGGAAAGATTTTATGAAACGTCCGCTCTCTAATGCAGTCGTGTTGTTGTTGTTGTCCACCCACCTACAGGACCGGGCCTGGTATTCGTGGTGTTCCCTGAAGCCCTGAGCGCAATGCCCGTGGCCCCTCTCTGGTCCATCCTATTCTTCATCATGATGATGACTCTGGGATTCAGCTCTGAGGTACTACTCCATTGTTTTCACTCTTCATAATTTCTCAAACGATAAATCTCGTCTCTGAGACACTTCAGGTTGTTTTCTCTCTGTACATTTTATCACTCAGTAAGCGTTGAATTTAACCTCCTTTGACTCTCATCTCTCTCTCTCTCTGTCTCTGTCTGTCTGTCTGTCTGTCTCTCTCTCTCTCTCTCTCTCTCTCTCTTCTGTTTTCTCAGTCTTATAATACATGTATACATGTAGGCCTACTATTTGTAGGCCTATGACAATATTTTATATATAGATCATTGTACAGAATAGTTCAAAGTATAGTTCATATACAGAATTTTATATTTAATTGTTTTGCATTATATTACAATTCTATTATTAGTCCAACGCATTGTTGTGCATAAGTTGTAGAATACATGTAGGCTATGAGCGTACATTATTGTTTTACTTCACTAAAGCTATCTTCCATTATGCATATATTATCTTAAGCGTTAAGATTTTCTATTATAATTGGCTTTATTATTATTACATTTAGCAATTTGACATTTTAAAAATATTTCAGTTCTTTATCATTGAATGCTTCTGTTTTAATATTTCAGTTCTTTATCATTGAATGCATCTTTTTAATATTTCAGTTTTCAATAGTTGAATGCTTCTTTTTAACATTTCAGTTCTCTATCATCGAATGCTTCTCTTTGAATATTTCAGTTCTCTATCGTTGAATGCTTCCTTTTTAATATTTCAGTTCTCTGTAATTAAATGTTTTTTTAAATATTTCAGTTCCCTATCATCGAATGCTTCTTTTTACTATTTCAGTTTTCTATCGTTGAACGCATTTTTATTATTTCAGTTCTCTATCATTGAAAGCTTCTTTTTTAATATTTCAGTTCTCTATCGTCGAATGCTTCTTTTTAACATTTCAGTTCTCTATCATTGAATGCTTCTTTTTTAATATTTCAGTTCTCTATTGTTGAATGATTCCTTTTTAATATTTCAGTTCTCTGTCATTAAATGATTTTTTAAAATATTTCAGTTCCCTATCATCGAATGCTTCTTTTTTACTATTTCAGTTTTCTATCGTTGAATGCATTTTAATATTTCAGTTCGCTATCATTGAATGCTACTTTTTTAATATTTCAGTTATCTTTCATCGAATGCTTCTTTATAATATTTCAGTTCTCTATCATCGAATGCTTCTTCGCTTCTATGATCGACGAGTTTCCAATCCTGCGCCGCACGAAGTACCACTCACTGGTCTTCAGAGCCCTCGGCTGCCTCACCTTCTACCTCATCGGGCTGTCTATGGTCACCCAGGTAAGATAAGAATTGATCTTCTACCTAATTGGAATGTCTATCATCACCCAGGTAAGAATTGATCTTCTTTCTCATTGGAATGTCTATGGTCACCTAGGAAAGAACTGATCTTCTTCCTCATTGGAATGTCTATGGTCACACAGGTAAGAATTGATCTTCTACCTCATTGGGATGTCTATGGTCATACAGGTAAGAATTGATCTTCTTCCTCATTGGAATGTCTATGGTCACACAGGTAAGAATTGATCTTCTACATCATTGGAATGTCTATGGTCACACCGGTAAGAATTGATCTTCTACATCATTGGGATGTAAAATTATCCACCGAATTTCATCTATTGATGAAACTCTAGGACGATATCTTCAGCGCGATATTGCATACTTTATCTCTTTCTCTCTCTCTCTCTCTCTCTCTCTCTCTCTCTCTCTCTCTCTCTCTCTCATATAGTGCACCGCCTACTGGCAGGTTCATGGCATATAACGCCTCCACGATTCTCTGACTTCCGCTTTCCTCTTCATGTCCACATTACTATTATAAGTTGCTAACTTACTATATATTGTATAATGTAGATGAGTCCTCTATAGTCAAATTGACTAATATTTATATTGCGTGACTTTCACGTCAAATCATTTTCATTTATTAGGAAATATTTAAAGAAGGCAATAGGAAAGTGATTGGTTGATTTGTGTATTGGTAGGGCGGTTTCTATGTGTTCAACCTGTTGGATTTCTATGTTGGGGGATTTCCACTTCTCATCGTTGGTTTGTTCGAGTGCATAGTCATCAACGCCATATACGGTCAGCAACCTTACATACCAAATTATACATTCTGTAGTCCTACAGAATAAAGCCACATTTAACGTCCGCTTCCGTAGCACAAAGATACTGTCAGAAACATGCGACTTCTTGTTTATGAATCAGGCAAGCGGACTGCTATTTGATACGGCCACTTACCGGCGCCGAATAAAAAGCCTGCAGATCTTTTAGACCTGTATAGAGGCCTGCATGAAACGCTTTGACTCACTTTTATATTAAATTGGTATTTTATTTTATATATTCAGCACATCTCATCATGTATTCAGCACATCTCATACATGTATTCAGCACATCTCATCATGTATTCAGCACATCTCATCATGTATTCAGCACATCTCACACATGTATTCAGCACATCTCATCATGTATTCAGCACATCTCATTCATGTATTCAGCACATCTCATTCATGTATTCAGCACATCTCATTCATGTATTCAGCACATCTCATTCATGTATTCAGCACATCTCATTCATTTATTCAGCACATCTCATTCATGTATTCAGCACATCTCATTCATGTATTCAGCACATCTCATTCATGTATTCAGCACATCTCATTCATGTATTCAGCACATCTCATTCATGTATTCTCATCATGTATTCAGCACATCTCATACATGTATTCAGCACAATCTTTTGCAGGTTACAAGAACTTCTCGGATGATGTAGAGATGATGCTAGGACGCACACCTGGAATCTACTTCCGCGCCACCTGGTGTTTCATTTCTCCTCTCATACTGGCTGTATGTTGTTACTCTATCAGTCAATTATAATTACAACTCTATTAGTCAATTGTTACTCTATCAGTCTATTATTACTCTATCCATCAATTGTTACCCTATCAGTCAATTTTTACTGTATCAGTCAATTGTTGCTCTATCAGTCAATTTTTACTCCATCAGTCTATTATTACTCTTGTCAGTCAATTGTTACCCTATCAGTCAATTGTTACCCTATCAGTCAATTGTTGCACTGATAAGGGGGCGTCCATCCCTACAATACTGACGCAATACGCTCAACGGCTTCCTGCACAATTTATAATAATTTGTTATAAATCGATGTAAAAAACCAACCCAAATTTCGCATTTATTATAAATGAATCTATAATAAATGTGAATAATCGACAGAGGATCTATAGATATTTAAGAGCTGAAAGATGGTAAGTATGTGTCTAAGCAAAACAGCAGCAGTGGCGCACCCGAGTACCCAAGAAGGCGCCCCGTAGTACTCAAGCCACCCTTTAGGTACCCAGGGCACCCCCTGGGTAACCAGGTCACCCCCGTAGTACCCAAGGCGCCCCCCTGAGTACTACCCAGGGTACCCCCTGGGTAGGTACCCAGGGCACCCCCCGGGGTACCTACCCAGGGCACCCCACCAGGGTACCTACCCAGGGCACCCACCCGGGGTACCTACCCAGGGTACCCCCGGGGTACTTACCCAGGGCACCCCCCGGGGTACTTACCCAGGACACAACCCCCCGGGGTACCTACCCAGGACACAACCCCCCGGGGTACCTACCCAGGGCACCCCACCGGGGTACCTACCCAGGGCACCCCACCAGGGTACCTACCCAGGGCACACCCCGGGGTACCTACCCAGGGCACCCCCCCCCCGGGGTACCTACTCAGGGCACCCCCGGGGTACTTACCCAGGGCACCCCCCGGGGTACTTACCCAGGACACCCCCGGGGTACCTACCCAGCACACAACCTCCGGCGGGGTACCTACCCAGGGCACACCCCCCTGGGGTACCTACCCAGGGCATCCCCCTGGTGTACCCTGAGCACCCCCCCCCCGGGTACTTACGCTAGCATGTTTAAAAATTCATAATTGGTGTACGTAGCCATGCGATCTTACTGAGATCTTAGCTTCAATTTACTATAGTTGAAATATATTTGTACATTTGGTATATGTCATCCTTCGTTTGATAAGACGGACCTGATTCTACTTTGCGAGGATCTCATTGTCTCACTAGTCTGTTGCAACATTCTGATACGATTTCATTATCCCAAACTTTCTTTATTGTATTAATTAATTCAGTTTTATGTCACGATGGTCTGTCCTCTATGATTTAGGTACTCCAACGCACTCTCGTGGGTCCAATCAACTTGTCTTGAAATAGAGTATAATGGCACCAGTAGCTCATAATTTGTTTAGTTCATTATTGGCTTAGCTCACCATTGGTTTAGATCACCATTGGTTTAGCTCACCATTGGTTTAGCTCATTATTGGTTTAGATAACCATTGGTTTAGCTCATAATTGGTTTACCTCATTATTGGTTTGGCTCATCATTAATTAGTTTAGCTAATTATTGGTTTAGCTCATCATTGGTTTAGCTCATCGTTGGTTTAGTTAATCAGTGGTTAGCTGTCTTTCAATTATGGATTCGCATCAATTAATGAAGCTCTCACTTGTCCTTATCGCCACGGCTTTAGTTTCGTGCATTAGACTATACTAATTATGTGCAGGTAATAGTGATATTCATGTCGGTGCGCTTCAGCCCTCCCACAATGTTTTCCGAGCCCTACCCTGACTGGGCTATGGGCATAGGATGGCTCGTTGTAGTGTTCTGTATAGTACTCATTCCGCTCTGGTTCATCGTATCTCTCTGGTTCTCTACGCCATGGAAGACTAAAGAACCAGGAACAAGAGCTAAACTAAAGGTATACTGCATTCCTTATCAAGGACGCTTAAATTTTATCGTCCTGTAATTGCTGGGCGAAACTTAACAATGCCGTAATTGATAGGTGGATATATCGACCAATGTGACCTACAATTGATAGGTGGTACTGATAATTAATTGATCCTGTAATTGGTAGGTTTTTAAAAATTATTTAATAAAAAATTCAAACTGGACTATCAAGAGTTCAAGACCAGCCATTAATTTTGTCCGAACAGTTTAACAAGAATACCTAACTAAAAATAATCCATCGAATAAATTTAGATTGAAAATTGATAGGTTATAGCCTAGTGATTATTGATCAGTGAGGTCATTCCAAAAGTTGCGTAACAAAAGAAGAAAAAAAAAGGTTTTTACAAGGCAGAATTTTAAGCAGGATAATGATGTCTAATATACATGTAGTATGAAATAAGTAATAGTTACAACATATGTAATAGCATAAATATGTGTATATATTTCATAGCAGAAATTTATAATTTATCTAGAATTAAGTTATTATTTTTGTATTTCTAACTCTAGGCCATAGCCCTAGCCATGCAGCCCAGTGATCGCTGGCACCCAGCTGATCCAGCCAATCGCGTCGATCGCTACGCACCCAAACAGCCAATCACCGGCAAGGTGAAGGTCAGCGTAACTCTGACGTCATCACAACAGTTTCCGGTTAATCCGCCATCCTACAATGTTACTAAAGAGGGATTTCCGGCAGATTTCAACAACTATTCGCTACAGGAAGTAGACAAGTTGGATATGAGTAAAAGGGGATTGACGGATGGAGATAAGAAGTGGTATGATAATCCAGCCTGCTTGGCAGGAGACGAAGATGATAGGGAGACTTCAGTTGATGGAGATAAAGCAGGAAAGGGAACAATTAAAACACTTCACTTATAAATGATAAATTATATACCGCGCATACCAGTAAATAAGGTAATCAATAATTAAATAATTAATTATCCTTTACATAAATAATGTAGCCAATAATTTATTATCTTTTAAATAAATAGGCTAGCCAATAATTAATTATATTTTAAACAAATAAGGTAATCAATAATTAATTAAATAAATAAGCTAACCATTAATTATCTTTAAAATAAACAAGCTAACCAACAATTGCCCATTTTATCCAATACTATCATAACTCGTATCCCAAGAGCGCTATGAAGCCATGAGCAAGTTAATTTAAACGTTCAGTAAACTTTGAAGCAGCAATTTAGGCTAAAGTGATAGTATCAACTATTTATTTTCAATTATTCGAATCTGCATTAGTCAAGCTAAAATTTCAAGGCTTTGAATAAAGGTAGAGGTAAGAGGTACATGTATTTTACAATAGTAGATCGATTATACATTGTAAATGTTTTTCGCAAGGTTCCTAACAGAGATAATTAATTATATATATATATATATATATATATATATATATATATATATATATATATATATATATATATATATTATATATAATTGGAAAGGCAATGGAAAACAATGCATATTCTAAATTTTATTTTGTACAGAAATAATAAAATCATCAGATATGAAACAGCAAATCGGGCCAGTTCGCTTCCAAAAAAAAGATTAGTGTTGCAATAAACAAGATTGCTAACAATGAGTATGAATTTCAGCGTTGGATCCATATTTAGAGAAAACCACCAAATGTATAAATACTGTCTACATACATGTAGATGAACTAAATATGAGTCAATAGATGACAGTGATGCTATGTAATCAACATTGAATACTGATTGCAAGAACAAAACATGTAGATCACATATTTTAATAAACTGAAAAGAAATAAAATGTTTAATATTTTCAAAAAGCTAATACTTTATTCAAATTTTTTTTTGACTGATGCTGTCAATATAGATAGAGAACTTTGACATAACTGATTTATATCGATGTTTACCTAACGATTTTACATTAGTTTTGTAAGAATAAAGCATAGTGACGTTCCAACTTTATTCAATTAATTTTACTATTAAATGAATTGATGAAATAAAATAATAGTAAACTAATGAATTTGACATTTTCACATCTAAAAGCAAAAGCTTCATAGTACGATTATTATAAAGCTATGAACACTATCCGGACAGTTTATATAATCAGCATTAAATCAAGGAATATAATAATTAAGAAATGTCCTTGTTTAGAGTTGTGAGCTTCAGAGTACTGAACCAGTCCTGCTGAGTCACTCTAACTCTACCATTGGATGTGTGTGCTTTTATCGTTGGTAGCCCCTTCGGTATTTCTCTACTGCCGCTGGAACCGTGTAGTACTCCTAATACAGCATTACAGATCATTCATTAGTCAGCGGATCAGCAGGTGCAGTGTTCAATTCCAGAGCTCTCCCTCTCACTGACGTGCTATTAGAAAAACTAAAGCAACTGACGATAAACTTGGCTTTAGCCTTTATTTACCATAGTCTGATTTCAGAGAATAGTTAATTTTAGAAATGTGGTTAGACAACATATGAAAACATCAACGCTTAATCTTAAAGAGGGTTTGAAAACATTCGAATTTAAGCATACGCACAATTACATAGTTTTTATTTATCCACCAAACATCACAGAGATTTGTACATTTAAAAATTTAGGCAGTCAGGGACAATATCTTTACAACAAGATATTCAACGGCATTAGCTAAGTTATTGTGCTTTACATATATGGGCATAAAATGTTAAACATTATAACGATCGAGTGACAAAGTTGCAAAGTCCGCCGTCAGCCAAGTAGTCGTAGTTTCGACTTTGGAAGCAGCATTATCAGTCGATAGCATAAGAGCACTTACCGGGCACCAAAACCTAAAACTCCTTAAATCAACAGGATTTCGTTACCTGTAACTTTGGCAGCAGAGTCGACATTTGTCCACTTGAGGTCGTCTGTGTTCAGCTGCTCGTCCACGCTGACATCGAGCCCTCTCAAGTCTAATCTAGTCATTAGGCTATCTGGTAGTTTAAGATCTATATCCCCTAAAACACACAAATATTAGAGATAAACCATGACGATATCTAAAACTGTAATGTAGCAATCGTTTCATCAAGCGAGACATTAAGACGTCTCAAACCTATTAGGCCGTTTAAAATCATAGACTATCATATCTAACAACATCAAGTATCTTCAAGTATCATCATACAACATCGAGTATCTTCAAGTATCATCATACAACATCAAGTATCTTCAAGTATCATCATACAACATCGAGTATCTTCAAGTATCATCATACAACATCAAGTATCTTCAAGTATCATCATACAACATCGAGTATCTTCAAGTATCATCATACAACATCAAGTATCTTCAAGTATCATCATACAACATCAAGTAGTTCAAATATCATCTCATCATACACTACAGTAGTCAGACACGCTAACATCTGGTACTAGAGGAATGGAGGTTTACATGTTGGTCTCAGGTCATGGACATTTGGTGGATAGGAAAAGTTGAAAAGACTTAGGAACACATGCAGGAGATTTAGGAAAACAGATTTAGGAACACAAGCGGTAGAATTTGTGTGTAGCTTAAGAAAGACAGTATACCCTTATGAGTTGATATATCTATGCCCGAATGTCTGGACACATGAAGACTTATATTGCCTTCCTTCAATTCCGCTGTCAAAGATCCATCCAACGAACCTGAATACAGTTCAAATATTGTCATGATACAAAAATGATAACTAAATCATTCTTTTAAAAGCTAAAACAAAACAGAGAAAATGCTAATAAAAGTTTCACTAATAACAATTTATTAAGTTTACATTTATGCAAAATTAGTCACTTAAGTTTTTTAATTAATGTAAAATACTTGTACTCAGTCGATGATTCCATGAATTAATGAAATACAAATGCAATTCCTAAAAATAGTTTATAGTCTAGTAACATTTATCAAGCCATTTGCTAGAGATGGAATTTGAGAATAGTTTATAACAAACGTTAGCAGTTTTTGAAAGTTACACTAAAGATTGCTTGATAATATGTGCTTCATGCTTGCAGAGTTAAGTAATCTTTAATACTAACTAAAAATACGTACTATTTACTCCAGATAACTGATACTATACTAATTATACATAATTTTATTTAGTTTTAATTGATCAAATCCTATTTCACACATAAATTTCATTTCTATTCATTCCTATTTCACACATAACGTTTAACACATACCGATAATTAGATTTCCTGCAGTTGATATGCTGACATGAATTGACCTATGTGCACTGCCGATATCTATGTTACCGGTTTCTGAACTCAAGCGTGACTCGTCAGCATAAAGCGATTTGATATTGATAGCACCGGCAACGGTAGAGGCAACAAAGTACTGAGCCAAAGCTTTATGTACTGAGATCTTCTGAAAATTATATATATATATATATATATATATATATATATATATATATGTATATCATCATCAAATATATATTTTATTCAGTATGAAAATTTTCTTATTAGGCACACACGTGAACAATAGAAGTTAATTTGATTGATTAATTGATTGATATATATATAATTATATATATATATATATATATATATATATATATATATAAATATATATATATATATATATATATATATATAAATTACCTGTACTATATCTTAGCGAGACATTATTTTCTGACAGCAACCTTCACCTAACTCTCTTACCTTCCAGTTTTCCTTTCTTCATGTCTTTTTGCAAAATTAATTTTTAAGACTTATAATATTACCACATACTAACTAACCCCGGCGCCCTCTGTGGTCAGCGTAACGTTACCCTGCAGAATTCCCTGAGAAGTGATATCACCACCCTTGCTTAGCACTGTCGCGGTACCAGTCTGCGATCAATCAATCAAAACTCAATCTGCTTATTAATGAAAGCTCAAAATTCAAGTTTAACGTCAGTTTCCTGCTTGATGGCATGTCAGTGAAAGGCAGAGCTCAGGATTTGAACCCTGCACTTACTGATCCATTGTGAAACAACTTGCCAACAAGCCACTAGCTGAGCCCTTAGGCTAATATTAGTAGACAAATACATCCATAAAAATTAATAATGAACAAACAATTTAATATTAAAATAAATAATACTAATATAAATAATATAATAATAATATTACTATAATATAAATTTCATAAATATAATATAAACACTATCATATAAAATTATAAATTAATAAATATAATATAAATCATATAATATAATAGAGAAAAATAACAAAGTATAAAGAAAACTACAAATGAATCATGCCTTTTATAAGTCACGGTAGTAGTAGAGCGCCTGCACTTCGAAGCATGATCACTAACTCATATAACTAAGATAAGTTTAAAATAGTTAGAAATCCAGGTACGACATATTTCCACGAAGAGATGATAAAGTAACTTAAACATCTCTAGAGGTCTATAAATTCAGGTTTATAAATTTAGAGAAAGATTTTTCCAAACAGATGCCTCAAGCAATTAAATGCAAATATGCAATTTAATGCAGATGAGCAAAATTGATCAGTTAAATTTCTGAAACGAAGATATGTTAATTGATCTGCAATAGACTATAAAGACAAACAAATATATATCAAAGTTCTGTCTATACACTTTAATGCAATGTAATTAGTGCCCTAGAGCTTCTAGAGATCAATTAATTATTTTAAGTTGTCAGCACATGCTTAGCAAATAGCAACAATTCTGCAACAATTTGCTCCCTTATCAACTGAGTGCCGGGGCAGAAAAGTCCTGCATCACTAGTCCTGTCTCCTGATCTCTGGTAAATTAATTTTTAAAAACTCAAATTCTGAGTTAAATTCTTTATCAAACAAAGTTTCAAAATCATGCTGTGAACTCAACTATAATATTAGGAGTTCATAAGCACATCTCTCTCTCTTTCTCTCTCTTTTGTGTTCTATCAAGTGGTAGATCCAAGGTACATATTACTATTCATACTCTGCTTTCATTCACCATAAAGAGCACTCCATTGACTAATGAATTAATCCTTCCACAAAATGCTACGTCCTACCAAAACTTGCTTTCAATCTAATCTAATCTGTCAAGTGGCAGGTTCAAGGTACATATTCGTACTCAGTCTGCTTTCACACTACATCAACAACACTCGTTAGATCATAAAATTAATCAACAAATTAATTACTTTACATTGGCAAAGCCTTATCTATACATATAGCATATAACATTGATTAAATGATCAGTAACATTATAGAGTGTCGCAAGTAACTTACAAGTATTTTATTCAGCTGACAAGCACCCTGATCGGTTTCAACTGATATCAGATCGTTGTTCAGGTTCTCTACAACAATGCTACACCGATTTTCTAGCACAGAATCCACATCTGCAAAAACAAATATGCTATGCTACCAATTATTTAAAAAAATTTAGCAAACATGACGATTTAAATCAATCTAGAAGCCATTTAATTTTATTGCACAACCATCAATGAGCTAATAAAAAGGCCTCAATTGATTTAGTATTTATTTTATATTGTACGTAGAAGTGTGTGTATAACTCTTCTTCCTATTTCTTAATATATTTATGAACTGCCTACCTGTACCAACTCTCTCCAGAACTTAATTTGTAACCTTTTGAGTCCAGCTAATCCTCTCCATTCTTCTCCAAATCCACACTTCCAAAGCCCCCAGTTTCCTAATATCTTCCTTCCTTAAGTTCCATGCTTTACATCCATACAATAGCGTGGTCCAAACCGAAGTTTTCACTATCTTTAGTTTGGACCAAGGGATTGTACTTTTATTTTCGGTCGGACCGAAAATATACCGAAAGTTGAAATAATCTTTTGGCTGAAACCGAATCCGAATGATTAAATAACCATTTGGTCAAAACCGACACGATTTTCAAGGCATGCATTATTATAAAAAATGCCAACCATACAAGCTTACAAACGTTCGCCAAGTAGAGGTATGTTCAATAGTTTATTTCTATATTTAAATAGACTTCCAGAAATGTAACAGACCTAAGAATCAGTGTCTATTCCATACTATCGACACTGCATTTAAGTGCTTAACTAATTGTAGAAGCCGAGCCGAGAGCTGCTGTGAGCTCTCGCTGCTATTCTGAAAGTTGTCCACAGCTGCATTAAACATGTAGCTTCTACATTACGTTAAAAACTGATATGCCCAGAGTTAGACTCGATGTACATTGAATTAATCCTTATCACAGTCTCAGAATATCAGTAGTGCTGCAGTACTCATCACCTTGGTGCGGCTCACATGTGAATCATAGGGTCATAGAAAATGACCTATTGAATGATTTCAAATATACACAAATGCAAATCTTACGCTGGAATTGAATAAAATAGGATTATCAAATATATCAAAATTTTCGGTTTTCAACCTAAAGTCATTATCACTCTTGGTCGAAAACGAAAAAAACCTAAATATCAATTTTCCTTTCGGGCGAAACCGAAAGATCACCTAAAGTTAAAAATGGTTGTTTTCTGCACCTAATACAAAACTGAATTTCGGTCGGTCAATTAGAGTTAGAACTTTGATTAAATAAATTTGATTAATAGAAATAATATTACCAAATTTAACAGGAACTTGAGTAGAGCATATTGCAGTAGATATCTTTGAGTTGTCTGCAGTGGATGAGCTACCTTCAACATGCAAACATTCCTCTTCATATAACACTTTTAGCGGTAATTGAGACTTAGCAAAATCCACGAATGCTACATTCTGATCAGGAAATTGTTGCACATTAACAGGCTTAACATGAATATCACATGTTGATCTAGTTCTGGTTTTCAGGGTTCCAAATGTTTTAACACGAAATTTACTAGCATTTTCATCTGATGCTGCAGATACTTGATGAAAATTGGTTAATTGGGGAGATACTTTCAAAATGCGAGCAACGAGAACTGTTTTATGGCCTAAGTAAGCAATGAACCTCATTGTTATTTCTTCCTTTCAATGACGTTTTGATATAACTGGGATGGGTTGAATCTGCAACAAGTCAAATAGAATTGTACTTAGGTTAATCCTGTAATAGACCTTCTTCTATTATTATAATATTTACCATACAATATAGATGTTGCGTATGTCTATGACCTAAACTTACAAATAAGATAATGAGTTACCAACGCCTTATGTTAATTCAAAACTGAAGTAATAATTGACATATTCTTTGAGAAAGTTTTATCGTAAAACTGCATAGATCCAATTTAGATGTTACTGCTGGCGTTGATTAATACATAAACTTTCCCATAACATTGTAACAAATAATAAAGAATCGATGCAATAGATTATTACGATAGGTCAATAATAGCTACATCTCCGAATATTCGCTATATAGCAATCACAAGCCCAAAGCAAGGTCGTGAAAACATACCGTAACCTAACTTTACAAAACTCAACATTATTTCTCGTTACCATTCCATGTTTTGGCATTTTAAATCGTTGACTTGAATTTCATTCAATAGCACTCGATGTTGTCGATGACGACAGTAGCAGGCTAAATTGCGTTTAATGAATGCCTCAATAGCGTAGGGGTAAAGACCTGAAGTTTTAAATGACCGATCCTGAGGTGAATTGAACCCTCGTGGGTTCGAATCCACGTCGCGCTGATTTGAGAGTAAAATCTCGGACATTCACTGGACTGGCTATATGGAAAATGGTTTAAATTGCATAACGGTTTAAACATGTCGTATTAAAGTGAAAGATATCAACGTTGTTGATAATTTCACTATAATGTATGTTTACTTTACCCAAATTTTGAACACATAGGCATACTAATATAAAATGCAACAACTAAATACGAGAGAAAGTTAAATTTTTAAGCCAGTACAAAATCTCATGTATATTAATTAAACTTGAATTATATTTCATATAATTAAACATTAATACCTATACTAGAATATCATGTTTACAAACAAAACTACGGCAAGTTCAAGGTCAACATGAAGTAGCAAGCAGATACCAAGTTTCTTTATGGCGATCAGCACGAATGAACAGATACTGATTTTGGATTTGCAGGGGATCTGGGCGTTTAACTCTTTGGCTCATGTTAAACATCCTTGACTAAAGTTTTAATCCCCAGCTGTCAGATCCCATACAAAAGTCACTTGTTGACCCCTCCCCCCTGGCAAATCCTAAAATTGTAAGAAATCCAACTCAGGACAAAAACCTAATATTCTGTTAGATTTAAAAAATTTAATTTCGCTGCTAATTCATAGATGTTAAAGTATAAATTTTAAAGTGTAATTCTTTATTTTTAGTTGAATATGGGCAGCTATTCTTGTTTAGAATAATAACATATTAGCATTATAAAACTGCTGGTAATGGGTCATTGCGGAGACTGAAAAGTATCGTAATCTGCGCTAAATGAAAAACTAATATTCTTGGAATATAAATGGATATATGTAAATATATCCATGGGAATAGGTATATCCATCTAGCGCTTTGCGTACCTATCCCTTCAAATTTTGATTCTCTTGATGACACAAGAAGAACGAACAAGCATAAACACTCTACACTGGGTTCTTGATCAGAAACCAATAACAACTAGAAATGTTTGTTGCAAGTTTTAGCCTGTGAACTTTTTAATTTAGTCGATTTTTACTCTTTTAGCTATCATAACTTTACTCCAGTTATTTATGACATTAATCTAAAAATGTTTTACTTCCTTAACAATTTTGATTTGGTTCATTGTCGTTTTATTCAGAATGTGGACAATAGTTTGAAATTTGGCTGTCATTAAAACTTTCTACAAAGTATTGTTTTAATTAAAGTAAAACAACATCAAATTAAACATAATATTCCAAGCTTCTTGATGGGCGTAAGGGAAAAGCATCATAGGCTGTGTTTGTCTGCTCGATGATTTTATTATTCTAAGATTTAGTACAGATAGAAATTAATCTGTTTATTTGTACTTATTTTTATTTGTCATACAAATAACCGTTTTGCAATTTAAGAATATGCAATGTCACTAATTAATATGTAATTTTTATCTCTGATTATTTTTATCGAATCATAGGCATTACATAGTAGACATAATTGTGATGTTACTGAGTAGCAGTCCATTGATGTTATGATAAATATGACTGCTGACATTTAAAACAAAAATTTCTAAGTTGTTTGACTGAAAGATATCTAGAAATTTGTTATGGAAAAAGGCATTTTTTCAGTTAGAATTTTGAGTAGCTAAATTATTATTACGATTATATTGGGACAGCAGTGTTAAGTTTATGTTCTAAAAGCATATCCTGTTACACATTTTTATGCTGCACGGTATTTTGATGCATTTTTATCTTTCAACTTACATTGACATACACATCCATTAACATTAATTATCTGTGAATAATTAGGGCTTAAATTAGAAATTTACTTATCAACTATTTGTGTTAATTTGATTTTCAGCATGAATATGAAACTTTTTGTGCCATTTTAAATCAGAGATATTGATATAATGAGCAGAATGACTCAAGATTTTGATCAAAAGTCTATCAAGAACCTTCGAATGAAGACTCAAGAAAATCTAGAACGATTGAGGAGTATGCAGGAATCTTTTAGAAGGCAGCATACTTTGACCTCAGATGATGGAAATGTTGACATTTACATAAGTAATTACAGGACGTTGGGAAATCCTGCATACGTGGATAAAGAATCTCAATTGAATACAGTTCGACATCCTAAAGCAACTTTTGAAAACGTTCTAAATTCTCATTCTATGCAACATAGGGAATTATCTGAAGTAGAAGACCTAATCGATAAATACAGTATCGAGACGTCAACTTATTTACAGGATAGAGACAATGCTAAGAGTGTTAGGGGCAGCAGGCATGAACCAAATCTTAGCAGCATTTCTTCAAAAGGTTATGATGATTTTCACTATGTTGCAAAGCCGCACAGTTCATATACTTCTTCAATAATTAATCACAGTACTAAAAACATTCCCTATCAAGTCAAGACTTCAGACTTTAGTCAGATCAATGGAGAACTGAACTCAGCTATGAGTATGAGCACTGGTAGATTGAAGGAAACAAGTAGTTATACAGATCTGAGACTGAAACATCAAAAGTCAGATCAGCTTGATGCATTGACTGCTTCCCTTTCTGTGGATGAAAAGTCCTCGAATGAAGCAAGGTCACTTGCATCTTCTCTAGAGAGAAAAGCAAATTCCAGTTTGTATGATGACGATTGCTTCCATAGATACATAGAGAGAGACAGGGGACTTACAGGAGTTGATTCTAGTAAGGGAAACACCATAGCAGAACTCTATAGTACTGCTACAAATCCTTATACTTTGTCGGATGAAGTAAGATCCGAATTATTTAGCACTACGTTGTCAGATAAGTACTTTAGGAGAGATCTTCAGGACCCCTATCACATCGTTGATAAATCCGGTGAAGACATTTCAACTAAAAATGTTTCTCGTTCACAGTCGAAATCATCTCTTCAAGATGATGTAATACTTAAGCCCTACCAACCTCTCCCTGAGAAAGTGCCTAATTCAACTTTTGGTAGAACTTCAAAACACATTCCTTCATCACAGTATAAATTGTCTGTTCATGATCGTGTGCCTCTTAAGACTAGTCAGCCTGAAAAAATGTCAAAGGTTAGTTCTGTTAGACGCAGGTCTTCCAGTAATCAACAACGAGAAAGTATAGAAAATAATTCAAGTAGAGCTGAAGCATCAGATCAAAAGTTAAAAACAAGGAGAACATCTCCTAAACGAGAACTCAATCGGTCTACAAAACTATCCAATGCTGGCGTGACTGGTTCCAATGCTGTTCCTAAGTCCATTCTTAGACGTCGGGATTTATTTGAGAAAGATGGACTGTGGAAGGGATCCAGTGACTCTGACTGTCGCAAATCAAGTGTATCTAACTCGGATATGTCTGACTCTGCTTCTGGTATTTCTCAACATAAATCTGTCAACTTTCTCGACAGTTCTGGTGCACATACCGGTAAGAGAATTGTATCTCAGAGTTTATCTAAGAGTAGATCTCTTGAGAAACTTTCTGGAAACGTTGCTAGTGAAAAAGGATCCCAGGATAGTATATCTTCCACTGGTGTCAGAGAAGTAAGGAATGCTAGAAATATTTATATGCAAGGAAGCCGCAAGACTACATTTAGTCAGCAGGAGAAGGATGATGAAATAATTACAGGCAGGTTAGGAATGGAGAATTTTAAAGAGAAAGATAATGTATTGAAATCTAAAGCCAGACAACAGACAAATACGAAGCTGGAATCTGACATTTATTCTGAGGTATGATACTTTGCTATTCATCTATTTATTAGCTATTTAATTTATTGTATTATCTTACAAATAGTTATAAATATTAGCAAAATTTCTGGGCATATTCTAGCGAAATTTTTATTTCATATACTCACTCTCTATGTAAAGTGTATACATCTTATCCTTTAGAACTCTATGGGACATCCGGAATGTAATTGTAATTAGACTTAGTTTTCTTAATTCCAGAATCGACGTTTGACTGACAGTCGTGACATATCTGACAGTCATTTGAATGACAGATCTGCTCTGCTGGGCTATGATTGGATAGCAGGAGTGCTGGATAATAGAGAAAAGCTGGGAGGAGGAGGAGAGAGGGCTTTAGGGGATGGGAATGATCTTGAGATGGATGAAAGAGTATTAGAGGGGCTGAGAGAGTTTCGGCGGAAGAACCGTGGAGAATGCATCGGGTCTACTAGCATGCTGTATGAGCTTTTCTTCTAAGTTATACGCAGCATTTAAAGTTGACACTTATATGTATATATAAATTTATATTGAAAGCTCAAAATATTGTTAGCTCAAATTTCAAGTGACCAGTAATGTGAACATTGTGTAAAATTAAATTCTTCAGTATTATCAATGTCATTCTGAATTTAATATTAATTGATTCAATACTACAATATTCCCCTTGTTTTGTCCGGGTTGTTTGAAGAATTGACCAACCGGTGACTGCACATGTCGTAGAAGGCGACTAAAGCACTAGGATCCATATCAACGTCAGAAAGGGCATTCGATTGGTGAGCGCCTAGGCTCCAGAATTTGCTACAATAATTTAAACGAATGGAAAAGTCTCAAATAGGAGATTGGCTGGTGGTGTGGTGTAGGACAGAGAGGATTTGACACAGTCTATTCGTATCCTGACCCAGGTTAAACTAGGATTCAAGAGAGGATGATGATGATGATGATTCAATATTACTATATATCATTTATTTGAGCAATATTTGAGAAGTACTGCTTAAATAAGAAATGTCAAACTTGAGATTAAACTAAGAATTTCAGCTCCTTCATGACAGCAGTACTAATTTAGGGCTGTGAATCTTGGAAATTGACGAAGGCAATGGAAAAGAAATTGAATGCCACCGAAACCAAGTGGCTAAGGAGAATACTAAGAATCAGTTATATAAAGAGCATGTTACAAATGAGGACATTAGGATAAGAATGTCTTGTCAGTGACGGGCGAGCCCGTCACTGACAAGACATTCTTATCCTAATGTCAGTGACGATGATGACGATGTCAGTGACGGGCTCGCCCGTCATTGACATCGCTTTCGAGTGAGACAACTGACGTTAACATTAGCTTTACCAGCTTTTAAGAACAAAACAGGAGAAGAAGAATGAAATGAGCTGGATATGTGCCACAGATGGGTAAAAACAGAACCCCCGAGAGATATTTAGCTACAAAGCAGATGGGAAAAAATAGTGTGAAGACCTAAATGAAGGTGGAAAGCCTGTCTCGAGGAAAACCATATGGCTGCTGGTATTAGCATTTATGGGAGAACAGAAGGAAGAAAAAGAATGAACATTGAGGAAATGGCAAAGAGTAGAGTCATGTGGAGTAACATCATAAATCTATGGCTGGAAACAGCCCTAGGATGATCTCATGACATGACGTTTAACATTTCATTAAAATAATTTAATGAAATGTTATTCATTACATTTTCATAATTTATTTTTAATATGCTTTGTAGTACTAGTATTATTAAATTTAATAAAATCTAAAAACACAATATAGTTCTCAGCGAAAAATAATTTTTTTGTCAATTTCTTAATCTGCCAACTTTAGAAATAATACAGTGTTATGATTGCTGTGGCATTGGTAGATTGACTACCAGTGTGTTGTTTCTTTCAGTTTCGTATTTGTATGTTGTGTCAATACTGCACTATTTTATTTTTTATGAATTTATTTATATTGCAGAACTTTACGTAGTATTAGTTTTAGATAGTTCTATTCTGACTTATTTTGAATTTACAGAAAGAACATTTTGCACTGATATCTATGAGAGTTTCCTTTGATTAAGAACTGAAAATTATCCTATGAAAGTTTTAAATTGTGAAATTGTAAATAGTGTATACATATAATTAATTAATGCTGTTTGTAACTGTAGGCATATGGATAATGTTGTCTCTCAGGGTGCATAATAATATAATGAGTGCTGTTTTTAACTGTAGGCATATGGATGATGCTGTCACTAATGGTGTATCCGATATTCCTGATCCATTTCACACTTGTAAGTAATCTCTGGGTACTATTTTGTAGTGTTTGTCTATCTAAAGTGTAAAATTAAACCATGATAATCTCTAAATCATAACATTTAGAACAAAAACTATAAGTTCATTGGTGTGGTCACAGTTGGATTTGAAGCCTATTAATACAATTTGAATGCACTGTCAACATGTGACAGCAGATATTGTGCCAATGACACTCATACCAGTGTAAGTTTTTTGACTGAGTTCATTAATTCGTCATACCTATTTGACTGTCAAATTATATATTATTATTATTACTTGTTTCGGTTCTTGTGAAATAAAGGTATTATATATTTTGCTGAAACTTTATTAGTGGCATTGTTGTGTAACAATCTAACAGGTATACACGGGTACGTGGTAGATAATAGATTGTTCACTAGACCAGTAAACACAGACTCTGAAGGTCACAGTATCTGTCCTGTGTGCAGCCGGAAGCGTAATGAACCTACCAGTGAGAATCCTGGATTTGTTAGGTATTGAAAGTACACATTTCCCTTTCATTGTTTAGAGTAATTATAAAATATGTCCTATACAAATTATTTTATGATAAAGCATTCTCTTTTTACCCATAATTACATGTACGTTTCTATCCATCATGAATAATGCATAACAGTACATAGTTAATTCTTAATTTCAACCAATCGATGCGCAAGTCACTTTGATAAATTACGTAATGGATCTACTTGTGACGTAATTTAGAGACGTTTAAGTTGCAGCTAATGAGGACAATTTAGTATCATTTCGGTAACCATATATTTTCTAAATCACCTTAGTGATATGCTAGCTAGCTTCTCTATTTTAACAGGAAAAATCAAAGGGGTACCATTGTGATTTTTGTGTCTTGACTCATCACTTTTATGTGGTATGTTTAGCTTATTGTATGTCCCTGACATCATCCTTGGATGAGGAAACGGACTTTAAACCTTTATTATTATTAATATTATTATTATTTGTAGTTAATTAAACAGTTGATAAATAAAATTAGGGTAGTATACTATTGGCCTGGTATTTAGCATTTAGCTGTACACTGCGAATTGTGAATGTAATGAGTGTTATATATTTTGTTGCAATTCATAGGGTAAGCATTCCCAGATCAGCCATAGAGAAACCCTATGAAATAAAACCACGCCGTCGCAGAAGTTTTGATGCCATTGACTCGTGTGCACTGTCACAGGTTTGATTTAAAAATACTTCAATATACGAATAAATTCTTATCTGCTGCTACATAATCTATAAATTCTTTGCCATAAGCAATTGCATGGTGTAGTTCCTTATCCATGGATATAGGATATATTGATTCAAGTTAAATACGGTTGAATTGAGTTGATGTAGATTATTGAGTTGATGTAGATTATTGAGTTGATGTAGATTATTGAGTTGATGTAGATTACTGAGTTGATGTAGATTATTGAGTTGATGTAGAATACTGAGTTGATGTAGATTATTGAGTTGATGTAGATTACTGAGTTGATGTAGATTATTGAGTTGACGTCGATTACATGTCAGTCTCGTGATCTCTCAATAGATATACCCAATATTAGCTAAATTAATAAAACGTCAAATTTTATATTAGTCTACTAATTAATCAATTAATTAATCAAGCACAAAACAAAAATACAAAGAGACGGTAGTTATACTTAGGGGGCCTACACGTAATATTTGGAACCTTAGATGACTTAGATTTATTGAGCACATGGAAAATACAACTTAAAAAATGTTCTTCATTTCTTCATATGTATGTCATATGATGATTAAAATAAGAAATAACTTTGAAAAGCTAGATTAAATTTTACAAAACATTCATGTGCAAATGTGATAAAATTCAGCTTCGAATAGATAGCCCAAAATTAATGTAAGCGGTGCAGTTATATTATAACATTATTTTTAGACATGTAGCCATACGACCTACAACCTTTTTTGATATACAACCTAATATTATCATGCCTTTGAAATTTAAGCACGATACTGATAACTCTGAAAGGTGCCTTTAGGCCGATACCGTCAATATGGCATTGCCAATAATGTGTTTCGCGGCTTAACGGGTGGTTCCTACAACGTACGTCTCGTTGTTGATCTTCTCTGACAAGTGAGTAGATACAACAATATGGGCCTAGCCCCTTGTCTGACAAATTCTCGGAATTTACAAATCAATCAAGTAAAGATGGCACTTATTTATTTGTTAATACAAGTTGTTCCAAGTATATTAAATCATAATTTAACATGGTTTGCATTTGCAGGTACAGGAAATTATGTAGTGCGTATTGTATGATTGCGAGATTTTATGGCAGGGCGTAAGGTACATCATTGCTATTTTTGGCAGGTAAAATGATCTGCATTGACACAGCATACCAGCGCCACTGGAATTCAGGGATTGAAATTGAAATCTCCAATTAGGATTCCTATTCCATAATAATATTAATTAATTAAATGATTGATTGATTGATTGATTGATTGATAGCACGTTCAAGCAGGCTACGACGTAACCAGTCGAAGCACTCAACGACCCTCCTCCACTCTAGATCTCAGAGGTGCTCTAGACAGTGTTAAACCTCACACCATAGCTGTGAGTATCTGTGTTGTTGTTGTTGCTCTAGACAGTGTTAAACCTCATACCATAGCTGTGAGTATCTGTGTTGTTGTTGTTGCTCTAGACAGTGTTAAACCTCATACCATAGCTGTGAGTATCTGTGTTGTTGTTGTTGCTCTAGACAGTGTCAAACCTCATACCATAGCTGTGAGTATCTGTGTTGTTGTTGTTGCTCTAGACAGTGTCAAACCTCATACCATAGCTGTGAGTATCTGTGTTGTTGTTGTTGCTCTAGACAGTGTCAAACCTCATACCATAGCTGTGAGTATCTGTGTTGTTGTTGTTGCTCTAGACAGTGTCAAACCTCATACCATAGCTGTGAGTATCTGTGTTGTTGTTGTTGCTCTAGACAGTGTCAAACCTCATACCATAGCTGTGAGTATCTGTGTTGTTGTTGTTGCTCTAGACAGTGTCAAACCTCATACCATAGCTGTGAGTATCTGTGTTGTTGTTGTTGCTCTAGACAGTGTCAAACCTCATACCATGCTGTGAGTATCTGTGTTGTTGTTGTTGCTCTAGACAGTGTCAAACCTCATACCATAGCTGTGAGTATCTGTGTTGTTGTTGTTGCTCTAGACAGTGTCAAACCTCATACCATAGCTGTGAGTATCTGTGTTGTTGTTGTTGCTCTAGACAGTGTCAAATAGCTCTATACCATAGCTGTGAGTATCTGTGTTGTTGTTGTTGCTCTAGACAGTGTCAAACCTCATACCATAGCTGTGAGTATCTGTGTTGTTGTTGTTGCTCTAGACAGTGTCAAACCTCATACCATAGCTGTGAGTATCTGTGTTGTTGTTGTTGCTCTAGACAGTGTCAAACCTCATACCATAGCTGTGAGTATCTGTGTTGTTGTTGTTGCTCTAGACAGTGTCAAACCTTGAGCTCTGTTTTAACAACCTGTTATGAATAAGAATTGGGCTAATTGAACAAGATATTATTTATTTAATTATTTTATATGCCTGCTTGTTTTAATTTAATCTCATTTGTTTGAACGTGTCTGCGCTTTTTATTTGTATAAATGGCATTTCTTTTTAATATCTAATTCAGCAAATCATAGTTTCATTTATTATAATTCTATACGTTTAATAATGTATGACGCTATTGCAGACAGAAGACGAGGCTAAAAGGTTTGCCGATCTCTCTGTCAGAGCTGCCCGATCTACAGCTGCTGCCAATCACAGCAGACCCTACATAGCTGCAGCCAATCACAGCATGCCCTACATAGCTGCAGCCAATCACAGCAGACACTACATAGCTGCAGCCAATCACAGCAGACCCTTCATAGCTGCAGCTGCTTCTTCCAAACGAACCGTTGCCCAGTAAATTATCTTACTTCTTAAAAGGTGTTACGGCGATGATAGCAGCTGATGCTGCAATGATGATGATAATAGTTGTTGTTGCAATGATGATGATAATAGTTGTTGTTGCAATGATGATGATAATAGTTGTTGTTGCAATGATGATGATAATAGTTGTTGTTGCAATGATGATGATAATAGTTGTTGTTGCAATGATGATGATAATAGTTGTTGTTGCAATGATGATGATAATAGTTGTTGTTGCAATGATGATGATAATAGTTGTTGTTGCAATGATGATGATAATAGTTGTTGTTGCAATGATGATGATAATAGTTGTTGTTGCAATGATGATGATAATAGTTGTTGTTGCAATGATGATGATAATAGTTGTTGTTGCAATGATGATGATAATAGTTGTTGTTGCAATGATGATGATAATAGTTGTTGTTGCAATGATGATGATAATAGTTGTTGTTGCAATGATGATGATAATAGTTGTTGTTGCAATGATGATGATAATAGTTGATGCTGCGATGGTAACAGTTGTAATTTTGTGGTCTGATGCTGAAAGAATGTAATTTTAATTTGCAATAATTATAATTGGTGTTACGTATGGTGCTTTATTACAGATGCTTTTCTAAATATAATACACACTTTTACATTGTGCTATATAATAATCATAGATGAAGGAGAAAATTGTTCACTTTATTGCACGGGTTGATTCTCTTCAGTGCAGCACCATTCTTATTTTGAACAATCCGAGCCAATTCTTAATTCTGACTGTGTACGACAATCAGGTACTACCACCTGATATACATGTAATCGTTTTCTATTATTATTGATAGGTTAGCTCGTTAAGGGAAGATGATGATGATGATGATGATAATAGGTTAGCTCGTGATTAAGCTGTCGAGTCAGCGTTATACTATAAAAGCTAAGTTTAACGTCTGTTTCCGTATCACAAGAGATACTCTCAGAGACGGCCCTGCTGAGATTTGAACTGATGAGCTTCTGCTTCTCAGTGATATTCATTCGGCTGTTCAACTGTTACAGACAATCACAGCTGTGTCGGGATATACTCTGCAGTGGTTGTTCAATGTTTAATAGAGTATGTCATGCAAAAGCATCCCTATGCTTTAAAAATGCTAAAATAAGTTAATAAAGCTAATGTTAACGTCGGTTTCATCACTTGACAGCGATGTCAGTGATGGGCGAGCCCAGAGTTTGAACTCTGCACATCCGCGATTTACAACAATTTCTTGCAGTTGTCACAGGATAATTACTGCTGAAGTGATTTAGTTAGAGACAGACCTGCAGAGTATATTTAGAATGGATTAATAGAAGATACACACACAGTATAGAGAGGTGAGAGCGAGATAATGTTGAGGCAGAGTGTAGTGATGAGAGAGTGTATGAGTATGTATATACATGTATACGGTTTAGACACAAAGCATATTTAAGATTATTGTCAATATTTTTAATTAGACTTACTTTTCTTATACTGGTGCATAAGTATGTATATGGACTTCAATAACACTGCATATAATGAATAGTGCACATATAATAATTCTACTAATTTATTCTTGTTTTATTCTCGTTCTCTTTAATAAATGATATAATTGAACCTTATTTAGCTAAGAGCTGTCTAATTTCTGTATGAAATCTGTTGACTTTCTGAACATCACAATATACTCACAGCAACTACACAACGACATTCATCATCATCATCATCATCATCCTTCCTTGAATCCCAGTTTAACTAGGGTCGGCATACGAAGAGACTGTCCCAAATCCTCTCTCTCCTACACCACACCACCTGCCAATCCCCTATTTGAGACTTTTCCATTCGTTTAAATTTTTGTAGCAATTTCTGGAGCCTAGGCACTCGCCAACCGAATGCCCTTTCTGACGTTGGTATGGATCTTAGTGTTTTAGTCGCCTTCTACGACACGTGCAGTCACCGGTTGGTCAATTCTTCAAACAACCCAGACGCAACACGAGGAGCTACACAACGACATTATCAGTATTAAATAATATATTTACTAACATGCCATAAATCGTACAGAAATTATATGAATACAATTTCCATGATATAGCAAACAGCAAAGTGGAGATAATTTACAGATACATTACAAAGTTGCAAACTGTCTAAATTAAGTGAATGGAGTATATCCAGTATTCACATGCAATGCACTTCAAGTAGCAGAATTATTTTATGTTTGAAAAATTTCCCATACTGTATACTATTACATCAAAAATTTGATTTTACTTGTTTTGTTATAGCAAATTATGTGCATTATTGCTGTTGGTAATTTCTTAACATATAATATATAAATTTTAGTAATAAGTTAAACAATTAAAATTTATTATCATAATAAACGCTACCATGATTAAATCAATATAACAAACCACAACTAGGGTAAGAACTTCTAAGCTAAACTCATTAAAATAAATTCTGGTTCAAACACAAAGAATGGATGAGTCAGCAGAATGTTATAATATCCCAGAAAGGATTATTGTAACAAAATTTAAATACTTAAATATATCAGTGTCAAAACATATACGTTAATTTACTTGAAAACAAAGTCCAAATAGGAAAACTATTTTACAGTAATAGCAATAATGTTAGGAGCAATACAGAAATAAGTGTATAATTTTCATCTTAAGATTAAACACAGGGCCGCAATAATGAGTAAATATATCAATAAGTTAGACACGAATTACGGCCACGACTCAGAAGCATCATCAACGACCGGTGAAAGTTAGGATTAGTTAGGGTTAGCTAGGGGTAGCTCTAGCACATGGATATACGTCAAAATCAAAATATATATACTTGCAAATAACTAAGTACTTAGAATTACGAATTACAATGAAATACTACGTTATAAGCTCAATTGAATGCAATAGAACGAGTGAAATAACACGCCACATTATCTACTTAAGTCTTCCAACTTGGTATCAGTCTTTAAAGGTTCGATAGCAGAATGGACAGCATGTTTGCTTGAAAAGCAGGAGGCGGTCGGTTCGAATTCCAGCTGGACCATCTTTGGACCGACTTTGTCAATTTAACAGTATCGCTTGTGATATGAAAATATAAGCTAACCTTAAATTTACAGCTTTTTTAACTTAAGTCTCACAATAGTCTCAGAGACAGTCTCAGAAACTGTCAATATTAATAACGTTACGTTTATCCTCAGTCTTCACAAAAGGGTACAATAATAATGAGCACTAACAATACACAAGAATTCAATTTATGGCTTCCAATTAAATAGAAAGAAACAAACTAGGCCATTAAATTTAAGGCTTTTTAGACAATTAAAGTAGATTGCCTATATTATTTTCACCGAGAGAAATTTCATTTGAGAAATGCAAATTAAATAATTCCTACTAACTATTATTGCTTAGATATATAAGGCAGTGAGAACTGTAAATTAACTTTTTAAAACTATTAGTTCAAAATAAATTCTTATAGCCAGCAAGAAATAAGCACAAAATGTAATGTAGTCATCGAAAAAAGGAATATTATCAGATCTTCAGTAATAAATAGCTAGAAATATATAGAAAATTAATGCATTAACGTTCCAAACTCAAATTATAGGTGAAATACACTCCTAAGACAAGTATTGATAGAAAAATTTATAGAAAAATGTAAACTTATTGAGGCAACTATATCGTTAGTTATTTGTTCAAAAGACTTACATCTAAATTGACATTCTCTGTGTAGAAAAATGATTAACAGACTCATCAAAATCATGCCAAGAATGATTCAGAGATATTTCAAAAATAACTTCGTCTTAACGTACTGTTAGATCCCTTATATGGAGTTGACAAGGAGGATGAGTATATAATACAATGATAAATAAAGAAATAAATAATTGATAAAAAAAACTAAACATACATTATAGTGAAATGATCAGCTATGTTGATATCTGTCATTTATTAATGCCACATGTTTAAACCGTTAGGCAATTTTGTCCATTTTCCGTATAACCAGTCCAGAGAATGTCCGAGATTTTACTCTCAAATCAACGCGGCTGGGATTCGAACCCGCGAGAGTTCAATTCACCTCAGGATCTGTCATTTAAAACTTCATGACGTTACCCCTACGCTATTGAGACATTCAAATAAATAAATAAATAAATGATAAATAAATAGATAAATAAATAAATGAAAAATAAATTCAATGGTAAATAAATAATACAAGAATGATTCAGAGATATATCAAGCACATACAAATCAGGTCCCAGTTTCATAAGCAAGTACATCAAAACTTCCTATGGGCCATTCATGCATAAGATTTCATACTATTAAGGTAAGGGACTAACCCCAGGCCAGGAAAAATTGCCTAATAAGTCTCCAATAAGTTTTAATCAATAACAAAAGGGCTTACAAACTGCTCTCTTAACGCAGAAAAAAGACCGATATGATCAAACGTATTTGGCTCGACCATGTAGGCCGACATACCCTTCAATCTAACCAGATCATCGAGGACTGTGTCTTTTCCGTAGTAGTTTGAACAACGCACGCTCGACATATATGATATAACACGTTGAGCGGAGACTGCAGGAAACATCATGGCTGGTGTGCAGCAACTCGGCGCAGGAACAAATATGTGCAAGTAAGGAGCAAAGTATACGCGCAGCAAGTTTAAATTGATCCGCCCAACCATAAACGTAACGAGTAAACAGTAAATAAAACTAGATATCCAAATGAATAGAATTCTACGGTTAGATTCTCCATTCCAGCATCTCAGTACAAGTAATACAGCCGTCGCAAGAAATGACGAAATGGCAATGAGATCTGTGACACACTGTACGCCAAAGCTTTGGAAGCCTAACAGCCAGTTCGGATGATAGAATTTTATAAAAGCTACGTTGCTAAGATTTCTCGTTTCCATGTCTCCTTGATTCCACAGCTGTTTTAGATGTCTGTCAATGGTGTGTCGAAGAACAGGAAATACTTCATCCCGAGGATAAGCATCGTCTTCCACTAGCAGTACGAATGAAACATTACTAAAAGCACGCAAGGAGTTGTTTAAACAGAACACATAGTCCTGCTTTTCCTTTTCTAAATGATGCACCATAGAGAAGTGAACGGAACGAAATCGTTTAAAAACAGGAATAAATTTCTCGAGATATTTTGCTTCCTGATAGGATGCAACATGTCTGTCCACGTTGCAGATAGATAAATGAACGTCAAACAAATTTCCAGATTCCTTAGCTTTTTCGAGTAATGTTAAAAATCTCCAAGCTACCTGTGTTAGGTATTTAGCCTGAAATGCATTATCACCCTGTCGCTTTCTGTTAGTCGTTATAATTGATATTACAATATCAGCAGAATGACGTCGTCCGGATTGATCTCGACCATGAGAAATAGGAAGTGAATCAGGATTGACGGTATTAAAGTATCGTTCTGCTTCTTCCACACGAAATCTATTCCTTGCAATTAATCTTTCTTGTTCTACAGCACTATCTCCTCGAAAATACATCGAGTGCCTTACACGATGCAGGCAGACGGGAAGAATGACTAAAAATGTTACCAAGTATGTAATTACAACAATGCGCACAAGACGAATTCTCCACAATGATGCTAAATAGGCAGTAAGCATCTGAATATCTCTGTTCAATACATCTCGTCTGATCATTCCTATTAGACTCAAATTCACTATTTATAAATAGGCTATGTTATTTTATTCTAGATTTAAGATTCTACAAAATAATCATAAAATAATTTTTATGCACAAATTAACAGTGCTCATCTTACAATTTTAGTAAATATTATAATAAAGTTTGCAGTTAGTAAATATATAGCATTTAAAGTACATATTTCTTAACATATTTTCGGTATTCAAATTATTGTGGGTTTTAAAGAGGCATTTAGAAGACTTTGTAGGGCTGCACTTCAGAATCGTGTAATTAACTATATAATTCCAGGATCTCGGCAAATGAGTAATTAATAAACCCTAAAATTTGAAAGACTTTTCTTAAATAGATCAAATGTTTCTAGTTGCACAGATTCATTATTATTAAAGTTTCATTAAAAGATCAAGAAAAATCATACCTTGTACAGAAGAAAAAAAATTAGTACAACAGATTATAATTATTTCCTGGAAGGTCAATGGCATACAATGCAACCACTTTATTCTGTCTTCCGATTTCCTCTTACATAACATAATGGCACACAGATGCTTGTTTAAGACCCATTTCCTCCTTCCTCTCCATGGTTATTAGTAATCGTTGCCTTTTGATGGCGCATCAATTGCAGCCGGCGCGGATTTAAGAATAACCTTCCATCACCCTGGGATTTATTCCTTCCTAAGCTTTTACCAACACTCGGTCTTCCAAGGTGGTCACCCTCAAAAGTACTAACCGAGGTCGATGTTGCTTAACTTCGATAATTGACGCGCAACTAAACCAAGTGCGCTGATCCCGCCGTCTTCATGTCTATGTATGAGTGGATCTTTAAATCATCTAACATTCCTAATCTAAGTCTGCCTCTGCTTCTCTTTCCTTCTCTTCTGCCTTCTACAGGACCTCTTTTAGTAATGCGAATTACCCAGCTATCAACTTGTCCATCTACATGTATACCAACTTGACAACTTGCTCTATAACTTCTTCATTTGAACGTTTTGGGTCCAGCATTGACTACACTGTCAAATGATTACACATGTGCTATTAGAAATAGCACATGTGTATATATACTGTGGCGGTCTTCGCCTGTATAACTTAGTGTGAAAAAGATTGTTGCCTCTTATCAAGTCCCAATTTCTGCCATTTCTGCCAATTAACACAGGGAATGCACTAATTGGCAGAAATGGCAGAAACGCTGAAATTATGTGTAACAAAGCTTTCAAGAACCATGTTATCCATTACCAGTTCATTGACCTGTAAAAAAGAGCCCATGTCCACATGCGACACAAAATTGTATGCTAAATTAAGATGAAAAACTGCTTAAAGTTGCATATATAGCAGTGTATCATATAGAGTGTGGTGTTTAAAAATGGCGGCTTTGTTATGTAAACAAAGAGATGACGTGCCCATAAAAATCCTCTATGTTAGGACGTGTTCCGTGGTACTTCTGCCTGGTCTGTAGGCGGCTTGAGTGACTGGTATTATTTTGTCAATTTTATTGTATATTCTATTTATCATTACATTTGACAGTATCTTTCTGATAAGTTTTAATAAAATTATGGATCTTAAATTGCTGCATGTGCCTTTTACTTTTCTTGGTTTTTGTAGGGGTATTAATATTCCTACTTTAATCTCTTCTGCATATTTTCCTGTTTCAGCCATTTTATTGAATATTTTTGCAATTTCATTGTCAATTTTTTCAGGACAGTTTTTTAGTTCTTCTGCTATGATTTCATCGGATCCTGAGCTTTTATTTGTTTTTAATTTCCTAACAGCATTTTTCCTTTCATCTGTAGAGAAAGGTGTCTTCATTTTTTCAGGTTTAATTTCAGTTATTATTTCTGTAAATATATCTTTGAAGTGTTCAGTTATTTTTGTATTTATTACATTTTCATTTTGTATTATGTTACTGTTTTCTCTTAAAAATAGTTTTTCTTTCGGTTTTTGTCTATTTATACTTTCACAGCTAAAATAACAAATTCTATCGTCTACTATTGTGAAGTTTCCATGTAAATCTTTTTTTCTTATTATTCCTACGCCACTAGTTGATTTTTTTCCTAGTTGAATAGGTTAAATTGATCATTTTGTATCGTGCTTATATGTTATATCTTCTGTTTTAGCATGTGTTTCTTGTATTGTCATAATATCTAATCTATACTGTTTAAAATCATTTGCTATCATCTTACGTTTTAGATCATTGTTGAAACCTCTAACATTTGGATTGTAGAAGGATAGAAATTAAAAAAACCGGGACATTTAACGTGTAAAGCCAAATTTATATTCGTTGGAAGCGGAATTTTGAGCTGAATTCAAATATAAAGTTCCCCATTCGTAGCACTACTAATAAAAAAGTTGTCCAAAAAATGAAAAATTAACAATTTTTATTTTCTCGTGATATTTTCAAAGTGTTAAAAAATTATTGTAGTGCTACAAAACTCAGCAAATGAAATATTAATCATGTGTCTGCAACAAAGATAAATCCAAAAATGAAAGCTAAATTTAATGTCAGTTTCTTGCTCGATAGCATATCAGTGACCGGAAGAGTAAGGAAGCCTCTCATAATAAAGATGGTATTAAGATTACATGTGCTTTGATACTTGGTCCATGAACAGTGGCATAATTAGCCTGAGTCTCAGCCCGACTTAGGTTACTTGCAATTCATCCAGATCTGCAGGGTTTTTGGCGAGAGGAGGGAAGGGATAGGAAATGCGCTGGTTATGCTAAGTGAAAGTTTAATTACGACACCAGCAGAACAATGAAGCGTTTTCAGTAGTTTCAGTACAAATGGTCTAATAACCACAATTAGACCATTTACAATAGTTTAATTTAATAATTAACGATTTTTTAATTAATCATACTTGGACTGATATGACTTGATATGTTATTGAAAAATTCTTACCAAAAAAATACAAAAAAGAAATATAATTAACTATATTCATTCTAAGATGCACTGAAAGTCCACCAGTTTTCTCACAAATTACAAAAATGTTCTCCTTTGGGGAGGGGTGTATTGGCCCCTTCCTGTGCCCCCTACTTTATGCCTGTCAGTGCAAAAATGATCCTCCCTACACACAAATTGCTTTTCTACCAATGTCCCTGACTGTAGTATGGGCATTGGTGGAGGTAAGCTAGTGGGATACTGGATTTGCTAGTAAGCTAGTAGGTTCAGTGTGGCCCTAGTTCAGGGGCCGAAGGCAGTAGTGAAAAAATTTGAGCCCTCCTAGAATTTTTTTAGTTGAACCACTGTCCATGACATGTAGCAGCGTAGAGTATAAGCAACTCTCATCAGATGGATTAAAGTCTATAAGTGATAAAAATCGTTTTGATAGAGTAATTGTTATATTTACACAGCCAGTTCATACGCCAAACCAAACCCAAATTCGCAATTGATGGCAATGTGCTTGGAAAAAGTAGCCGGCACAGTGGTTTAAATGTCATGGTGGTCAAACTGTACATAGGCGTTTGGAAGATTGGAACAATGGGTATGGCTGTATTTCTAATTATTTTATGGGCCTTAAGGTGTCTCAAATTATGTCCCAGTGGCATTAAATTATCTTGCTCAGTATTAGCAACTAACACAGTAGAAGCGGCTATAATGCCCATAAGATGAAAAGTACCCGTGCCATCCAATGCAGCAACATTACGGTTTGCATTGTCTGCAATACATTGTGTAAATACCTCAGGATATGGGTGAATATTCATATAAGAAGGATTCAAAGTTGCACTGGACTGTTTGAATCGTGAAATTTCATCATATGACACAGAGAAACTTAAACGTGCCAGCTGCTCAATTAATGGTTTGAATCCTATCAAGTGATCAACCGACACACCCAAACTGAGAAGCAATGGTACAATAATTGAGTGTGACCGTGCAGCTTGAATGATACTCAGTCAAGTGCTATTTTGCTTATTGGTTGATGGTGCTAATGATTTGAGCTGATGCTGAAGAGAAAGAAAGTAGTTCCTGTACTCAATAGATAGGTACTGGCAGATAAGTATTCATATCATATTCTAATTCTCTGATCTCATTTGCAATCAATTTAGCTGCCACTGTTATGATTCTTTTACTCTCATGTGACATATCATCTTTCCTCTCCATATGCCACTTCTCACTAATTAAGTATGAGCTAAAATTGTGGAAACAAATCACATTTCTTCGTCCAGATATTCAGCAAACAGTATGTTAGCATCATAGCACTCAACAAGCTTTCGCTTCAGATGTTTTGCAGAATAGGTATTGCCATCTGTAGTTATACCTTGCATTCTCTTAACTACATCTTGTATTGTATATAGATCTCATTCACAGTTCTCGCCCAACCACTCGCAAGTCTAAAAATACTGATTGATAAATGATAATCTTCATTTAATCTAGGTCAGTGTATAGTCCCTGCACCAGCACCTTCCTTAGCCCTGCTGCTGACAAATTTCAAATAACAAAGATTGTGATCTATGGCTTCTTCTGCCGCTAAATCACAACACATTTCCATTCATCCCATGACTTCAAATCCCCAGTTATCATTCCTTCTTCGTAAACGCTCTTGAACAGTGCTTCGCAGTTCTATTGACATTGCTGTATTGTATTCCTTTTGATCATTGATCTGATAATTCAAAGCAAAACAAGCATTGTGCTTTCCAGATAAAAATCATAGATGAACAAAGTTTTTTTTCCTATAGAATCATTTATTGCACCTTGTTCCAGTTGCTGATTTTTTGTTTCAGTTTGTTATTTTTTCTTTTGTAGTATGGCTTTCTGAAACTGTTGAGCACTACAACTGGCTGATCACAAGATGTTTGATGATGTAAGAGTTCATTATCATTGCTTGAAAGAGCACTTTCTAATAGTGTGTCAAACCCCTGAGATCGTATAACAGTCAGATCAGTTCGATCAGATCGGTTCATCAACATCAGTTGCATATAAAACACAATTAATGCATTGATTTTCCGGAAAGTATTTCTCTCGCAAATCTTCAGCCATCTCTCAAGAGCTTTAATTAGTTGATTTTTAATCCCTGGATAACTGTAACTAATTTTATTAATACCTACATTAATAATCTAAGAATTTGTTAATTAAAACTATTCATTAGCTATAATTAACAAAATACAGTTCCGAAATTAATTAGTTCTAAGTTTTAATTACTTATATCCAATTACACGATTTAAATAACATATTGATAAAGTCTAAGCAAGAAATCATTTAGAATTAATTGTCTAATTTTCCAAACTTACAGCAAAAGCTTACTATATCGCTCAAAAATAAACAAATATGAGGTTGTTTTTGTTCTTTTTAATGACCATATTCTTTAACACAATCAGCAATTTTAGAATGGTCATAACTTTTTTCCCCGAGGTCCTAGAAACGGGCAACTTTTCATACGAGTAGTCCTTAGCATCCTCTATAACTACACAAAAATTCAGCTTTACACATTAAATGTCCGGGTATCACTATTTTGAGATTTTATCTACCCGACTACTGCCTATTCATGTTACAATTTTAATTTATGTTACAATGTTATTCATTCTTCTGCCGAATTCAATTTTTTTTGGTCCTCTTGCAGAACACCTGGTTATTAATATTTCAGTTAATAATCATATCTTTCGCATTTACCTATTTTATCGCCATCCATCTACGTGTATTTCCAAATTTAATATCTTATTAGCAAAATTTATGAATATTATCAAACCTTTAAAAAGAAGTCTAATACTTGGTGACATAAATGTTAATCTTAATAATTATAACTCTAATATGCATGTTAATGATTATGTTAATCTGCTTGATAACTTAAATTTCAATTGTTATTCAATATTACCTACTCACTGTGGTAAAAATTTTGCTACAGTGATTGACCATGTTTTTTCTAATTTTGGAATAACCAGTGATGGTCAAAGTTTAATTAAATCTTTAACTATTGTCAGTGACATATCTGACCATTACGCTAATCTGATTATAATTGCCTCCAAAGAAAAGTTACTTATGCCGATCGGCCACTTAGAAGGACTTTCAACGCGAAAAACATTGAGTCTTTTCAGAATAATTTATCTAAGATTAGTTGGTCTCAAATTTTGCTAATGAATGATTTAGATGGGATGTTAGACGTCTTAATTAAAACCATTGAGGAGCTTTCAAACGCAAATATGCCTCTAACACGCTGTTCAAGGAAGAAATTTAAAGATAAAAGTTGGATAAATAATGAACTAAAGAAAAAAATTAAACATAAGAATCCTTTATTTTTTAAAGCTAAGCAATCAAGCAAAGAAGAGGATATGAAACTCTATAAAGCCTATAAAAAAAGATCTTGATAGAATCATCAAAAATACCCAAATTGAATATTATAAAAATCTTCGAAGATCTGTTCATCTATTGCATAAATACTGTATGGCCAAGTTGATTCATAAATGTATTAGCAGTAATCTACCTAAGTCTACAGTATTGGCTAATATGTTTCATCTCAACCACTCTAACCATAATTATTCAACTAGACACCTTGACTCTAACTATCTGTTTAAAAAATCCAATGTGACATTCTATAAATCTTATGTAAATGAGGCGTGTACGGACTGGAATAAAATTCCACCAATATTACACAACATCAAATTGCTACCAACCTTTTCTAGAGAATTTAAACAGTATTTATTAGAAAATTTGTCACAATAAAAAAATTGTTTTTTTTCGCATCCAACTTCTGCTTTGTTGTAATTTAAAATCTTCTATGATTGACACTTTCACTCTTTTATTTTTTTTAAAAGTTTGATTTAGACATGTGGGACGCTTGTTAGCGGGGTGATTGATATCCGGGTGGTCAACTCGATAGGATGTTATGCTCCCTCATTGATGGCCTGGTTTTTGCATGTATTAGTGTGCCTGTCTTTGCGTTTACTGTGTATATATAATATATATATATATATATATATATATATATATATAGGTACTTTGTACCTTTATGTTATTCGAAATATGTTGACTGTCGTGCTGTGTGATATAGTCCAGTAGAATGCTAAAAAAGCGAGACAAAATTAGGTACTAGATGATATTGGTATCGTTGGATGCAGAATTTTTCATAGATTAAGCTGTTCAAATTCCCCTACAATTCGTCTTCGGGAAAAAAAATTATTTAAAAAATATGTTACGTAATAGGGTCATTCCATGTCAACTGGCCTATTTTTCTCAGGTGACCCTCTCAGATCTAAAAGATATTTTAACAGTATAAAGTAAACTATGTCTCTGGGATAGATTTAAAATTTCAAGCTAATCGGTTGATCGGTTGCAGAGTTATGGCAGTTATTTTGACCCCATTGTAGGTTAGTTTTGATGCGAAAATTTAAAGGCGTCTTATTTTTTCTCCAATTTTAACTGTTACTTTTTTGTTTGTGTTCCAATTTAGAGGAAACTTCACAAAAGTAATATTTTGGATGCATAAATTCAGAATATGCAATCATAAGTCAAGTGGCATGCATATCTTGGCTGCTGCAGCAACTCAAACTTGATGTTTTGCGAAAGTAAGAATTTGTGAAAAGCCATCTTAGAGTCTCAATAATTCTCAAAATTGACCAAACAGATGAAAGGAAGCCATACAATATAGTAATTTGGCCCTATCTTAATAAATGAAAAAGCTTATCAATTTCACAAGCAGCTGGAGTTAGCAACTCATCAGCTCAAACTTTAAAAAAATTGAATACAACTCAATTTTTGGTCCACTTTAAGCCCATGAACACCAGGTGACCATAATGTTCAAACTGCTGCTATAAACAGGTTGAGAGTTACTAACTTACGGCACAAATATTTACTTCTTAACTCAATTCTAACCAAAAACTCTGAGATCAAGACCAAGGTCAGACATCTCAAGACCAGGACCAGAACCCCCAAAGACTAGGATCAAGACCAGATGCCTCGAGATCAACACCAAGATCGGATTTCGGCACCGAGACGAAGACCAAGACAAAGAATGATAACAGTCTCAGAGCTGTGAGGTGGTAAGCCTTAGCTACGCCAATAGGATTTCTACATGAGTTGGTTACTAACTTACTACCAGGCTAGTTCTTTTGAAAGTTCTTCCAAGTCCAAATATCACAAGCAAAATATACCTAACCCAGACAGTCTCGATCCAAAGCTATCTGAATTAATTTTTATGTAGGCCTTTTTTATACAATCGATCAGCAAGAAAAAAAACAATAAACACGCCATTGTCCAGTATAATTCTTTAAAACTGTCCATTCACAACTTCTTGAAATTGTTAAAATAATAGTTAATGATCTAAAACAATTCTGATACCAATCGCTCCAGACCACGATCAAGACCAACACTGGAACATTTGAGACCAAGACAGGCAAAACCCAGTCTCAAGCAGCCTTGAGACCAAGACTAAGTCAGGAGGACTACACGTCTGCCACAAATGCTAATTAACATCATCGCTTCCCATTTCTTCACGAACCAGATTGTTGAAACCTCTTTCTGTTACTTTGTCTATATTGCTGTCTTCTGTAACTTTGAAATTTATAAGACACTTCTTGCCACTAACGGAATTGACAAGAGCAACTCAAGTCATCCATTCTTATTCACATACTAAACCAATAGATGGGTAAACAAGATTGTTTTCTCAGGGAATGACGCCCCTGCCCAGTAAATGTTAGTCAAAGCTGAGGAAGGCATAGGGGCCCACCTCATCATAAGCAAAACCCCCAAGAATAATGGTATATCAAAAAGAATGTTATGAATAATTTAAAGATCCACTCGTATATGGACGTGAAGAGAAAGATGGAAGATAGCGATGAGTAGAGGAGTTATATACCATCTATGTATCTGTTTGCATCTGTTTTCCTCTAACTTGCTAGTAAGCAGTGCACTAAGAGAGAGAGAAACTAATAGATTTTTATTTGGGAATTAAATAATTTATATAGAGATTTTTAACAAGTTCTTGCATGTAAAAAAATAGAAAACAAAATCAAGCAACAAAGACAAAAATTCAATTATTTATCATTTATTTGTGCTTACATTCAATTATGAATATTATTTAAACCCAACCGTATCACACAGATGGATGCAGTCTAAAATCAACTCTGTCCCAAATCTCAAATCAATTCCGTCTCAATTCTCAAATCAACTGTCACAATTCTCAAATCAACTAACTCTCTCGAACTCCATAAATAGGCAAGCAGAATGAAGCGGAATCAAAATAAATGAAAAAAACACGATTCATTAGATTTTATTCAAAGAAAAAAGATTTATTAGTCATTATTCATTTTCATTAGTTTATAATGAAAGAAGGTCCTTTGTGACTGTGACCACAGTCCTTTGAAATAGGACCGTGGTCACAGTCAGTATCAATACTGTATAAATGATGTAAAAACTTAATTTTGCTTGCCAAATATGCACAATTTAAACTATTTCTAAAAACATTTCACTCTTAGTGCACTGAAAACTGGCTGATCAATGGCATCTAACTCCTCCACATATTTCTCTCCACTGTTATTCTTATCATATCGACATATGAATTAATCATCCGAGCCAAACGTACGATCTAGTACGTTTGGACTCAGATGATTCAGACGATCTAGTACGTTTGGATCAGCATCCCAAGTCTCATTTTTCCTCTAACATTTTCTTTTCCATTCTTCCTTCAATTGCTTCATTTAGTAACCCATTCCTACTCAGTACACGACCCATCCAGTTTTTCTTTCCTTATGATATTTATCAATTGTCTATTGCCTATTCTTATCTATACCATACGGAATAAACTTATTATCACTCAAGCGTATAAATACATATAAAATAGCTCATAACTTTTTTTCCCAATGGCGAATCGATGGGGAATTTGAAACACAGCACAAACTTTATCTCTACTTTCGATTAGTCCTAAAATTAGCTAGTACCTGACTTTGTCTAGGTTTCACAAAATCGAATTTTATGCGACTGGACTAATATGTGAACAAATAAACATATTCGAACGAATAGTCGACTTTGTTTGTAAACAAATAAGATCCTAGGAGAACACGTAACGACAACTGAAGATCTCTTGTATGATTTCAGCTGATATGCCACTTATAAGACAATTTTAAGTTTTCATAAAAATAAATCTTTTCAAGAAGGTACCAGCAAGAAATTTCAAAGAAAACATATAAAAATGTGAGCCCGTCTTCACAAAAATCGACAGTTTTGCAGGTTGAAAAGTTTTTTGAATTGACGAAACTAATTTGTTCACCTATGCACTATCTTTTGGAGCCTGGTCTTTATTTAAGATACTTGATAGGGCGTAATGGCGGCTGTAAAGGAAGAAAAGAAGCCTGCGAGGTCAGAAGATGAATTAGGTGATAAGTGGGACCGGTGCCTAACAGATTCTTCTATTAAAATAGGTACATTAATTTCTTAAAATTACTTTTAACTCCGATATATTAAAATTACTGTTAAGCGGAGTTTTCTAGTTGCATCAGATTCAAGACGTACCGTACTGCTCTTGTAGTTTAACAAAATTGTACATTAAATACTATTTAGAGCGGCAACTGGATATATAATATCCTAAGGTTAGGGTTTGATGCAGAATTGTGTTAGGATCAGGTGATGTTGGAGTGTAGTGAAGGTATAAAATGCGTTAGATATGTAATGATTACTTCTACAAAGAGCTGAAGATATTTTCTAGCACAGTTTATGGGGTGGGCTGCCCTTATGTAGAAATAACTAATGAAAGGGTAGATGTGAAGAAAAAATAGGTCATAAAGTAAGAGAAATCAGGAGTTTACTCAAATTGTGAATGTGTTTAGTTTTAAGAATACTATGATTTGTAAAATGGTCAGTCTTGTTTTATAACAGTTAATCTTTTTACTTCTAAATCTCTTGACAGTTTTTGTCTACCGCCAGACCTCATAGTGCAGAAAATAAGCATATTCTCCAATCTTTGCATATTTTCTCAAGCTTAGTCCTCGAATGTGTGCTTCAAAGTTTATTGCACATGCTTTTATAATATCCTCCGAGTTAATTCTTTTATTTGATATGCGTTGAACAATTGCTGCACGTTAGAGCTACCAGCCTCTTAGAAATCAATTTGTTTTACACTTCATCCCCTGATGACTCCATTTCCTTCTATCCACTCAGGAAACCCGCAATCCTTCTAAGTTTCATTCCACTGTACTTTTTAAATCGGCCATCCCTTTCTTCATTCTGCTCTAGTTACATCTCAGCTGCATAATTATACAAGTAACATACCTGGAAAAATTATAATTTTTTAAATTGTTGACATATACATGTATATTTATCGTTTTGTTATTTGCAGCTACTGGTCTTGGTGTTGGTGCTCTATTTTCTCTAGTACTTTTCAAAAGTATGTTCATAACTCTCATTTTTATTAACATTGTATAAAGGAGCAATAAATAATAATAATATATACTGCTTGTCATCCTATAGGAGGATTATGTATCATTCTTACCTATTCAGTTATTTGGTCATTAAGGTGATTTCAAAATTGTTTTAAAAGCTTTATATCTCCATCACTGCCAAGCCATTCGAGTAACTTGCACTTAGTGTCCCAGTTATATTCTGGGTCTTCAGTGTCGTTTCTAATTTTATTATACAGAGAAAAAGAACAGTTTTAGCAGAATGTTAAGCTCTTTCCAGCAGATTTGTTCCTATCAATTGTTCAATAATCTAGCGCTATAGTGCATAATTTTAGGGAATTAAAGCAGATTTCTTCTATTGTGTCAATAAAGAATAAACCAACCCTTAACTGGACGTGTCATAAGAGGCGATAAAGCAAAACTGAGGAAGGCAGCAGGAAACTGCCTCAGAAGCCATATTTTTTCCCAAGCTACAGACTACTGAAGGTATGGATAGGGCAATGCCTGATGACTAGTTAATCTATTATGAAGGGATTAACTTGTTGATCTATGGAGTGCTCCTTAAGGAGCTGAAAGCTAACTCTGAGTAAGAAGGTGTACTTTGGACCTGCTACTTGGCAGAGCACTAGTGAGAGAGAGAAAACAGATTGGATGATGACATCTTACTGGCATGATGCTTTCCTTTCTAATATTGAATTGGATACCAATGTAGCAGTATAGCATTTTAGTGAGTGCAGCCGTCAAAAGAAATATTAATATGAGCAAAGCTCAAAGTTGATGCTGCTATTAATTAATGTTGTTATCACAACTGACATCTTACATTAGGTGGATTCTAATTATATTATTAAGAGATTGATTTTGAATGTAAATTATAATTAGTTTGTAGTCAATTAATTATCTTTATGAAGATAATTTATAATTAGTTTATAACAGATAAAGTATCTTTATGAACTGAACCATTTAATAATTTTGTAATTACGTTACAGGAAGACCATGGCCGGTGATTTTTGGCTTAGGTGTAGGAATTGGGAAGGCATATGGAGACTGTGAGAACATTTTCAACAATAAGGATTTTATTCTTGGAAAAATAAGAAAGGTACAGTATTAGCAAAAGTTTTGACTTCGATGAAATCATTTTCCTACACTTATTAATTTAATGTAATTGAATGATTTTGAAATTAAACTGTTGTAGTTTATTGCTGTTCTTTTAACATTTATTGTTTTCTGAATTTAACTTATTGAGACTGCAGTAGAAACATAGTTACTGGTATCTAGTGTTGATGCTCGAGTAGAACACTTTGATGTGACTATTTAAAGTACTTTGGACCTTTGTTCAATCTACTGAATATAATAATTGCTCTTGTAAATTTTCTTGCATCAAGTTGGACTTTCTTTAAATTGTTGTGAATAAGTAGCGGTATGGTGTAATAATTGTAATATATTATTGTTTGTTTATGTTCAACAAGATTGAGTTAGAGAGGTAAAATTGTAAAATAAGGTGTTAATTCTGATTGATTTGTTATCATTGTATTTTTGATTGATTTGACTTGTGAAATTTGTCTTGGTTACTAGTAGGATTCAGGCTGGGTGGTCAAAGTGGAGAGCAGCTAGTGGAGTGCTGTGTGATAGGAAGATAGCACTAAGACTGAAAGGCAAATTTTATAGTTCTGTGGTAAGGCCTTTAATGATTTATGGTTCGGATTGTTGGGCACTAAAAGAAAACATTTACAGAGTTTGCATGTGGCAGAAATGAGAATGTTACGTTATTGTATGGAAGAACTAAAAAGGACAGAATGTAAAGTGAATATGTCAGGATGAACTTGAATGTTGAGGGGATCGGGGATAGGTTGGCCCAGTCGAGATTGAGATGGTATGGGCATATTGTTACAAAGGCAGATAAGTATGTAGTAAAGAGAGTTTGGAGGGAAGAGCTGGATGTTAAGCTTGAGAGAGGTAGACCACAATTGACTTCGGATGCGGTAATTAAGAAGGACATAAAAATTATGAGATTGACTGATGATATGGTGTGGGACACGGAGGACTGGAGAAAGTCTATTCGTATCCCGACCCAGGTTAAACTTGGATTTAAGGGAAGATGATGATAATGATAATTTGTCTTGAGAAAAAGAATCAAAATTATTTGACATAGCATGTGCGATATTGAATTTATTTAAGTAGCTATTTAAGTATCTACTTATTTATCTAATTCATTTCAGTGCACTTGACCAATTGATCACACATGTATATCTCATATCTGATCTTTAGGAGGTCCAACTATATTATATAGCTATGTGATAATTAATAAATACTTTTCAATTTTTATAGCAACTGTGAGGTACGGAAGTTGTGCCGAGAGGTGCTTTAAAATGATTTCATTCTCAATCATTGCTTATTATGTATTTATTTGCAGATTGATGCCAAGCCATCCTAGGCCTAACGATGCTTCACAAATGGAAGTCCGCTGTTGTCTTGCTTCTTGTTCATATTCTCAGACTTGATAATGTTATTTGAATTTTAACTCATCTACTTCTGCTATGGATGAATAAATAAACGTTAAAGCTTTAATGTTATTAAGGCTGTTTTCTATATGCGGTACGTTTGTTTCGGCTATACACAATTTTTGGACCATGAAACATATAATAAAATTCTGAACAAAAATCAGTTGTTCCTTTAAAGGTTTGTTTTGTTTCCCTGTGCACTTGCATTTGGATTGTACTAACATTCTGTAATTACTATTATACATTTAACATAAACCAAACCTGCATGGCAACGTTCTGATACACAATATAAAAAGTACAGAATTTTAGTATCTAAAAGTATATTAGTAACAGACACGACATGGTATGCTGGTAAAGCTAATATTAAGCTAAAAAAACTAAAGCTAATATTAACGTCAGTTTCCTCACTCGAAAGCGATGTCAGTGACAGGCGGGCTCAGAATTTGAACCCCGCACATTCTGATCCGCAGTCGAGAATCTTATCGACATCGTCACTGGCTCCAGCCAACACACACTCATCCAGAACCATAAACACTTTTGACATCGAATCATGTACTAATATCATGTATTTAATATACATAATACTAATAACATGATATTTAATATACGTGTATACTTCCGCTACACAAGGATACTGTCATAAGGTTCTGCTTGGATGTGGCCTAATGCTGATGAGGCAATTCTCTTATTAACTCGTCCATATGACACTAAATCTCGAGTTGTCACTAAGATACTTCGGTGCTAGTACTTACAACATAAATTTTTACACCAATAATAGAAATAATAGTATTATAGTGAAATTAATTATCAACTGTGTTGATATCTGTTACTTTTAGTATCATATGCTAAAACCGTGCAGTCCATTTTCTGTAAAAACCAGTCTTGTGCAGTCTTGTGGATGTTCAAGATTATGCTCTCAGATCTGTGCGGCCGGGAATCGAACCCAAGACAGTTCAATTCACCTCAGGATCGCTCATTTAAAATTTCATAACGCTACCTGACACCTCTAACCAATGCGCTACTGAGACATTCTATATATAATAAAATAAATATAATGCGCTGCGTGAAAAATAGCTGATTTTATAAAGTAACTCTATTATTTGATTGTTATATCTGTTCTGAAATACTTAATTTTAAATGATTTCAAAGATTTTATGCAAGTACTGTGTTTTCATCTCAGAATGAAACGCCTTTGCAAGAATGGATGAACTCTTTAAATTGTAGTTTTACCTTAAGTATTAACTTGAAAAAAATAAGTCGCATTCTAAAATTATCTGTTAATAAATTTATACACCCTATTTTAATTAAATATTACAATACTGGAATGTAGTTTGGAACGTAGGCCTAATCATCTGTTTGTATAGAATTATTCTAGGTGTGTAGATTGCGTGTATCATATATACTTTCTTTACAAATGTTTCCTATTCCTCGATTGCCACACAATCCTGAAGCTACAGAAATACAAATGCTATTACTTTTCATAATAATATTTATGTTTTTCCTCTTGTAATAATTTCTGTTAAGATAGTCAAATAAACAGGTTGAATTATAGAAAGTTATAAACCAAAATCTGTTTACGCCGTCAGATCTCAAAGGCATTTAGACGGAGTATGACAATAGCCAATAACTGTACGGGAAGCTATTTAACATTTCCTGTACTCGACCGACTAGCATCCACTTTATTTAAGAAGACATAAATAACATGTAACGCGAAAACGAATGCAGTTAAATAAAAATTCATGTTTGCATTGCAATAGACTGTTAAATAACGAATGCTTGTATTTATTTTTATATGTAGAAATTATTTACGCGTTACACCCACATAAATTATTTGTACGCGCATATTGAAGAGCCGAGAGGAATTTCAAAATATTTACAGCTTCGTGGAAATTGCAAATAATTAGCAGTTAATATGACGAAAGTGGTAAGCATCATAGCATCATATAGGCCTAGTCTGCAAAATAACACAACTATGCGATGAAAAACACAATCTAAAAGGAATCTGCAATTTCTTTTCGGAAATATATTTCTGAAATTCAATTAACCCTATATTCAGCAGCATTCCAGTATTCCAGCGTTAAATTGGCCCCTTAAATATATGTTTACATCATCCCAATACGAACTCTCTAAGGAGTCGAGCTAGCGGCTGCAATCAATCAATCAACTCAGCGACAGGGTGACGGCAACTAAAATCTATAGAATTATCGAGAGAAAAACTTCTGTTTATTTCCTTTGCAAATGCCTCTTGTACAAATAGGGCATAACTCTGTGTGTTGCCGTAGCTTACTGCGCTCTTTGTTTGGTCCAATATTCTTGTAAATGTGGTCATTTTAAATCGGCTCTAGCGCATTATTGTCAAAAGTATTAATCGCATGATTTAGTATAATGTTGTGATGATTGCCTCACCTAATATTTAATTTAATTTATATGAAATAGTTTAATGTAGGTTTTAGATAGAACTCTCTTATGCTCTTATTTTTCTGATCTTACAAATATGTATATATATATATATATATATATATATATATATATATATATATATATATATATATATATATATACTTTTATATCACATTGTTCCAGTATGCTTAATTGCTCTATTGGAACATAATTTTGAGGCTTGTTTCTGAACGACCTATCAATCAAATGTTTGAAAAATGTAGTGGATCATAAAAAATAATATGCTACTTGCAGGACCTATTCGTTCTTGTGTTGTGTCCGGGATAATTAATAATATATCAACCGTTAACTTCACGTGCCGTAAGAGGCAACAAAGCAAACACTAAGAAAGGCTACTTGAAATCACCTCAGAAGCCATATTTTCCCAAGCTATACACTACATAAAATATGAAAAAGGCTAATGGATTAAGCCGACTGCTCTATGGAATGCTCTCAGTATAGTGTGTCATGTCATTGCGCACTGTTACTCTCTATATGGAGCGTGAAAGCAGAATCCCGTACGAATATGGACCTTTAACCTGCCACTTGGCAGAACACTAGAGAGTGATACTTGTATATCGAGCAGTTTTCTCTTATCTCATATTAATAATTATCTTTCCTTTATTACCCCCTCGACTTTTCTGTAACCAATTTAAAAATATTTAACCGTCATATTTGCAATGCTGCGCGCTTTGATGGTATGATATGAGGCCTAATTAAATTCGCTTGAAACGAGTAGGCTAGGCCTAAGCCGCCTAACACTGAAAACACTAAAATTCAAAAACATAGGTCTAATTATATTTTCAATATAAATTGACATAAAATTGAATGTAATTGTAATTGCGATATATTTCTATGTTTTATGGACTTACAAATTTGCTTCAAGATCTAAGAAAGTTTAAAGAAATAAATTGAAAATAAAAATATCGTCATGTTGAAAAGCAAGCGAATAATTTATTTCAGCGCTATATTGTTTTCTGTAATATTGACCTCGCTATTACTTTGCAGCATTTCCTCTCATTTAATTAATCGCGAGTTACATATAGCTCATATGTTAAAAATGTACAGGTATAAAAAATTTTGTCGATCAACATGGATTGTGTAGACGTATGTAGGTCATAAGAAAAATCAGAGTTTGAAAAGGCGTCGGTTAGAGATATGCTCAGTTGGATGCTATAAACACTGGATGGTGTGGAATATCACGATTTTAAATATACTGTAGATCTTTAGGTATAGCCAATACCCATTTCTTTGAAACAAGTATTTTGATCGTTTACAGGAAACTCTCTATCAAGCACGCTTTACTTATGATCTGCTAGAATATTATGTATGCAATAGGTCTACATTTCTTGTTGTTTCTTTTAGAACTCTCTTAGGTCGGCCTAGATAATAATAACAACAATTAGAGTGCTACAGTCATCAATGACAACGATGTATATATGTATATATATATATATGTATACATATATATATATATATATATATATATATATATAGAGAGAGAGAGAGAGAGAGAGAGAGAGAGAGAGAGAGAGAGCGAGAGATGCATATATGTAGATGTACGAGGATGAACATATGTTTATTTAAAAAAAGAAAAAAACGCTCAAAATGCGCACAATCAGGCAAATAGAATGCAAAATATACACACACATACATCGTAACAATGTAGCTCTATATGTGCAACATACACGTACATACCCATGTGTATGCTATACATGTAGATGTAACGCGTGCCTGCGCCATTTACTGCATGGATATGATCTTGCCACATCTACATGTATTAACTGAACTCTGTATATTCTAACTGCATGTGTATTTACTAACTACATTATTGAGATCAATCAAGCATCTGAAGATATCTTCTACAGCCGACGAGAGCTCAATTGCTTATATTTTTTTATCCAAAAATTGCATAAAGATAGCGAATTTTTACGCAGGCTATACCATTATAGACAAAATCTTAGGCCTATAGTAAATTAATTTGTCTTTGCACTGTTTACCACATACGCAGCTTCCATAGAGGCTGATATACATGTAGGCTAATCTCCTGGTCGATGCTTTGTAGTATTCGTAGTCATGTGCTATTTGCTACTACTTATCCAAATCTTACACGTTAAAGTACATGCGTGGTTTTGGCACCAAGTGAAGTTAACATTTTGTAGTTCATTAAAAAGTAAAAATGTAATAATTACTGAGTATTGATTAAATCACAAATACTTTAATTTCTACTATTTTATGTTAGTGTATGTTAGTCTAATAAGTCCTACTTAAATGATTAATAAGTATTAATTTAATCTCTAATACTTAAATTTCTGTTATTTTGTGTTAGTGTAATAAGCAATAATTAAATAATTAATAAGTAATAATTTAATCGCTAATACTTTAATTTCTGCTATTTTGTGTTAGACATTCAGCACCAGACAATATAAACTCTAAGGACTTTAATAGCTTCAACGAGACTGAGCGATAATAGAGTAACTAGGAAAGCAGAGACACGAATCTATAGTCACGTTCTCATTTCAAAATCATAATAATGGAGAGAAATTGTGATGGAACGATGTTTCGTAATTACATAATACCGAAGGCAAAGCATTCAATCTTCATAGAATACGTATAAACAAGTCTGGAGTGAAGTAGTTAGGTTTGTCGTTATCCTCAAAAATATCATCTTGTGAGGGAATCAAGAGACATGCTGACAGCTAGAGAGAGGAGAGAGAGAGAGAGGAGATACTAAGATACAGAGGAACAGAGAAACAAACATAAAATGGGGGAATTAGAGAAGAAAGGGTAATAATAAAGAGATCTAGCTGTGACAGATAAAGAAGGAGATTCGAAAAAATAGCCATACACCATTAGAAAGCTATTATTAGTTTAAAACACTGTTCTAAACAACACTATTAATCATCTCGCCGAGCCGGAAATCAAATCACGTACCCCTGAAACGATCCTATAAACTAGGTTCTCTACCTTTCACAATGACGTCACTATCCAATCAAATCCTCTAACGAAACATCTCTCCAGCCTACCACTGGTGATATAGCTCACGGAATGACCACGGCTTAGCGCTCCTGCAAACTACCGCGTCGCTAAATGCTCCATGGATTACTTGATGGAAACGGCGCTGAAGCGGTATAAATGGAAAGCAGGAAGTTTCAAAAAGTTTAAGGGAGATCCGCTTTCTTTTTGGGAATCACGAATTTGTGAAAGTAACCACATATTGTATATCGAAATAATCCCATATATGATTGAATTTATTACATTTATATTTAGTTTTAAATTTGTATATTCTCTACAATGGTATAGTATTTGTACTACTATTAGTATAGCCTCTCTTTTTGGTCTGAATATTATATAAAATTTCACTTTATGGTAGACCTACGGTTTGTAGTAGGCCCACTATGTAAGATACCTCTCTACTTTTATTAAACATTACGTAGGACCAATATTTATTACTAATTATTAGTCTCTGAAAATTATTATCATTCACAATTCTTAAAAATGGGCCTATTTTCTACAGGAATCCACATGAAGAAAACTTTCAGCTTCCATCATAAAGATGTGACTTACAGGAAAATTGGATAGGCGCACTTAGCCCCCTGGAAATTTCCCATGATCCTCAAAACTGTGTCCACTGGCATCTGGGTAATGTGCACTTCGTGACGTCATCTTGATTCGAGAATAAACTAAATTACTCTAATTAGTTTCGACACAGCTGCTAAAATAGTGCATATGTTAACCTGAAGCTATTATAGAAACGAGAGACTTTATGATGTTCTGTTAGCATAAATGGATACATAAAATTGATGGTGATAATAACACATACGATTATGACTCGTGATTTATCATATAGATGATCATGACTCATGATTTACCAATTACATGATCATCACTCATGATATATCACATGCTTGATCGTGAGTCAGGAATTACATATATACGGTATGTATGTATATACGAGGGGCAGTCATAAAGCTCGAGGACTACATTTATTACACAAAAACTGTTAATGCTATTTACAAAATTTAAGTTTGGCCTTCAAAATACATCCCTTGGGAATCGATACACTTCGTCCAGCGATCCTTCCAAGCCTCGAAGTAGTGCCATAGGCCATTCTTGGACAGCACCTTCAGCGCACCCGAAACAGCTGCGTTGACCTCATCGTCTGACTGAAACCGTTGACCACGGAGGTAATTTTTCAGGTCAGGAAATAGAGAATGGTCACAGGGAGCAAGGTCAGGTGAGTAGGCAGGGTGAGCAAGCAGTTCACAGCCGATTTCAGCGATGGTCTGCTGGCAAATCTGGGACCGGTGAGCTGGCGCATTATCGTGGTGCAAGATCCATCCATTTTCAATCAGTTTAGGGCGCTTCTCGTTCAATTTTACCATGAGTTTCCTTTTCAGTACTGTCGAGTAATAGTTTCCAGTTACTGTTTGTCCTTTCGGCAATCTGTGATCATAGATGATTCCCTGATAATCAAAGAAAATCAGGTGCATCACCTTGCCAGCACTTCTCGCAACTTTTGCTTTATGAGGTCTTGGACTTGATTGGTGCTTCCAAACTGACGATTGCTGCTTAGATTCAGGATCGTAGTGGTGTATCCATGTCTCATCGCATGTCACGACACGTTTCAGAAAGTTCTCAGCCCCTTCACGTTGCAAGCGGGATCTCCACTGCAGGCAAATCGAAACACGAGTCTGGCACTGTTCTTCAGTCAGCAGCCTGGGCACCCATTGTGCGCATACTTTGTTAAATCCAAGTTCATTTAAGATTACTGCAACCGATCCATGACTTATACCAACTTCCTTCTGTAGTTCTTGCATGATAATTCTGCGATTTTGAAGCACCAGTTCATTGAATTTAACCATATTTCGGTCGTTAACTGAAGTTGAAGGCCTGCCTGAGCGTTCCTGAGACTGCACCAATTCTTCACCACTTTTAAAACGATTATACCATTTGCTAACATTTGATTTTGATGCAGAGCCTTCTCCATATGCTGTAGTCAACATTTGAAGCGCTTCCGTTTGAGTTTTGCCAAGCTTAAAGCAAAATTTGATCGAATAACGAACTTCTAACTTTGACGCCATTTTGTTTGTTTATTTGTCTGACTGGGTGTAAAATAGTATCAACACAGAAATGTTTCTATATCCGGTTGCGTTGAACCCATAGGGCAAGTAATTATATCAGAAGAAAGCCAAGAAAATAAGCTTTCACAATATGTCAGTCTAACGTTTGAAGATCCCACACCCTTTTCGAATTTTGACTAGTCCTCGAACTTTATGACCGCCCCTCGTATATACAGGGTGAGTAAAAAAAGTGATATCACCTGCAAAAGGTTTGAATATCTCAGGCTATTGTTAATATTTTCAAATCAAACTTTTACCAATTACTAAAGGACTAATTTGTGATGGGGAGGCTAATCTTCATCCATTTTGATCTATAGATTGGCCAGTTATACAAGTTTCAGCAGAGCAACCCACCATTTTTATCTAAAATGGCGTTTGCTACAACGGTAAGTGCAAATTGCACTTCATTGGCGAGAAGGAAAAGGTGCACGCTCAGTATCACGTCAATACTTCCCAAACTCTTTGATGATTGCAATGCTCTTATACCAAATGATTTCATCTTTCTGCAGGATGACGCTCCGGCTTATGCATCTCGTCATGCACAGGAATGGATCAGCGAGAGAAATCCGCATTTCATCAAAAAAGTGAATGGCCTCCAAACTCTCCCGGATCAAAATCCTCCGGATTACCATGTCTGGGGAACCATGCTGCATTTTTACCAGAAACACCAGTCGAAGCCTAAAAACAAGACAGAACTGCAGGAAGTGCTGCAATCAATTTGGGAGAGACTGCCCCAAGCTGGAATCAAGAAGGCTGTCCTAGCGTTCGGAAAGCTTCTGCAGCCCTGCGTAGCAGCTGGAGGAAAACATCGAATAGTCAGTAATACTAGCAGATACAACTGGTTCTTTCTGAGCCACCACAACCACCCTTTTCGTGGCCAAAAAATAAAATAAAATATAAGTTTAATATAAGAAACTTTCATAACTGGCCAATCTGCGTATTGAAATTGATAAAAATTGGCCACCTCATCAGAAATTAGTCCTTCAGTAATTGGTAAAAGTTTGATTTGAAAATATTAACAATAGCCTGAGATATTCAAACTTTTTGCAGGTGTTATCTCTTTTTTTTACTCACCCTGTATATATATATATATATATATATATATATATATATATATATATATATATATACAAACTTATATACCGTATATATAAGTTTCATTCATGCATATTAGCACATACTTATGACACAGAAATAACAGTGCAGCAGAAAAACTTTAACTACATGTAGAAAGGAAAAGGATCAACTGACACAAGAGGTCCAGCAGGCACCTCAACAGCGATGAAATCACAAGAATAATAAATGACAGCTTAATACTTTCAGTTAACTACACATGTATGTATATACATGCATGTATATATACTGTATATATGTATATATATAATTATATATATATACATATATGGTATATATGTATACATGTATGTAGTCTAAATGTATGCCTATCTAGTATGTAGTGTATAGCAAATACGTGATATTTACGCGTGATATGCATACTCTATTTCTAACATATATTTTATATATAATACTATGGTACAGCTTTATATATATTCATATATATATATGCATATATATTTATACATATTTATATATGTACACATTTAGAGGCTTACATGCCTACATATATACATACAAACACACCAACATACAAACATACATACATACATACATACATACATACATACATACATACATACAAACATACATACATACATACATACAAACATACATACATACTTACATACATACATACTTACATACATACATACATACATACATACATACATACATATGTTCAGGGTCAAAAATAAATTAATTTCTGACTTCAGGACGGCCGGTTAATTAGGTAAAGCGATAAATTTTAAGGGGGTAGTATCTGAGATTATACTTCATATGATTCATTTCTTTTAAAACTACCTTTTATCTCATGCGTCATACTTCCGTTTAATCTAACCCTAAGTTTCTGAATTTTCTCGCTGAGCTGCATTTAATCTTCTCAAAATGACTTTGTTTTTGGCAAAATAAATGAGTTCGGTAAACTTTAGACTGACGCCTTCTAACAATGTTAGCGTAGAAACTGCATTAAAGGACCGAGAAAAATGAAAAAGAAGTGTGATTTAATTAACTTCAGTAGGATTTAGATCGCAGAACGTGACCCGCTTAGGCTTCAGAATGCAGGAGAATAGGACAGTATTTCGGAAAGGTGGAGAAATGAAGGTGAGATGAGATATGTAGAGCATGTTCTGATAAAGTTCAGTGAGTAAAGCACTCGATCGCTCAATTCAGTTTGTCATGTAAACCCTACTAAAAATTTCAGTAATTTTTATTATTGTAATTGTTTAAATATATTATTACAATTTTACTTAATTGTAAATATATTTTTATTGCTGTGATTTAAAACATTATATGTATATATAATGTATATATATATATATATATATATATATATATATATATATATATATATATGTATATATATATACAGTATAATATATATATATACACACATAGATATACTTGTATGTAATTTATTTTTAGTATCTTCAACTATTTATTTAAATTGTAAAGATGCATGTGAAGTACTGTATAGTTTTTGAACCATAACCTAAGCGAGTAACGTTTTGAAATGTTAAATATTTGTCGTGAACCTGGGTTACAGTGAACTGCCCTGGGTTCGATTCCCGAGCTGGTAAGGTAATAAATGACTATATGTAACGAAAACTCAGCAGGCAGACAGAGTTTTCTCTCGAGCTTTTTGCTGTGTCGTTAATGAATATTGTGCGTACTACTATTGCATTATTGCATTATTGCATTATTGCATTATTGCATTATTGCATTATTGCATTATTGCATTATTGCATTATTGCATTATTGCATTATTGCATTATTGCATTATTGCATTATTGCATTATTGCATTATTGCATTATTGCATTATTGCATTATTGTATTATTGCATTATTGCATTATTGCATTATTGCATTATTGCATTATTGCATTATTGCATTATTGCATTATTGCATTATTGCATTATTGCATTATTGCATTATTGCATTATTGCATTATTGCATTATTGAATTATTGCATTATTGCATTATTGCATTATTGCATTATTGCATTATTGCATTATTGCATTATTGCATTATTGCATTATTGCATTATTACATTATTATTCAGGCGAAACAACGATGTACAATAATTGAAGACTCATTGTTATTATGGCAATATACATGTAAGTAAAAGCTAGTAAAGCTAAGGTTAACGTCAGTTTCCTCACTCGAAAGCGATGTCAGTGACGGATCACAGGATTTGAACCTGCACTTACTGATCCGCGGAAAAATATCTTACCGACTTCGCCACTGGCTCCAGCTAGTCATCAATATACTTATTGACTTCATGACACAATATGAAACAAGGTACAATATCACTAGCACAACAGTTCGACGTAAATCTCTCCTATTGACATCATCAAGGCGCGGACTAGAGATATAATTAATCTCAACCCTGACCGAGCGGTCCACAGGTTTAGAAATAGATTTCTTTCTGTGCCATTTGTCAAAACAGAGACAGTTGGTCGAATCCATTGTTCTCGTGAAATACCAGCAACTCCTGCACCGGGTACAAATCTCAAGCTCTTTGTGATCCTTATCTGAGCTGAAACAGGCTCAAACATCGGTTCTATTATACACATAAGGAAAATTTCATCAAGAGTTATCGTACTTTTTCTAGAAATTACGCCACTGACCGTCGGCGCAGATATAGATTAGTCTTCCGGATCATTGCGATTGACGAGCTTAATCTATGGATGATGATATTATGCCTATAAGACTGATCAGAATTCGAACATTTCAACCTTTTTAACCAGAATGCACACCTAACCATCCTGTGACTTTAACCTACTGTCAAACAACAACAAGTATTCTTCAGTAAAAATAAGTATCCTGAGCAATATCAAGTATCGCTCAGGAACAACAAGTATCGCTCAGGAACAACAAGTATCGCTCAGGAACAACAAGTATCGCTTAGGAACAACAAGTATCGCTCAGGAATAACAAGTATCCTAAGCAATAACAAGTGTCTCTCAGTAATAACAATATTAACACTTATCCCTCTGCAATAACTAGTAGCCTTCAGGAATTACAAGTATCCTTCAGGAATATCAAGTATCCTGCAACAATTATTGGCAAAGAGTTAATGAATACAAATAAAACTACTAAAGTTTTTAAATCTATTACTTTTTTGTCTAATCGACAAGACCCTTAGGATTGTCCGCTAAATTGATAGAATTAGCCTTATTCTGTTACAGCTTTTAGCTGCAATGAACTAATTATTTCTTCATATTTTTAACTATCGTAAAGATAAAAGCAGCAGCTGATGCAAATTCATTTAAAATCCTTTTTTCTTCGAAAGTCGTGACACCGATTTAATCAGAAATCCATAGATACGGGTAAATTACCTGATATTAAATGAACAAGGCCAGATAGATGTATTTCTAAGTACATGATAATCTTTAATCTTAGAGGCTTGTGAGCTAGTCATCTGAAAACTGAACTTTACATTTATTTAAATCAGATTATCAGGCTAAAGCTGCAGTGTGCTGATGAGTGTTAAGATAATATAATATATAGTGTTAAGATAAATTTTCCAGCAAGAATAGATTTAGTATTTCTCGTCAATAGTGTGCAACTTAAACCAGAGTGACAGCAGAATGTTATTTTATTCAACGCCTGTTGTTGGAAATTGTTTATTGCTGCGTTTTGAAGAAAGTTCATGCATTTCATATAACTTAGACTGGAAGCTATAGATTATACCGTTATCACTTATCAATCAAATGAGCTGGCGACTAGGTTACTTAACTTAATAATTGAAAAAATATACATGCATATATATCTCTCTCTGTTCTACCAAGTGCTAGGTTCAAGCTACACATTCATACTCGTAGTCTGCTATCAAACTCAGTCATAGCTCTATGCTAAACAGCAGCTGATCCCATTCTAAATATTAAGTCTCAGTGCAGCCTTTAGCTTGGAAAATGCGGATCCTTGAGATACTCTCTCAATGCCTTCCTGCATTACATGTAAGGTTTATTTAGTTCGTGTTGACCTAGGCACAACACGGATAATTCAAAGCATGTCGTATACAATATATCATGTGATTATAGCCTTCAAAATATTATGATTTAATAAAATGAACAATGATGATCTTTGAGCAATACACATGCATCTTAGTATTAAAAATTCTAATAATTTGACAAATTACATTCCAAGATGCATTCTATCGAAACAACAAATTCGTACCATTAAAGTTTAAATTACCTCTTCTAACCATGCATAGTAAGATTGGAAAATATGACTTCAGACTTATTTTCGCTCTCGGGTCATCAATCCCTACCCAGTCGTCTCCTACTGTACCTAACGTCTATTTCTTTATTCAGTATATGGAATGTATAAATGGCTCAGTTAATATACTAATATATTTTTTACTTATGAACGTCAAGTTTGGTAACGAAATCCTAACAGTTGTTCCTGAGGTCCCGTAATCAGTTTCTGGTCAAACTCTATTCGGATTTTAGAATCTTGGACATTCAGACGACAAGTAACATGAACAACTTTTTACCTTCAATCTTTTTATTTGTTTTTTTTTTTTAATTTATTGTTTTCTATTTCTTTTTCTTTCTTTAGGCCTTTGCATTTTATTATTTGTTTTATGGTTAATTGACTATAAGCTGCCTAACAGTTTTAACTTAAAATATATATAGCTATATATATATATATATATATATATATATATATATATATATATATATATATATATGTCTATATATATACATATATATATATATATAGGTATATACATGTATATATAATATAATGTATATATAATCATGAATAATCATTTCACTATAATTTGTCTTTAACTTTTATACTACAGAGGGGTAACCATCGCTGAACATGTGTATGAGTTCATTATGACGTAGCCTTAACTCAAAACATTCTTCATTACAGGACTATCACACAGGATTCTAGTGAGCAATGTTTAGCCGGATCGACAACAGGACGCATTGAGTGCATGTCTCTGAGTCACGGACAGTCTCAAGGCTTCGCGCAGGCTGGCTGGAGCACTTGTTTAGATGCTCAGTACTGCAGTTGTCTGTATGGAATATGCTTACTGGAGATACTCCACAGCGTGATTTTTAGATTGCGCGGCTTAAGTATTTATTAGTATAATAGTATATAAATATTTTGCAAAATACTACAGGCTTTTCATATGAAAAGTTATTTTTTCTAGCTGTATATGTAGCACTGCAGGAAAAATAACAATATCACAGCCATTGGCTGGAGCCAATGGCGATGTCGGTAAGATGTTCGACCGCGGATCAGTAAATGCGTGGTTCAAATCCTGGGCTCGCCCGTCACTGACATCGCTTTCGAGTGATGAAACTAACGTTAACATTAGCTTATTTAGCTTTAAAGGCGTATTGAAATGTATAAGCGTTTATTAGTCCTTTGAGATCACTGAAGATTCGAGAACCCACAAGCTGCCTGTATTATAAGAGTAGACTAAGAGACATAATGCACTTCAGCAGTAGCCACATGACTTTTCTGTTAAATGTTGTAGGCCTACTAAAGCTTTGTTAAAGGATCTCTTAGGTGTTAGTATAAACTAACCAGTTGAGCTATACTCGCCACTGAAAGCTATACAGTTTACTTTAATTTAATGTCTCTTCTCGTATTGAAAGAAATACTGTCAGTAGCGGTCCGATTTAAATTCGAACCGATTGCCTCCTGCTTTTTAGACAAGCGTCAAGCGTTTAAGCCATTCAGCCATCCAACCGCTACTGGCTTGATATTATATTGTATATACATACATTCATATATATATATATATATATATATATATATATATATATATATATATATATATATATATATACCATACCAGTAGCTAATATATATATACATGTACGTGTATATATATATATATATACATGTATCTGTAGCCCACGTTCTGTATATTCAGCATATACATATACATAATTACATACATCAATGCACATAGAATTATATACATCAATGCACATAGGCATATACAAATTTGCAGCCACATAATTATGCTGAAAAGATTTTATTTTTGTAATCAAATAAGTCTCCTATTTACAAGTCAAAGTTAGTTACGTTAAGGCATTATACCTTAAGAGATCCTTAACTAAATATCCTTAACCTTAACAGATAAATTATACAATAAGTTAGTTAAGTTAGGCCTTACACCTTAAATAGACTAACAGGACTCTACATTAGCGCTTCTGCATGTAAGAGACATCAATCTAAATTATGTTTATTACGGTATAGTAGGTCTACATGTACAGGGTACTAGTAGGCCTATGCAATGCCTTTGTTGTGAAACTGTATATTTAAAAATAATATTATTTTGAGCAAATATCCGTTAACTATTAATATCCCTAACCTTATCAATTATGAAAGATTGCTAAAAAGTAACATTTTCAATATCATATTTCTAGACCACGGCCTATACATGTATATTATACCGGAGCAACTTAAGATGAGTTATTCCATTTTCAGAATAATAGACTAACTTCAGAAGCAAAATTTGCAATTATTAGTATAATGCAGATTATCTAAGAACATTGTTATAATATGTATAGCGAAATAAATAAAATGAAACACCTCTGATATCTCGTTTGAAAGTACTTTTACAAAATATTATTGTTGAAGTTGGTATTTTAAGTAAACTTCAGACATTATGGGACTGTTTAAGGATAATAACGATCATATGCTGAAATAAAAGAGGTAAGTTATATTTCTAACTCAAAAGAAATAAATGAATTTATTTAAATCTTATAAACATTTAAAGTAGGCCTACCAGCTAGTGGTTCAACTAGTAGCGCGTTTGCCTCATAAGCAATAGGATAAAGGATTAAAAATACCACAGGACTAACCGTGAGAGTACATGTGTGTTATCGAAACATACATTAAAGTTGCTGTTCTTGTTTTCTATATTTTGGATTTTGTACTGTTTTTGTAGCTTCTTTTTTGCTCGTCGGCTTGGATTTGTTTCAATAGTGCTCGATGTTGTCATTGTTTTCAATAGTGCTCGATGTTGTCATTGATGAGAGTAGCACTCTAATTGTTATATTTTGTATACATGTAAAGCTTTTCAAATGGTGCAATGAAGAGAATGTTTTCATATTACACTATTATGCTATTGAAAGATATTAGAAACCAACTTTCTGTCAGTGATTACGCAATCACAATGACAGAGAATGCTTTGCTCCAACACATCCTAATAATGGTATTAGATTCATCATACACAATTTCACGAGTAACCTCTGAATGCTCTTCTATTATTTATGAAAGCTGAATATGTTAGTTTACACCGCTAATGACGCCACAGGAGAAGAATACTAAAGCTTTAGTTTCACTCACAAATTATTAGTTATCATGTAATTTAAATATGCAATGATGGCTTACGATATCGTCATCATCTTTTATTGAACTCCAGTTGAACCAGGATAATGATGAAAACTTATGATAACTTAATTGTAAGTTAAATCATAGCTGATCATAAAACTCCTTAAAAGATATGAACTGTCTATGATAACTTTTGGGATCGACTAAAATAATGAGCATGTCGCAGATATTTCGCAAATAAAACACAAGGTTGCTTCTGTTCAGAGATTGAAAAGAGCTAAGATGCTAATACTTCATTTGCAATCTTCTGCTGCAGATACCCAAACATTTATTAGCCTAATGCAATCAAAATGTCAAGAATCGAATTGAAGGAAGTCTTGATTGATTGATTGCTAAATCTGATGTCTAATCATCTGTCTATCGCTCAAACGGTGGAGTGGAGGGTTGGTGGTTGAACCCAGATAGTCTGCTTAAGAGAGGAGCGACTTAGTGCCTGAGCCACGTTTAAGAGCATTGGTGCTGGTCTCTGCTAGCCTTGTACTAGATTCCACTCTTTACTGGATTCCTTCTACAGTTTTAGTCTTGGAAGCTGGTCTACAAAGCTTCAAAACTCTTCTTCTTATTATTATTATTCTTATTATTATTTTTCTTAAGATGTAAGTTTTGCATAACTGAAGGTTCTAATCAGCTTATAAAATTTTATGATCTTTGGATGTATAGTGCTTATAGACTTGTCTTAGACTTGTATCTAAGTAGATTATTTTTCTTATAATTGTACTGTGTCTGCTGCACTGATTAAAATGAGTGTATACGTAATGTACCATGTAGGGGTTCTAGGGGTCACTGTAGGTCTACCTGAACTGAACTAATAAAGAAATCGATCAATCAATAAGGCATCTACTCGTATATTAGGCACTGACCAGGTGAATGTCAATACTCTCACTTGTTGATATCGCCTTTATTAGAAGAGAAAATTAAATCTTCTGTGAGTGATGAATGAAATGATATATTCTCACTCGTAATGAATTTTATAGACAACCGTAATCCTACTAAGCGCCAAATGTTATTCTTCTAAAACTGTCGCCAGTTTCTTGTCCAATGCGTCCTTTTAACCGAACAAATATGAATTGAATGTCTCAATAGCGTAGCGGTAACGTCATGAAGTTTTAAATGACAGATCCTGAGATGAACTGAACCCTCGTGGGTTCGAATCCCAGCAGCGCTGATCTGAGAGTAAAATCTCGGACATTCACTGGACTGGTTATACGAAAAATGGACTAAATTGCCTAACGGTTTAAACATGTAGTGTTAAAAATGATAGATAGCAACGTAGTTGATCGTTTCACTATAATGCGTGTTTACTTTTACTTTACTTTAACACCTATAGCCTCTTTGACCTTTACTTATACATGTATTTTGTATTACCCTTTTATTGATTCTAAGCAAAATCGATGAAGGATTTCCTTTAAAAATTGATTATTCCTGTTAAATTTTGCAATAATTCACTTGTCATCTAGTGTAGATTAAATTGATAGCTTTTAATTATTGTTATTTTCAAGGCTTCAAATCGAAACTGTGTGTCATAAGCTTTTCACATTTTAGTTGAAAATTTAAACTGTTTATAAAAAGATTCATCAGAATTTTTTCTATTTTTTGTCGATACGAGACTGTCAGTTATCAAATCTGTGAATCACGGTGTTTTCTATTCAAAGTATTTAATAAGAATTAATTCTACATTTTGATTGTTCCGGATTTGGGAAGAAATGATAATAAGATTTGATAATATTGACAAAATGTCAATTCAATAATTTAAACGTCTTTTAGTTACAAAACGTTAAATTCTACAATTCAGCCTTCATCTCTCGTAAATATACGTATCCTTGCTTCGACAAGAAATCCTATAATTCTAGATAGTTCAAAGCACGTGCAGCCGTTGTTAATAAAATATCAAATCGAGTTTTATGGATACTGGGCGTGATTAAAATGTAAAATAATAATAGGCAATGAAGTATTTTTATTTATTCGAAAGATATAATGAAAAAGATTTTATGAAAAGATCTAACACAAATTATTAATGTAGCGCAGACTTGAAGACAAAATGGAGTCGTTGTAGACGTAGTGGGGGAGAGGTTACATTACAACTCGCCTTTAAATACTCTAGAATTTATTTGAAATTAATTTTGAGCTATAATAATATCAAAAATAATATTGGTAATAATAAAAGTAAAATATTAGTAGTAATAGAGAAATAATAAAGAAATAAATTAATAATAATAATAATAAATAATAATAATAATATATAATAATATAATAATAATAATAATAATTTTAGGGGCGAAAACTTGCGAGCCTCACATGTGCCCCTGCGGTCATGAAGTCGACGCTTTAGGTCTCCACGGCCTCTCCTGCAAACGAAGCTCAGGTAGAATGTCTCGCCATCACAATTTAAATGACATAATATGGCGAGCACTTTCGAGAGCAGGCATCCCTTCCTCTAAGGAACCAAGTGGGTTGTCCAGATCAGACGGCAAGCGTCCGGACGGCATGACTTTAGTGCCCTGGTGCAACGGTAAATGTGCCGTTTGGGACGTCACGGTCATTGACACTATGGCAAACTCCTACCTGAATACGACTTCAGTCACAGCCGGTGGTGCTGCTGTTCATGCCGCCTCTAGGAAGTTGGATAAATACCGTGATCTGTCCTTAGGATATGAAGTTGTTCCGGTGGCTATTGAAACCATGGCCCGATGAATCCCGAAGGAGTTGACTTTATTAATGGCATAGGCAGACTTATTGCAGAGCAAACCGGCGATAAGCGAGAGACATCTTTCCTTTGGCAAAGGCTTTCCATGACTTTGCAAAGATTTTCTTTGGCAAAGGCTTTCCATGACTTTGCAAAGATTTAATACAGTCTGCTTCAATAATTCTTTTAAGCCGATTGATGACCTCGAGTAGCCGGGCGGCGATTCAGCACGTATTGCTCGAATCGTTTTTATCAAACCCCAGGTTCTTTACACCGGGGTAAAAAAAATAATAATAATAATAATAATAATCCAGAGTGTTGAGGATTTATTTTAACCGCTTCATTTTTAAACTATCAATTAAAGTCTCTATTAATCTAATTTTTTAGTCCAGGGCCTTATACAGCCAGCCCTGGACATTCAAAAATATAAAAATATTGATAATGAGAAAGATGATAATAATAATTATGCTAATAATGAAACTATTAGTTATTATTATTAAATTTGATATTAAACATCAGATTAGTCTTATAAATATAAAGTCTAAGTAAAGATAGTAACGTGAGAATTACAGCTACAGGATGAAGGACACCCCAACACTTGGTTCTGCATTGGACATTGCTAAGAAGCTCTATCTAGCAACGCTTGCACGCTCCTAGTGAAAAATGAACCTCGATTGAACTTTTTCATAAAAGCGATGAAAAATTGTCTGCAGAGACAGAAATAAAAATGAAAACATCACTGTTTTCAAATATTGCGAGTATGAAAGGAAGAAATCAAAGCGCGGAAGACATTTGAGTAATGATTGCTTTCCAACAGTGCTCTCTCTCTCGCTCTGTCTATCTATATCTCCATTGCATTCACTTAGCCACAATCTTTACAATCTTTATCGAGCTAATTTAGTACAAATCCACAAGTAGCATTATCTTCATACACAACAAAATTCATTTCATCAATGGAACATTTTATTTTCCTTGTTTGTAATGAAATCTTAAATTTCTCTATGAGAAAGAGTAGGTATTATTCCAGAGAGAGAGAGAGTGAGAAAGAGAGAGAGAGAGAGAGAGTAGACTAAAATAGACTGTATGCTGTACGCTTGTATTCTGACAGACCAAAGGAGCTGAATATGAAACTATAATATTGCCTCGACACGGTCATTCTATAAAATTTATGTATGGAAAACAGCTCGATAAATATTTATTTAACTAGTCTCACTATAGAAGTAACGGAACAATGTCTGAAATCTGAAAAACTTGATACACATGCACTGGCTGATTAATAACGTGAGAGAGGACGAAATTTCTCTAAAATATTTAAAAACTGAATCCAATCTATCCCCACAAGACACTTCAACGGAAATATTGAGTTAAAATTTATGAAAAATATCTTTTGGGAAAAAATCGATTTCATCATTTATTCGATTTTGTAAAAGCCGGATTGCAAAAGTAAGTTAATTAAACGAGTCTGATTCGTTTGATAATGTGAGTCTTTGTTTGACTGGTTTACGTAGAAAAGTGATTAGCATAGTTTAGTTAGCGTGTTGGTGATATCAGGTCTATCATTACTGATAACATCAGGTCTATCATTACTGATAACATCAGGTCTATCATTACTGATAACATCAGGTCTATCATTACTGATAACATCATGTCTATCATTACTGATAACATCAGGTCTATCATTACTGATAACATCAGGTCTATCATTACTGATAACATCATGTCTATCATTACTGATAACATCAGGTCTATCATTACTGATAACATCATGTCTATCATTACTGATAACATCATGTCTATCATTACTGATAACATCATGTCTATCATTACTGATAGCATCATGTCTATCATTACTGATAGCATCATGTCTATCATTACTGATAGCATCATGTCTATCATTACTGATAACATCATGTCTATCATTACTGATAACATCATGTCTATCATTACTGATAGCATCATGTCTATCATTACTGATAGCATCATGTCTATCATTACTGATAACATCAGGTTTATCATTACTGATAACATCACGTCTATCATTACTGATAACATCAGGTCTATCATAACTGATAACATTAGGTCTATCATTACTGATAACATCAGGTCTATCATTACATTTCCCATTACACTAAACAATAACTTAAATAACATAGAAACAAGTAACATTTAACGGAATGAACAAGAAAATAATATATATATATATATATATATATACATATATAAATATATAAATAAATAAATAAATATATATATATATATTATAATATATATATATCCCTAGATTAAATATATATATATATATATATATATATATATATATATCCCTAGATCGATATTTATATATATATATATATATATATATATATATATATATATATATATATATTTAAATGTCGATCTAGGAACTAATCAGTGTCACACGGCGATTGCACTGCAGGCCTGCGTTACGTTTTCTAATATAAAGGATTTGTTTTAAAATATATTTCGCAATGAAAACAACGCTTTAACGCAGCCTATTTTGTCATTTTAGCTGCGATGACATTAATAGCTTTATCCTAAATATCGGCGATCCTGTGACGAGAGGCTTCTCTTTTTAGTTTAATGCCAGAGACTTCCTTTTATCACTATATTCCAGCATTGATGATGAAAATTTCGAGGCCCTAGTGTTAGATGATCAATGTGTTGATATATTAAGAACGCAGGTGAATAAATGTGCATTTCGTTTAGAAGCAGCCAGTGCAGATGCTAATATACCAGACGAAGCACTCAATAGGAAAATGCGATCATTTTAATGTAGGCCAAACGATGCAATTTGTGCATTTGTTAAACTTATCACGCTACAATAACTATTAGTGATACTGTCGTCAATGATAACGTTGAGAATACGGAACTATAGACAAGCCGATTAGCAAATGATATATGTGTCCAAATCAGTACAACTTCAATATAAAAAAAATCAGTTGAAAGATGCGCGATACCGCAAGTACGTTTATAGTTTAGGACATTGCTCGTAAGTAGTAAATTCATGTAAACTACACTATTGGTGAACGTCTCTATCTCTCTATCTCTCTCTCTTAGTGCACTGCCTACTGGCAGGTCCATGGTATATAACTCCTCCACTCTTCTCTGTCTTCCGGCATCCTCTTCATGTCCACATATGAATGGGTCTTTAAGTCATCAAACATTCCTAATGTCGGTCTGCCTCTGTTCTCTTTCCTTCCATTCTACCTTCTGTTTGGTGAACGTAAGAATATTTATTCAGGTATATGGACAACATGTTTATCATGCTACTGTGTTAATGTAAAAAATTTGAGGACAGCAAAACGGCAAATATCCCAGATGCAAAATAGCATTTTAAACTGTCTTAAACTTGAATAAAAGTTGAATCAAGAAAAAAATTATAATGGTATCAAGAATCTGGGCAACAATTTTGTCATTGCAGGACAAAATTTACTAATATTAAATTGAATTTGTACATTTTTTTTGCAGCAGTATCAAAAAAGAATTTAAAGTAAATTTCGTCATCTGATGTCGATGTCACAGACATGATCAGTGACACTCTAGTTCAAACTCTTAGTTCTGCTGAAGAGTTTTGCAGACTTTCGTTTAATAGAAAGGATTCCATATCTATGCAGATAATTTAATAAATAAAAGCAGTGGAATGATCGATTAATTATCGATCACTGCTACTTGAGATCAGAAGATGCAGAGTTCAAATCCAACGCCTGCTCTCACACCGGCGTGCTGTCCAGAGAGATAACAGACGAAAACTGAGCTTTGAGTTCTCTTATATATTTAAATTTTTAAATACTTGATGAAATAATATAATCAAAGAAATGTAGAGATAGTATTCACTCAACTTTCAAGTACTTCGTGCATTGTATTGACAGGATTCACGTGATTAGAGAAAATTCATAGGGTTTCAGTAATGGGCAACAAAAACACATAGGGCTTCGTTTATAGGCATAAGCGAACACTAACGATTGGATTACTAAAAGTCGTGGATATTACTTTCCTAATTTGTTATTCTGGGAGAAATTTATCGCATCCTTCATTTACCACGAGTCCGTACGTCCCTTGAGAATTAGCCGTGAAATGTGCCAGCTAGTCTCCATGAATCTACCCAGAGAAATGCTTCATATAGATGGTTTTTGTGAAAAGTAGACCACTCGTTTACATGTAAACAAAGCTTTCCTGTTTACAATGAGAACCACAAACAGGTCGTATAAATATTTTGAACAACATTTTAATTTATCGCTTGGAAATGTCATGCAGCTTTTTGTAACTTTTCGATAACTTAATTGTTAGCAAAATAACCCCTTAAGCAGGAGGTCTCAGCATCGAATCTCAACTTTTTTGGTATTATTTTTCATTTTGTAAAAGAAAGTATGAATTTATCTCTTCTGGTTTGATGGGTTGTTGTATTACTCTATGCGCCCAAATAAATACATGTACTTACATTATTCAGAATAAAGTGAATTAAAATTAATTTTTTAGGTTATGACGGGGAGTTTAACCTGCAACGTAATTGTCTTTATCATACTGTAAAATAATATAGGCCTACAACAACTTGTGTACTGAACGGCGCCATAGATAGGCTACTTTTAAATAGATCAACACTTCATCGGAGAAACTCGTAATTTTATAAAATTAAGTACGAAGTTGCTAATATTCAACATATTTGTGATATTTAGTAAAAATGAACCTGCCGTAATATTGGCAGAGTTACATTTAGAGAATTCTGAATCCAAACCTTGATCATGCCGCAAGGAAAATTAACTAATTAGCATCTAGATGTTGCCACATGTATTCTATTGATTACTATGATTTCTTGTATTTAATAAACTAGATTACACTTTTAATTATAAGGAATACGATTAATTAAGCCAGTGGCAAGTCGTTTACAATCCGCGATCATGTCAGTTAAGTCCTAGGTACGAATCCATTCTCATTTTGTTTACGCGTTGCTGATGAGGCATTTGAGCAATAGATTTAATGTTTAGCTAGAACTTTAATCTATTGCCTAAACCAGTATTTGATGACTGTCGTCTGAGGCAATTTACGTACGATTGCAATTAGTAACTTCTGCTATTAGTTCATTAGCAGCTGTTAACTCGCCAATGACTCAACTATTACGTCACGTTCATTATCGCTGTGCCGCAGAGGATTGGCTTCGTTCTATAGATGAGTGCGAGTCGTTGAATGAAAGTAATTAAATATAAGAAGCTGTGTTCCATTGTGAATGCCGGTGTAGATGAGAGAGATAGAACGAAAACAAGTTCCTAACGAATCTATTCTCCGAGGAGATGAGTTGTGGCTTGAGTAAATTTCAACAGAAATATTCAGAGTATTGTTGTTTTGGTTAAATTGATTTTACGGTTTGAAGCAAAAATACATTTTTGCCTCAAATTTTTAATTTAGATTCTATAATCTTTCTCATGTATTTCTGTTATTTGAGATCATTTATTAGAAATAAAAAATCTAGCTTATCCATCAGCAGTCAATCAAAAAGATAGGAGCCCTTTGAGCGAGTACATTTTTAAATGTTTCTCGTTGACAAAATTAGAAATAGACAATTAGTTGCAAATTCTAACTATACGACAAATTGTCTGCTAACCCAATGATTTCTTCACTTTTGGTATTTAATCAGTTGACCAAATCTTTATTTATATGCCACTATAATATACTCTACATGGCTAATGTAAAATAACTATATATATATATTATATATATATATATATAGATATATATATATATAATATATATATATATATATAATATATATATATATATATATATATATATATATATATATATACATGTATATATACAGGCTGCGCATTAAAAAATATCCCCCTAGCACTATTACGATAGCTTAGCCAATTATTGATATTTCCCCTTGAAATTTTACGGTTCTCTTGCAGAGGAATTTTTCCACAAGCTGACCAAATTTTGTAAAAATATTTTTAAAGGAACCGGAGTTATCCAAGTTTTGCGAAAGAATTGATTTTTTTCCATTTAACACGCAAAAAAGTCAAATAGAGTCAATTCCTTTTGAAAATTTCCTGGCCTTGAAAAGGCCGTTAGATGATGACTACTCTTATTTTGTGCTACAATGTGTGCTCCAAAATGAACGCCCTGGGCTTTAATGCCGGCCAGAAGTCTTTTATTACAGATAAAATTGCGCCGTCAATGGACTGTTGTGGTTCGTCTTTTAAGATCTCTTGAAGAACAGCCTTTAATTCCATTGTGTTTCTGGGTTTAGGCTTGAAAGCACGATACTCTTCCAACATGTGTCTCCAGACAAAAAAATCAAGTGGATTAAAATCTGGATAATTAGGAGGCCAATCATCCATTTTTATGAAATCTTGGCTATACTGTACAAATAAGTATTGTGAATACTTAAACGTGAAGTGTGAGCCGGCGTGCCGTCCTGTTGAAAAATTAAATCATTTGGCATTAACATGTTGCAGTCTTCAATCATTTTCGGCAGAAGAGTGTTAGTGTAATACATTGTAGCACAATATCAGAGGCGTCATCATCTAACGGCCTTTTTCAGGGCCAGCACATTTTAAAAAAGGAATTGATTCTAACTGAAGTTTTACGTTGCATGTTGAATGAAAAAAATCAATTTTTTCGCAAAACTTGGATAACTTCGGTTCCTTCAAAAGTATTTTAACAAAATTTGGTCAGCTAGTGGCATAATTCCTCCACAAGAGAACCGTAAAATTTCAAGGGGAAATATCAATAATTGGCTAAGCTATAGTAATAGTGCTAGGGGGATAATTTTTAATGCGCAGCCTATATATACAGTATATATATATATATATATATATATATATATATATATATATATATATATATATATATATATATATACAGGGTGAGTAAAAAAAATGATAACACCTGCAAAAAGTTTGAATATCTCAGGCTATTGTTAATATTTGTAAATTAAACTTTTACCAATTAATAAGGGACTAATTTCTGGTGGGGTGGCCAATTTTCATCCATTTTGGTGCATAGATTGTCCAGTTATGCAAGTTTCAGCAGAGCAACCCCCCATTTTTAACCTTAAAATGGCGTTTGCTACAACGGTAAGGGCAGATTGCACTTCATTGACGAGAAGGTAAGGTTGAACTCTCAGTATTACGTCAGTACTTTGCTTCCGGAGCTGTTTGATGATTGCCATGCTCTTCTACCAAATGGTTTCATCTTTCAGCAGAATGGTGCTCCGGCTGATGCATCTCGTCATGCATAGGAAAGGATCAGCGAGAGAAACCCGAATTACATCAAGAAAAATGAATGGCCTCCAAACTCACCCGATCATAATCCTCTGGATTACCATATCTTGGGAACCATGCTGAATCTCTATCAGAAACACCAGCCGAAGCCTAAAAACAAGACAGAACTGCAGGAGGTGCTTTACGCCATTTTTAGGTAAAAATAGGGGGGTTGCTCTGCTGAAACTTGCATAACTGGCCTGTCTATGTACCAAAATGGATGAAAATTGGCCACCCCATCAAAAATTAGTCCTTTAGTAATTGGTAAAAGTTTTATTTGAAAATATTAGCAATAGCCTGAGATATTCAAACTTTTTGCAGGTGTTATCATTTTTTTTACTCACCCTGTATATATATAGATTTCTTAATATCATAAATCTCTTGGGTGATTTTTAAGGATCATGATATGAGGTTCAAAGCATATATTACTACTCACTGCTTTCGCGATTTCTTAAGAGCAACAACCCTATCGATTAATAGATCGAACATTAGAATGTAACGTACTAAATTATAATTATTTATGACACATTTATATAATTCTCTCGTGTTGTCCGTGCCACTGAAGAATTGACCAATCGTACAATGAACTTGATTTGAGAGGAGATTAAGAAAGAACTTAGGAAGGCAAGGTGAAATCACTTCAGAAGCCATATTTCTCACGTTTATTAGCTGACAATAAAGTCTGTATAAGGAAGGTTTGTAAAACGATTAAATTGTTGATCGATGGAGTTATCTTTATAGAGTGTAACAGCAGGTTAATTATAAAAATCTACTTTGGACCAAGCAACTTGGCATAATTCTAGAGAGAGAGAGTGAGACAGCGAGGGAGAGAGAGAGAGAAAGAGAGAGAGAGATTAAATATTTGAAGCACTTCTCCGCATCGCGCTCATTGATTATTTTTATTTTCGATGTCCGATGATTTATTAATAACTATATCTATTAAAAGATATCGTATTGAATTGTTTTTAGCGGTTATTGATGTATAACTATACTTACATGTAAATGTATTTTATAGTGTAGATTTATGAATAAATATAAAATACTCAGAATAAATATATCACTCTATAATCCATTATTCAACCATATTCATCTATATACGTATGTATCGTTGTACGCTTTATATACAGTATATTTACAGTATATATATATATATATATATATATATATATATATATATATATATATATATATATATATATATGTGTGTGTGTGTGTGTGTGTGTGTGTGTGTGTGTGTGTGTGTGTGTGTGCGTGTGTGTAAATATACACATGTATATACAATTATACAAGTATACACAATATACATATATAATAGTATATACGAGCATGTATATAGTGCACACACGTACGTGATTTAGAGTACATTTACAGCACATAGCTTATCATTCTACGGAAAATTTCTTCGATGTCCTTGATCTGGTTTAGCATTAAGATAAGCTTTCCTGTAGAAAGTGCGCGGATTCATTATTAGCTGAAGAAATGTAAAGGATTAAGAGTTTTATTAAACAGAAGTGCTGAGAGCTTTCTGATAATCAACTGTGCAAACAAGTCTAATGGTCTCTCTTCGGCTTTGACGTCTTTGCCTCTTCACTGTCGACCAATACAGTCGTCTGAGTTCTAGTTTACAGTTGAAAGAGACAGTATATTTAGTTCAAATTTGTATACTTTTATTGAGTGTAATAGCGATTAGAATCTACGATTTTCTCCTCAGATTAATGCAATAACTTTGCTTGGAATCTTGAAAGTAATGAAACGAGTTTTTGTTGAACTACGCTGGTCTATTACTGTTTGACGTGGTTAGGGAATTTTTCATTATACTGGAAGTTAATTTTTATATGCATCTATTGATTTTTGCTGTTGGAATTGAGTACTTGACCTTATTAATGTCACATGGTTACAGTATGTAATTTTTAATTATATGAGAAGTTAGTTTTTTAAGTACTACTTAAACTAAAAATGTTATACTTAGACATTTTTAGCGGTTTCATATTGCAATCAAAGCATTGATTACTTCACGGATAAAAATATATTAAAATCTGAGTTAAGTTCTAGTAGTAATTATTGTATGATTATCATTGTTTTAATTTATTTCAAAAACGTAATGGCAAATTATAAATGTCGTGTTTTACTCCAAACATCAATCAATATACTTAATTTGTGTGTATGCCTATATAAAATAATATACACAACAACGGATTGATATATTAAATACAGTTAATTTCAAATATATATATATATATATATATATATATATTTATATATATATATATATATATAATTTCACTATCTTCTTCCTATAATCACAGTTTATATCACCTAACGAAAACACATTCCACTGAAAGGCTTGACAAAGCTACTTAAACTAGGCCTATTCGTTCTCAAGTTATTCCCGGATATTCTAAGTGCGAAATTTCGTGAGTTGGTTTAATTGGAAGTCATATACTTGCTGTAAGACAAAGCCTCTTATTTACGACTTCATTTACTCTATGGAATCACTCCGGTGCCTCAGTAACACGGAGCTCTCAAAGCGTTGCTCCAGTCAGCTAAATTCTGCATCTAGAGCTTCTCCTTAGCGACACTTCTATACTTTGCAAAAGTTAGTATTCGAAGCTCTTTGGCAAACAAAATTGTAAGTGTCTATGAACTCATACATATTGGAGGTAAGTAGAAAACAAGAGCATGAAGTGACTGCAACTATTTGACAGTGAGTTTTGAACGCTCGACCTTCCATTTCTTTAACTACTGCGCTAGCTGTGGCCGGAAATTCTTTCGAGTCATTCAATACAGTTTCCTTTTTGGATAACTAGATAGGAATTTCAGCCACTGCACCGGTTACAGAAATGAAAGGTCGTGCGTTCAAATCCACTGTTGAATGTCTGAAGGCTTTACATTTGCAGCCACATCAAACTCTTATTTTCTATTCAAGTCTAAAATATAGCAGTCTTTGCGAATTATCATGACATTTGTGATGTTTTAATGGACTGAGAAATATTAAAAAACTTACGGTGCTTTTCACCGTATGACTTAAACACACATTACACGCAAAGAATCCTTAAAGGAAGCCCTGATTAGAATTCTCCGGTTGCCAGTTTCTGAATGGTCATTCTCCGTTTCGACAATTGATTTACACCGAACTCGGCCATCGCTGCCTCATCAACCATTTAACGCTACATCTTTAATGTTTCAGCGTCTTCTATGACGCTCTTCTTCCTCAGCCTAACAATGCGCAATAAAAATAGACAGAGAGGCGACGAGTGTACCCGTGCTGAGCTTATTCCTGTGGAGGAGGGGGGGGGGTACCGGGACTCTCAGGAGAGTCATAAAAATAATTCTAGCTCGGCTTTACATGAACGCTGAACCTTCTGCACTTCAGAGAGTCGACGTGTTAGAACCCTGATAGCGCTCAATGGTTTAACTCTGGAGGATCTATTTATTTAAATTCGTGGATTCGTTAGAATTCAATAGTTCTGCTTAACCGAAAATAGCAACAAACGCGCTTTGATGTCTCTCTCACCCCAGTGAATAATTCTCTCTAATCCAATTTGACAAATTTTAATCTTTATCCGTATTTACATAGGATTCCTTTTGCAATTTGCATCATCAGCGATAAGATGAAAAAGTGCTGATTGCGATCTAATTATGAAACTATCATTCAATTGTAAAATTACAGGAAACGTTAACAGCAAACTTTCAAATCCCAGTCCCGCTCAACCCCCCCCCCTCCCTCCCGAACATTTTTCAGCCGTTCTTCACAGTAATCCTGCAGAGTTACCACGACCGCTTGTTTTCCCCCAGAGATCCCATGCAAAATAGATGGAGAGTTATTTTAAGTTAGAGAACGATGAGGCCAATCACTGCCAGGAATGGTGGACGAGATAGATATCGATATCTATCGATAGATATCGATAGATATCGGTTGTCGTGTTAGAGAATCACATGTAGATATCGGTTGTCGTGTTAGAGAATCACATTTTAGTTTTTGTTGAAGCGATACGTGCAGTAAAATATTCCATTTTTACTGAATCTATTAAACAATAATACGATAAGCATGACGATTAGCCGAACTTTTGCTTCTTCCAAGAGATTTCAGTCAAATTGGTTATGTTTATTTAATAAGACGAGTATGTGATCAATAATTAGCGAAATTATCTGTGGAATATGATATTAACTGAAAATCAAAATTGTTGTAATGTTACTGAAACATAAAGAAATAAGATCGATAAGGGAAAAATAGCTTTGAAATATTGACTAGATGTATAATGTGTGTGTGTGCTTTAGTGAAAAGAATCTTATTAATACAAGCATTTTCATACACATCATCATCTCCTGTACTTCACTTTCTCTCTCTCTCTATCTCTCTCTCTCTCTCTCTCTCTCTGTCTATCTCTCTTTCTTTCTTCCCTTTATCGTTCTCTCTCTATATGTCTCTCTCCCTCTATCTCTCACTCTCTTTTTCTCTCTAAATATATTATATTCTCACTCTCTTTTTCTCTCTAAATATATTATATCTTGTCTTATTTCTCTCGCTCTGTTTCTTTCTTTACTTCTCTCCTTCTTGTTTATTTTTGTCGCTTTTTATTTCTCTCTATCTCCCTCCCTCTCTTTCATAATATATTCCTATTGTAGACATATCGATGCCACAGCTTAGAATTAAATTAAATGCTCTACTCTCTTTCCACGGGTCTCTTGTGACGTCCTGCCTTCAAGGATTTACCCCCACCCTTCCTCAGACCCCCACCCCATAGACCCCTCCCACAGACCCCTCATGGTTTGACTGACTGAACCCCTCTTAGACCCCTACTCTCTCTCTCTGTCTGTCTGTCTCTCTCTCTCTCTCTCTCTCTCTCTCTCTCTCTCTCTCTCAGCTAGAGCGTCCTAACAACTCTTCGGTTAAGTCCCAATTTCTAAACGGAAATCGAAATTTTCCGGCAACAACTCCAGAGGACTGATGAAAGCTCATCGAAACTCTCCACTAACCCTACAATTCGTTTTGTAGGCTGATTATTGACTAATTATTAAATCAATCAATCATTAGGGTTTTTTTTGATGCCACAATGCCAATGCTGATTGTAGGAAATTGAATGTATACGTAAGTTCATATGAAACAGTTATCAAATTCAAGAGAGGAATATGCCGAAAGTCCTACGCTAATTTATTTCAAAGAGTGTTAAATTATCCTGGAGAGATTGTTAAATTATCTCCATTTGGTAGTTGGATTGATTTTGTTAGATTGATAACAAAACTTTAAAAAATTATGCTTTAGCAGAAGAGAAAGCCATCGCTTATAAGATTGGTCCCAAGATTTTGCTAAATTGTAAATTTGGCTCATTTAGAATTTATTTCGGTATAACAATTGAAACAAGTTTTGTTTTATTTGCCTGAATCGGTAAAAAAACAATAATTTCTTGTCCCGCTAAGTTTTGTCATGGGCGACAAATGATCACAGGTTTCATTTAGAACTGAAGTGGGCAGAGTTACGAATAGGTAACATCTTCTTAGCTAATTGCTTGAAAATCATCTGTCAAAACAAAACATATATTTACCGATTCTATGTCATTAAACTACCAAGAGCTCTGAAGGAAATATCGAGAAATCATTTAAAATTATTTCATTAAAACAGCAATTTCTTGTATAACTTAATGACGCGTAATTAGTTAGCCACTAGCCCTCTTTAGAAAACGGTCTTGTCTATTGTATATTATAGTATTCTATTTTATATCTTGCTATTAAGATTTAATTTAAACTTTTGCAAATTTCTTGAGTAAAATTTCTGCATAATATTTATTGAATTGAAGTTTCGATTGCGATTATAAAGAAGTCAAGAGTTTACAATGTTTAAATTGTTTTGATTTTAAAATTAAACTTCTCGTTGTACGGATTCTATTCGTATTTTGCAATAAGGAAGACACTTGTGTAGACTTCACAGAGACCATGAAGCTATGAAAAGGAACTGCGTGACTTGATAAGCATAATTATTAGTAATAAGTTATACACAGGTGTATACCGCAGCAGATGTTCAAAGCATCCGCAGTTAGGTTCAATGCACCCAAATCTAAATAACTTTTCTTGTATTTACAATAATAGCGGAGTGCAGTTTTTAGTTGCGTGCTGCTAATAAATGGTATCACTCCATCTAATAATTCCACGTCATGATAGCTAATAAATGTGTTATTATTAGGATAACGGCAGATTATTCGAAATGGCATCGTGTCTGAGCCAGAGATGTGATCAATAGCTTGGCTGTGATTTATTGTAATTACGACAAATGCGCTGAGGCGAGAATCTCTGCATACGATTGGATCAATTACATCACCGTCGTTTAATGGTCACGTTTTTATTAGAGCGCACAGCAGTGCAGATAGAGACGTGTGGTGATATCAAACCAAAACAATCCAGGTAGGTTTTAACGTCAGTTTCCTTATTCGCTTTCTTGTCAGTTTTCTCATTGATTTCTTATCCGTTTTCTTATCCGATTTTTATCATGATATATCAAAAGCTTGGTAAGCAAATAAATTATTTGCTAATACTGTAATTATGTGTGTTTCACGCATTGGTGTGAGTTGTCATGGGTGTGTAATGGATTTGAGTGAGCTGTCATGTGTGTCATGCATTGTAGTAAGCTGTCATGTGTGTTATGCATTGTAGTTAGCTGTCATGGGTGTGTCATGCATTGGAGTGAGTTGTCATGTGTGTCATGCATTGTAGTGAGCTGTCATGTGTATGTCATGCATTAGAGTGAATTGTCACGTATGTGTCATGCATTGGAGTAAGCTGTCATGTGTATGTCATGCACTGGAGTGAGTTGTCATGTGTGTGTCATGCATTGGAGTGAATTAGTATGTTTGTCATGCATTGGAGTAAGCTGTTAAAGTCCATTCTCTAGGCTCAAGGATATTGCATTTGTGTTGAATACTATAGTGAATATTCTGGATCAATCAATCAATAAATCAACCAATCAATAAAAATTTAACATCCGGTTCCTCGCCATAAGGCAAATGTCAGGGATGTCTTGTATGTAGAATAAATGCCGTGTATAGTAATACTAAATGCAATGATTGGCAGATATCTTCTCAATGTTAGAATTAAAGAGAAATTAAGGTAAATTTTCATTGCAAGACGTATTATAGAGGGCCGAGCAAGCCATAAAACTAAATGCAAAGATAACTCGGAATTAGAATTAAAATGGATACATTTCTGAGGAATAGTTACTACCTGTAATGTATTATTCTTAGCTAATTATACAGCAGTATTTTTGCTCGTTATATTCTATTACCCAGCCTAATCGTTTCTAACCTATCGCAATTATTTTGCACCACATTTTTTTTTTGCTAAATAGGAGTAAGTGCCTCTACGATATTCGACCGAGGATCAGTATGTGCGGGGTTCAAATCCTGGGCTCGCCCGTCATTGACATAGCTTTTGAGTGAGGAAACTGACGCTAACATCAGCTTTTTATGACCTTTGTCGTATCGAATGCGTAATCTCTATTTTCTTGTTTTTGTATGATTTGCATGATGTGAAAAATTTTAAGACAAATACTCAGGTTCTAAATTGTAATCATTGTTTCGCCTTTAACTAAATCTGTGTTTTCATTAACAGACGTGACAAAAGTTAGGATGCCATCTGATGCAGAGCAGAAGATAAAATTACATCATTTGCTATCCGAGTCTGAACAACATGACACTGACTGTTATCGCTGAGTATTAATGCAGGAACTCTCTCAGGAATATTTCTTTGACTTGATGAAGAAATGGAACTACACTGTATACCACGCGACTTCATATTGCCAAACCGTTTCACAGTTTCATTCGTTTCTTGTGTCGCTGTGCTTATACGTTTAGGAGTTTGATATGGTCTTGCTTTCAGTTACTTGATCCTCCATTCCTTCATTACTTCTTTCGACTATTAACTAATTCAAGCAATCATTTGTTGACCCAATAAATAGTTGAACTTTAGTTACCGCTCTCTCTCTCTCTCTCTCTCTCTCTCTCTCTCTCTCTCTCTCTCTCTCTCTCTCTCTCTCTCTCTCTCTCTCTCTATCTATCTCTATCTATCTATCTATCTATCTATCTATCTATCTATCTATCTATCTATCTATCTATCTATCTATCTATCTATCTATCTATCTATCTATCTATCTATCTATCTATCTATCTATCTATCTATCTATCTATCTATCTATCTATCTATCTATATATATATATATATATATATATATATATATATATATATATCTCACTCTAGGCCTCTCTCCTTCTAGCTTTAAATCTTTCCTTTTACTTGTTAACTCGGTCTTTCTCTATTCCTTCAGTGTTTTTCTCACTCACTCTCTCTCTCTCTCTCTCTCTCTTAATTTTCTTTTGTCTCAACAATCGTATTTAAACCTCTGAACTTAAATTTCTCTTTGAAAGTATACATGAAGGTCTCACTAATAAAAGTAATATAATCTCACTGATCTTATACACCTACAGAGGTGAACTCGGTGAGGAGGGGGTGGGTTGGTTCAGTTTCAGAGGAAAGCATCATCTTGAAATTAAAACTAAACAACTATAGTGGATTTTGTTGAACAGTCTAGACCATACTTCCACCATAAAGACTTAAATATGCAGATTTGTGAACATTTTTGACTAAGAATATATATGTAGCAACATAAAGAGCTGGAAGCAAAGTGTTAGTAACAAATCCTAAATGAGTTGAAGAAGAAAATAAACTTAATCATTTTGCATTATTTTTACTAACCATATGCCATGTAAGGAAGAAGCTAAAATGAGAGCCTATAGAAGTATTTTTGTTATAATTGAGGTAAAATTAATGTGCGTGTAGTTATAAGTCAGTTCAGAGTTATAAATAACTCAAAGAGTTTCGAGATTCTTGGTTGGTTAAGAATTAGTAAATTCATAGAAATGGTGAAGAAGGGGCTAAGTCCATAAAGAATTATGGAGCTGATGGTTTTATCTTCCTTCGAATATTTCAATGTGATGAGAAATGCAAAAATTATTTCTATTAATTCTAGATAATTGTAATATTTTACACTTTATAAAACTACAGTTATTTAATATTTAAATGATAGTTTATTGTGATAATTCACATAATTTCACATACTTTCTTTATCCTCATAATTTCTCATAATTTCACATAATTTCTCACAATTCAATAATTTACATAATTTCTCATCGGCTCAACTTTTCGAACCGGTCAGAACTGGAGACAGATGCTATAGATATGATCTTTAATTCACAAAAATTCATGGCAGTATAAACAGAAAAAGAAATAAAAAATAATGAACGAACAGAACAACAGAAACCAAGGATTAACCATCAAGGAGAGCTATAAGACCTCGGGTCGCAGGAGTGTTCGTCGTCATCGGTCCTGTCAAGACTGTGTCGCTATTCGCTAATTGTACGTACGGCTCGTGTAACTCTGAATCCTGAGCAAGCATAGTCCAGAACATTTTCGCTTTTACTTTCTTTCTCCTATGGATTCTTTTCCTTCTCTCTTTAGTAACTTTCAAGATTAACTTTTTAGCTCATAATTAAAGCAGCATTGAAGTCGAGTTTAGATGTTTTCTCTCTCATTTCTATTTACTCTTCTCATAATGAACGAATACGTTATTTGGCTTCCATTGGGTCACCGTACAGTAACTGTACAGTTCGTAACACATGTATAAGGTCACACGACAGAGTAAAACAAGCGCATACTGCACGTGTCTAAGGACGACTAAGGACGACTAAACATTAACTGAGGAAGATAGTGATAAACCACTCTCTTTCTCTTAGTGCACTGCCTACTGGCAGGTCCATGGTATATAAAGCCTCCACTATTCTCAATCTTCTGTTTTCCTCTTCACGTCCACATATGAGTGGATCTTTAAATCATCTATAACATCTTTTTTGATATATCATTATTCTAGGGGGATTATGCTTATGACAAGGTGGGCCCCTGTTAACCACATCTAATGATACATATTTCTCAACACTCAATCTACACTGGTATAGTTGTACAATTGTCAATTGTAGATTTCTGGATGGAGTGCTTTGGGATAAAAGCTGAATATGAGTAGGAACATGTGATTTTGATGCTGAATTGCCTTTGGAAGAATATTGGAGATTGCTAAGGTGTTGACCCTTTTTGGTAGCACCAGTAAACGAATAGTATTACCAAAAGTAATACTGTTACTGCGGCCGAGTATCTTACCGATATCGCCATTGACTCCAGCCAATGGCGATGTCGGTAAGATACTCGACCGCGGATCACTATGTGCGAGGTTCAAATCCTGGGCTCGCCCGTCACTGATATCGCCTTAGAGTGAGGAAACAGACTTTAGCATTAGCTTTACCAGCTTTTACTATACCAGCAAAGATTACAGACGTCAGGTAACATCATAAAGTTTAAAATGACAGATCGTGAGGGGAATAGAAGTCGCGCGCGTTGGTTCAATTCCGACCGCTCTAATCTGAGAGTAAGATCTCGAATTTCACGGGACTTGGTAACAGTCGCTCTACGAAAAATGGACCAAAGTGCCTAACGGTTTAACCATGCCATATTAAAAGTGATAGATATCAACATAGTTGATCATATTACAACAACATCGTGCTATTATTATCTTATTTATATTTATGAGGTAGTTTACTTAATCGCCATCAGGCTGAAGTAATCTTATCATGGAGAGAGTGTTGTACTCCACGAAGAATTCACTACGATACTGTACGTAGAATACACTGTGATACTGTACGTAGAATACACTGTGATACTGTACGTACAATACACTGTGATACTGTACGTACAATACACTACGATACTATACGTAGAATACACTACGACACTGTATGTAGAATACACTATGATACTGTACATAAAATACAGTACGATACTGTATATAGAATACACTACGATACTGTACGTGCTCAATTGTCTGTTTGTTTGTCCAAGCTGGAGGTTCATTAAAAATACTGTTTACTTGTTCGTCAATTCTTTCTTCGGCACTTTAAAGCAGTTCTATGACAGCGTAATGCTTAAATAAGTGTGAGCTACATCAGTAAATTGTATGACGAGTGCTTTATATGTTAACTGCTGATGAAGTAGTTAATAATTTGCTCTATTTATTGGAATAATAATAATAATAATAATAATAATAATACTGTATGTAGAATACACTACAAAAAATATTTTTTTAAATAATTTAAAAAATTAATAATAATAATAATAATATTGAGTCCGAATGCATTTACATGTTCTTTTAAGACCCATTTGACTGCTTAGCAGGTTTTTGCAGATTATTATCAATCCAAATCTTTGCTATTGATAGCGACAACTGGCAGTAACTATAGATAAATGATAAAAAATTAACCTTCCATGGGCCCAAGAGGATATACATCACTAATTAACTAATATGTTGTAAATGTAAGATAACAACTTCTACTTCTACAAGTACATGTAAGTCACAAGAATTAGGCCTACTTTTTAATCTTTATAAGTTTTCATCGACTGTTCATTTAAAATAATTATACCGATTACGATGCAATTGCAAGTAAAAAGACCGAGCAATATCAAGATAAATATTGTTAACACGAACTGGTTTATTTACATTTCGCAATCTCTAGCTTAAAAATGGCCACAAAGTTTAGATGTTTAGTAGGAAGTGTTTAGTATATCTCAGCATCTATGTACAATGCAGAAACAATATTGATGATGGCGGCCATATTGACATGGACATATAGACAACTGACCACACCTATGCAACCTCAACACCTACACATGTCCTCCTGTCAAACATTGCGACGGTATTTTTGTTCCTACTGCAATGGTTTAGTTCTGTTGACATCCACTTCTTATTGGAATGGAAGCTTCATTTATCTTTAGTTCTGTTTTCCTCCTGTGACAGTCAAATGGCACAAGATAACCTTACCTCCAGGTTCTATATAAAGCACTAGCTTCTATAAAAAGATCTGCAAGTAATTTTGTCATGTAGTCTACGTCTTACTCTCCTTGTAGCTCTTTAGAAATGTCTTATATTCAGTATAAGAATCAGACATCATTAGTGTACTACAGCTAGAAAATTTCCTTGATATTTGTAGTATTAACGTCAGAGTACTTATTTTAATATATACGTGTCATATCTGATCTTCATCTTCTATAGACAATCAAAGATGAATCAAATATTTACAGAGATGCCTGATCCACCAGCTTTCGCATTATACATCCTGGTTAGATATTAACACCATTGTATTTTCTATTTGTACATCTGAATGTATGTATATCTTATTGTAACTTCTTTCTGAATGTTACTGTTTTTTCTTTCTTTTATTTGACATAATTTTTTCTTCATGATCTTTCTTTTATTTCAAATTTTTGGAATACACAGATTACTTTTCCTTCTCCTTTTCCATTTTTATATATTCTTAATAGGTCTTTCCCATTTTCCTTCTTTTTTATTTCATTCTTTTTGTTTCTTTGTTCGTTTGTTTATTTCGATATTTCCTTTCTTTGCATTTTCTGTCTTACATATTTTCTTTCTTCCAGTTCTTCATAATTTATTTTTGTTTTTTCCTCCATTTCTTTTTCTTTCTTTTGAATTGTATGCTTGATTTTTCACCTCGTGTTTCAGGATGAACAATTTTTCATCCAGTAAGCCGCTGTCCTATTAGCAAGTCCCACGCGGATCTGCTTCCTCTAATATCACTCAGAGAGCATAAACCGACATCTGTTGCCAAGTCACGCTTCTAAAATCATCATTCTACTATTCCGTCTCCTTCTTGTTCTCTTCTCTCTCTTTATCTCTATCTCTCTCTCTCTCTCTCTCTCTGTCTGTCTCTCTCTCTGTCTGACTGTCTAGTTTTCTACCTGTCTGTCTGTCTGTTTGTCTGTCTGTCTATCTGTCTATTTGTCTGTCTGTCTGTATGTCTGTCTGTCTGTCTCTCTCTTTCTGTCTTTTTATCTAGGTCTCTGTCTCTACCCTCTATCACTGTCATTCTCTCAAGCACTTTCTCTCTCTCTCTCTCTATCTCTTTCTCTCTCTCTCTCTCTCTCAATCTCTCTTTGTATCTCTTTCTCTCTCTCAATCTCTCTTTTTATCTCTCTCTTTCTCACTCTCTCTCTCTCTCTCTTTCTCACTCTCTCTCTCTCTCTCTCTCTCTCTCTCTCTCTCTCTCTCTCTCTCTCTCTCTCTCTCTCTCTCTCTCTCTCTCTCTCTCTCTCTGATACTCTGACTACTCTTTGTCTTTTTCTCTCTGTCTCATTTCAAAGTAGCACCACTAGTCTTTTCTATCTCTGTATGCAAACTTTAGTAATTCCTCGCAGTTACATTAGCGTCAAATAAAGGTGTTCAATCAGATGTGATGAGATACGAAGTAAATGTGTCCAACGTAGCTACTAAGATTTGCTTTTATGATTTAATTATTTACACAGTATCTACTTTAACGATTTAAAGCTCGTATGTGCAAATTTAATGCTAAAGTCATGAAATACTGTGTGTTTTAAGATATATTCCTCTCGCCCCCACTTAGTCATTTTCCTTGATATTTATATATAGCGAAGGTCAATATGCAGAATTAAGTCGACGAATTTAGCACCAGCCTACTTATCGTCACCTGTTTGTGACCGCTTCGATATGACAAAGAATTTAATATAGCCCCGAGTTCATAAGTGAACTTAGAATAATCTGAATATGATTGGAGAGGGGCTAAAGATCAATGAGAAAGGTTACGCATTCGTAGATAAACGACGTTCAGAACAGAAATAGGAATTCGAAAATTCTATATCAGAAGTCTAATGAATTATTTCATATCATAGGCGCCCAATACCTGTAAACATTTAAAGGTTCGTAGGCCTCTGAAGTCCTTTCTAAAAACGGAAAGCCTTGTCAGTGATTGACCAATCTTGTTTTGTAAACGGAACAGCAAGGCTTCTGATTAACAAGCAACTTTACTTCGATAACTTTACTAAATTTAATAGATATCGTCACAGCAATATCTTTACAGTTAATTTTCAACAACAAAACTGTCATTTAAAATAAATATTCTTATACAACAAAATTACATTGAGAAAACATTTGTTGTGGATAGTTTTTACGTTGAGCGATCCTCTACAGATTCTCTGTGATGTCCAGTTCTCTGTTCCAATAGTGGGTCCAATGCTTTAATTTGTTTATTCCGTCATCTGTCTGACTCCATGATGAGTAAACTATTGATTCACCAAATGAGCGATATCGTGAAATAGAATGTTCTTATCTCATTAATGTTGGATCTTCTTATTTTCTTTTAAATGGAACGTTTGCATAGAATCGTAAGCAGTTTCGAATTTGTGTATTCCGGATCAGTATACATGTACATTAGACGGGGTTCAAACATTAGTCGATCATTGATATTTCTTACGCAGGTGAAACTGGTGTTAAATTGGGCTCTATAATTAATTATGCTTGAAGAAAATAAAGATATCTGATGCGCAGTTTCAGTTTATTCATACAGTATCCAATTTATAAGCCCTCATGAAACGCGCAATAACATAACAGCAATTAGAGTGCTACAGTCATCAATGACAACATCGAGCACTATTGAGACAAAATGAAGCCGACGAGCAAAAAGAAGGTCCAAAATCAGTGCAAATTCCAAAATCAAGATAATCAGTCCAAAGTAAAGGGAATTAAAGAAAAGGAGGCTTAGGTGCAGGTCGCTACTCATGGACACTGGATGGAAAAGAGAGATGGAAAAGATAGGTCTTCAACTGCCTATGGAACTGCTCATAGGAAAGCAAAGGCCGATGTGCTTCAAATGACGATTTCCGAAGATTGGATGGAAGAGAATTCCAGATCTGTGGTGCAGCATGCTGGAAAGAACTATTAGATAGCTTAGAGCGAGAAGGTAAGCTAGGTCTCACAAAAGTAATTAATTTAGAAGACCGAGTAACAGCAGGCTGCATCACTTTAATCAAGTGAGACATACAAGTTTGTCCAGGGATGGTGATGGACTTATAGGTTAACGAAGCTGTTTTGTAAATGATACGCTCTTTAATCTTTAACCCGTGCAAAGACTTTAAAATGGGCGTAACATGTGAGTACTTGGAACTACAAAAAATTGCTCGCGCAAGAGAATTCCGAACAAACTGCAATCGATTTATCTCACAGCCAGGGGGATTTAAAACCAGGAAATTTCAGTAGTCTAATTTCGATTGCACAAGAGCAGCACCAATTGTAGCAGCTGCCTCATGTGACAAATATGGACTATTCGACGAAGATCTCCGATATGAAAGAAACATGCTTGTGAAGTTTTAGTTATCTGTTCGTGGGAGGTTAGGTGTTTATCACGAATAACACCGAGATTTCTCACAGAAGAAACAGGTGATATTGTAATATCCGAAGATAACGAAAGAGTTTTTCCATTCAGCTTCAGAAGCTGTTGAGGTGTCCCAACCAACAAAAATTCAGTCTTAGATGGATTAAGTGCCAAAAAATTAGCAGACATCCAATAGGATATAGACTGAAAACTTTGTTGCAGAAGGGTTTCAGCATTAGAGTAGGAGTTAGGAGTGAACAAGTATACATTTATACATCAGCATATAGTTCATGACCAATATAGTTCATGACCAATAGAATGACAAGAGATCAGTGAGCTTAAGGGTGTTGTATAGAGGTTGAAGAGGATAGGACCAAGAACGGAGCCTTGAGGCACACCATACTTTAAGTGGGAAGGCGAAGAGATGTACTCCATCGCTTTCACACTAAAAGAACGATCTGTCAGATAGGAGGAAAACCAATCAAGAACAATTCCACGAATACCGAACAGGAAGAAAGACGTTCCAGAAGAATATTGTGATCAATGGTATCAAAAGCGGCCGAAAGATCAAGCATACATAATCCAGTTAAACGTTGTGTACACGTGACATTAACAATAGAATTGCACACAGATAGAAGCACCGTTTCAGTTGAACGATGCTTAGTATAAGCAGCGTGATGCTTATTAAATAGATCATTGCCAGAGAGATGAGTAGAAAGCCTCTGAAGAACAATTCTTTCAGTGATTTTATATATGTATGACAGATTAGAAATAGGCCTGTAATTCGACAATAATTCCTTATCCAGTGTGGGCATTTTAAGCAATGGAGTAATAACTGCAAGCTTATAAGCGCAAGGAAATATGCCAGTAGAGAGAGAGAGAGAGAGAGAGATTAACAATCAATGTTAATACAGGAGCAAGTATGTGAATACACTTCTTTAAAAGAGAGGTTGGGATAGGGTCCAAGTCACAATGTTTGGCTGGAGAGTCTAAAACTAAAAAAGTAATGCTGCTTTACAGTATTTCTGATTAAATTAGTATTTTTGTATTCGAATCTACATGTATAAATTGGATTAGCATCAGCGAGTAGTGTGCGAGTTGTGTGACTGTAAAAATGTCTCCAAGGAGGGTTTTCGATTATAGAATCTGTGCAAATTAAGCTAATCCCCTTCAACCGTGTTTTTAAATATATATTATTTCCACTTTGTGCCCATTACAGTATTTTTTGTAATTGTTTCCAAACTATGGAGTCGTAATAAATGTCATATGCAATGAATTAGAATTAGTTACTCTAAAATCTGCATGGCGATATTAAAATTGAATTGATAGAATCGGCAGAAAAACTTAACAGAAAAATGAGCGAAAGATCTACATGTATATGAATTCAGGATGTGACACTTCGAAAAGGCAAAGTTAGATAAGGACAAACTCTTGAAAGGTTGTCCAAAGTTTGACGCATTCGTCAAACATGGGTGCATATCGAACATGTAACGTATATTTGTATATGTAATAGACAATAAGTGCATGACAAGTGCCGAGTATAGAACATTTAAGCCATAGTTGTCTCAAACGTGAGCTCTTGTTATAGAGTCAATATTGTCGTTTCTTGTGAGGAATTTTGATGTTTGGAGTATAGTGGGGAATGTGTTTCCTGTCGGAATGGATTGGCTATGTATAGCACTCTACTAAACTGTAGATCTGGAGCCGGTGGCTGTGTCTGAAAGATATCCAACTGCGGACCAGTATTTGTCGTGTTCGAATCCTGGGCTCTCCCGTCACTGATATCGCTTTTGAGAGATGAAACTTACGTTAACATCAGCTTTAGCTTTAAATAGCACTCTGCCTGCCCTGTGAATGTATAATCCGCACTTGGCTTTATAAGCCATATAAACTGCAAATACAAGATATAAACTGCAGATGTTTCTGTAATCGTGTTTGCTAGTGGTTCTAACATTGCTATGCTACGATGGAACCACTTGCTAGAGGTTGCAATTTGTAGCTGACGCTTGCAGCTCCTTGTTGGATAGAAGTTGACGTGCCGTAAAAATCTTGTAGCATAATCTTGTTACCTTAGAAGTAAGTGCCTAGCAGCTTTTCTCATCCGGCGGTGAAGTTCTTCGATATTTATATTATATAATCCTTTACATTCTCTTCTTCACTCACTAAGTGTTCTGCCAAGTGTCTAGTCAAAGGTTCATATCCTACTCACAGTTTGTTTTCAAAATCCATAAAGAGCACTTCATCGATTAACTAGGATAATCTCTTCACAAAACGCCAGGTCCTTTCCATACCTTAAATAGCCTATTGTTTGAGAAAAATATGGCTTCTGGTGTGTTTTAGTTGCCAACCTCATTCTTCTTTTTATCACACCCATAATTGTCTTACGGAGGACTTTTGATATTAGTCTTGATCGACAGAATTTTCTAATAAATTAAGTGTCCTAGGATCAACTGAAAATATTGGTCATAAAGTTAAAAATCTCGTCGCAATACATTTTCGTACAAGTATGCCGCAGTCATAAATCTGTCTATTCACTAGACTTTTAGAATAACCCCCAAGAAAGAATGGTATATCACAACACATATGAATGCCCCCCAGTCTCGAGCGCCCCTGAAATGGGAAGGGGTGGTAAGAATTCCACGGCCAGTCGGCACTTCGGGTGCCTCTCAGATATACCAAGAGGACATTCTATGCGTCCCAAAAGGATAAATGTGCGCACATGGAATGTGAGGACTATGGGTGAAAGGAGAAATATTTTATTCGCCAGGCAGCTATAATCATAACAACGGGGCTCAGCTTAGTGCTGAGTCTGTCTTGATTCACTTCAGGTTACCTCAAAGATTCTGATTTCGTTAACATGGGTTCGACTTAGTGAAGTTTTCACCTAGAGGTTATTATGGATAATTTAATGACTACAAGTACTGGTCACATCACACAATGGAATATGGTCAAGATGTGTTAACAAATGCGACGCCCCGCGTTATCACTTCTGATTTCTATTTGTCAGTATTGAGCTCAGAGCAGACAGTGTAATCACGCCAAATTGTCAGATAGTTTAAATTTAAATTTAATTTAAACGTATATTTATTTCACATAATACAAAATTACACATTTCAAACAAAACCACTACGTGTAAAAATGAGAAGGGCATAAAGGTTCAAAGTCTATAACATGTGCCTTTTGGAAAACTTGTAAGTCTGGGTTCTACCTTGTCTGACAGTGAACTAATGTAGACATAGATGTATGTATACTGTACATGTATATTGTATACACACAACTCACAATACATTCTATGCAAATGCACACGTTATTTTGTTCTGCAGCCAATGCGACATATTTGCACTTGTGCATCAGTGATTTGCAGACTTTCTGTAATAGTTATTTCATAAGCCCTGCAGATCTTCGAGATGTTATTTTCCTTGCATAATGATTGCTTTGCTAAATTTTATCGAAAAAGACTGGAATAGACCGACCTGATAGCCTTGTCACCATCTTGGAAGTTTACTGACCGAGTATTTCATGTTATGTTTTCTGGCTGATTCTTTCGATGATTCTATCATAATAATTGTCAATGATTCAACAAGCGGTTGCTTGGCTAATATAAGCCTATGATGGGCTGATTTTTGCTCGCCGGCTTGATTTTGTCTCAATAGTGCTCGATGTTGTCATTGATGACAGTAGCACTCTAATTGTTATTATTATTATTATTATTATTATTATTATTTGACTCCTTTCAACAATTTTCCAATATATGGAAAGTTGCTATGGATGAGTTCACGCCTTCGCCAATATATATATATATATATATATATATATATATATATATATTATATATATATATTATATATATATATATATATATATATATATATATATATATATTGTGTTCGTATTTATACAATATTAGCTAGATTACATCAGGAATAATGATATTCCAGCAACTTTATTCTGTCCTGTAATTCTTCGTTTTATTAAATATCTCAGAATTCAATTGAAATACCATCACGTTATCAGATAGAGGCACTTAGAGACTGGCGCATTGTCGAGTACTTATAATTTCTTCGATTGAATTCTCTTCAACGGAATGTCATGAAGATATGACATCTTCACTATACAGTGTTTCTGAAGTCCAACAGATGTCGTGCCTGGAATTTCAACAGCCTCTAATTATCCACCTTGATTCAGGTAAGCAGTGGGAGATGAATATATTCGAGGTGACTTCGTTGAAATTGTCTTCAGCTGTCATTTCCTAACGCAGAGGAAATGAATTATACAAAATATCAAAACTATATACGATATATCTATGTATAAAAAGCCAGTTCTGTCTGTCTGAAGCAACGCTGAACGTCATAACGTCATATATTAACAATTCTTCCAAATTTACGCAAATCACAGCTCTGTCGTTTGTTTATTATTAACTTAAATTGATATTCCCACTATTAAAATTTCATAGCAACCTCATAACGCTAGACACAGCTCTCGTTTGTGTGACAATGACATTCTGGCGAATAGACCCCTACATATTTAAATTTGTTCGCAGCGTCATAATTTTCAGTTATAAATATTAACGCTAAATAGAGCGCTTTGTTATTTAGCAATAACAAATGACCGATCCTATTTAATTTACGCAGTGTAGGCCTACGTTGACAACTTTTAGTCCTACAATGAAAACGACTTTTTCATATATGAGAACTATTTAGATATTGATTTACTGATAGTTGTATGCCATAGTAATAGAACTTCGCTTTTGGATTGAGAGCTTAGTGTTCAATTCGCGGCTAAGTTTACATTGATCATTTTTTCTAGACATGTGCATTTTTGCACACGGGTGCATTCTAGTACATGTAAGATAAGATTTATAGGATGCAAATTTAGGCTGCATTAAAAGTCCGAGGCGCTATACTACGACGCTAGTATTGCATTGTAACCCGTTTATGAATGCGCAATACTCACTTCTTCTTGAAAAGTCTTCAATCCAGACAGATATATCTGCCTGTGATGTTACGCAGATCAAAAATAAAGATGAACGACGTAGAGCATCTTTCTGGAGACGCAAGAAGAAATTTCACTGAGTATTTCTGTTTGAGCCGCACAAGTCAAGCTTATTATTTTCTTAGAAATCGTAGATAAATAAAATTCATAGATCATTAAACGTGATTTTGAGCCCCATACTACTTCCTTCAACAACTGCAGAGTAAATATGGCGCCTCCAATTTCGCTGAAAAAGCATAACAACTGTCATACTACGCAACACAACGCCGCTGTCGCCGAGAGATCGTCTCGCCGATCCCTTAGAATCAGCGTCGGCTTGACAAAATACATCGGCGGCAACGACGCGACGTAGGCAGCACCGACGTGGCGTTAGCGGTACCGACGTGGCGTCAGCGGCATCGACGGGGCGTTAGTGGCAGCGACGTGGCGTTAGTGGCACCGACGTGGCGTCAGTGGTACCGACGTGGAGTTGGTGGCACCGACGTGTTGTCAGCGGCACCGACGTGGCGTCAGCGGAATAGACGTGGCGTCAGTGGTACCTACGTGGTTTCGACGGTGTATGGATCTACTTTTGTAACACTTAATGTGCTTAGTTTGCTTTGGCTAATGTTGGTCTGAATGAAGCATCTGACACTAACTGTCCCCGATGTTGCTATACTACGTTAGGTTACTGAGTAGCATCTGGTTATAGATGAGTAACTTTTGCATGAGCCAATGGGCCCACTATGTTCAACGAGTATATCATATGACAAATACTGTAGCCTCGGTACTTAAATAAAGTGATTAGTAAAGTGAATGCTGTGGAAGAGCCATCGAACAGGTGGGTAAATTTTAGCGAATTTACAATTTTTCTAACATAAATCTTAAATAATAAAACTGTATGAAATTGATTTAAAATAATCACTTCAATTTCAAAGTGATTTTCAAGTACTGAAATGGAATTTATTTCCCTAACCCCCTCCCCTCTTTTCTCCTCCTACGCAACCAAGCCTTCTGCTTCATTACTTTTAACTCATCGTTTATTTGCAAATGAATCGTTCCTAATATTGTTTTATTACTGGTTTGTCGACACGGAGATGGAAAGTTAGTAGCTCTACTATAAATTGCTGAAATTGGAATCCGGTTCTGTGCGATGTGTAATAAAAGGATAGTGTAACCTCGACTACGGAAAATGTATTACAAAATTTCTGGCGATTAACTCTTCCTGAATCGATTGCCTATGTTTTTAATTCCTTTATTAGCTAAATAATGGAAACTCTTATATATAGCATCGCTATATATAGCATAGATGCTATATTCTAATATATTATCTACAAGTCCATGGATAGATGTTTGCTCTTTGCTTTTCATTCTTGAAATGTTTTTTCGTAACTTTTATAAAAGTATATAATATCGAAAATAACATTTAACTACGCAGTAGGAGGTTATACAATTATTAATAACGATGCTTTGCGATAAATCTAATGCAATTTTAATTTTGAGAAGCTGCAAAACAAAGTTTGAACTCTAGAAAATGAGATATTAGGGCTAAAATATAGTGTATTTGATGAATCTAGACTAGATACAATGTAATCTTACAAACTCGCAGATATGTGTATATAAAAGAAACCATCTTGTTTGAGCTCTTCCAAAGTTACTGTGCATGAAAAATTTAAACAGATTACATACAGTTGCTTTTGCATATCAAATCATGAATACTTAATTCAGCGTAGCAAGACATGATTTGACATCAATGATAAATGCAGTGTACAATATCAATACCTGCAGCTCGAATGCTAATGGTTCAGCACTGGATGCAAAGTGATGTGAAGTGATGAATCGGACACGGAAGCGTAATTATGCGGATATCCTGCGTGATGGGAATCATGATGTGACTTTGCACGATGTCATCTTATAAGTGGACCATGGAAACATGACATAAATTACGTAATGATGTAAGCAGAAGCGTACTTTTAGACCTATATACATGTATACCTCCATATATTCCGATGGAGGTTGCGTTTTTTCTTCAACTGTTAAAAATATACAATTTTGTGCTAAAAAATTTACATCAACCACATCTTACGAGCACATGCAGTTATCGACGTATAACATGCAACTGTTATAAGTTAAGTTGTAATTTCAGTAGACGTACGAAACTTTACCGACATAAGCATATTAAAGAATAAACATGGTCATGTATCATGAGGCTAAAATGCTTTCTAGAAATATTATATAACCAGAGAGTAATATAATGATTCCCACATTGTGACAGTGTCCCGCTCTTATGATCTTAAATAATATAAATATGAAAGGAGGATGAATGAAAGCTATAATGTTTTCATTCTTAAAGAGGTTGTGTCCCCTTGAACAGTTAAGAATATTCAATGTTGTAGGCCTACTTAATAAAATTACATCAACCGCGTCTTACAAGTACGTGCAGTTATCGACGTATGTCACAGAGGTGTTCTCATGAGACTGGATTCCATGTAACCGACCATAGAGACTCCGACAGGGAAATTTTCCAGGAAACAGCAAGAATGTGATCTTGTCCGTCTTAACTCGGAATATTAAACTGTCACACTCGGCTGCACTTTATTGACTGAAAAGTAACTGAACGGACTGGTAGGGACACAGCCTTAGTTCGGTGACTGGCTAGAGATTTGCAAGATATTTTCCCAAAACCTCAACATTGATGTAACCTGCAATGTGACTCATTTAATGCTATATGTATTTTTCTTGCTGAATTAATATACTTCAAAATCAATGGAATTTAAATTATATTGAAATTAATGAGTTAGAATATTCGGTTTGCTAAATTTAGTCTCAATTTAAATCAAGGTGCACTATAACTATAGGTTAATCGTAAATTGAATATTTGTACCTAACGTGTTAAAACTGATACGAATCGAACGTGATTTCTCTTTAATTATTAAGCTAAAGCGAACAATACTATTGTCTTAAATTCTAGCATCAAGTACGTAAAAACCGGGTGTTGTAATTACCTGTTAGCCTATTATTTACTTGACTTGATTTAGAATGCAGAAAAGATTGCTATGGATGATCTGGTCCACTTTTATAAAAAAAAGAAAGTACTTTTGTTAATTACTTTTATCAGTACTTTTGTACTTTTATTCATAAAAAAATTATGTACAGAAATCAGAAATTTAACATATTTGGTTTCTCCAAATAGTAACTCTATCATTGGTATAATGCGATCCTATTCTGTATACTGCATAGTGTTGAGTGTATAAGAAGTTGTCAGAAACTAATATAAAAAATGTGAAGCATTTTAGGCTTTTATCACAAGATGCAACGGACCTGGTGTTTGAAATATCATAGCTGCATGGTAAAGCTGAAAAAGGTAATGATAACGTCAGTTTCCTCACGCGAAAGCGATATCAATGATGGGAGAGCCCAGGATTTGAACCATACACATACTGATACGCGGTCGAATGTCTTACCTACATCGCCACTGACACCAACCATTTAATATTAAAGCAATTATAGCAAAATATTGCTACACCATTGTCACATCGGCTTTTGGGACAACGGGTCACTGTGCTGGTACTACGGCTCACCATACGTCTCGCAGTATCTGCCTGGGGTTGCATTAATATAGCTTCGAAACAAGAATTGTGACAAATTAGCAAATAATAATTAACATTTGAAAAAAATAAAAGAAAATGCTCAGAATTTAATTGTATCAGTATTATAATACAGAGGTCGTATAATATTATTTTTTCATTTTGTAATCAAAGGAAGGGTATAAGTAATTTGATAAAAAAACCCAATGTTGATATGTAGAGAAACGCAGAAGATAGACATTTGGAGGAGTTATATGCATGGACCTGCCAATAGGCAATGCTTCTATAGAGAGAGGTAAGGGGATAGGATAATTTGATAAGAAAAAAAGTGATTGATCTGAACAACAAATATAGAGGATTGATAGGGTATGAAGCTATGACCAGCTAGATCAAAATAAGAGAGATCTCTAAATATGGTACATACTAATAAGCTCGTGAATAGCATGCCCTCTTTAGGTATTAAAGGACGAAGCCAAACTGACCTTCTTATGTCTGCATATGACATGCGGTAAAAAAGAACAATAATGTATTAATGAACACATTCACGGGTAATTCTCCAGACTTGTATGTTAGTAGGCTATCACGTGACAGGATGTGCAGACACGAGACAAACAGAAGAATTTATAAATTATTTCTCTTGTACGTAATAAATGAGTTATACGAAACAGAAGGACTACCTGTAGTTGTTGATCCTTTACAATGTTGAATGCACAGTATGTTAACACTTTATTTTAAATGATAAATATAGATATAGTGCAGTTCGAAATAGGTCCACTTGATAACACTTTGAAAAGTGCTAATGGTTCTATGTGTACTTTCAAGTCACTTTACGTGGTTTTTATTGCACTAGTCTCAGAGCCCTAAAGAGAATGTTTAGGGGATGGCGAATTTGTAGAAAAGCAAATTTTATAATTATCGGGGCTCTAGAAAAAATGTGAAAATTTTAAAAATGTTTGGCCTGTTGGCCTACACGCACAAGATAATTAAGTAAATATGTGATGGATATGACAATTACTTAATTACTTTGCGATTTAGGACATGACAATGTCATGTATATAACAACTAAGCCTACTACAGCTTGATGCAGACTTCCTGAAGACGGGTTTTGGATTTATTTCTATTAAAATTAATCTAAGGCATACATATTCATAATCACGCTAGAATTTCACAATTTATTTATTTGATGTAAATATGACGATGTTTTTCTAGCAATATTTTTCTATAGTTTACTGGCGTATTTTGAGAAATTCGATACAAGTGAGGTGTGCAATCATTTCTAAGACTGTTACTAGATGTCGCGCATTGACCTCTGAGAGCAGCTGTAGAAGTCAAGGAAAGAGTAATGACGACACAGGGATATTGATGGATGAGCCTTGTATTGATTGACGATCAATCACAGGCACAGGACTCAGATTACAGGTGGGCATAGGTGGGCACTGGCCTTCATTAGTGGCAAAAATAAGTATGAAAGGAATCAGTGTAAATATATGCGTTTGTCAACCGTGAAGCTGCACGAAATAATCTACCGTTTAATTCTTTTTCGTTACTGCATTCAGAAAAGTTTAAGTTACTGATTAGTGTCCTTTTAGATTAATTTAGAAATTTCAGTCTGATGATGGACACTGTTTTAACTTATTAGTAGCAGTAATTTTATTTTTACCATTTTTCTTTAGAGATTTTAGAAAATTCTCACTAATTGCATTATACAATTTTCCAGATTCAATAAGCTGTGGGTAATTTGCACAGTGTTAAGAAGCTTAGGTTGCCTATTGTAGATTACATTTTCTAAACTTAGTATCGCCCGTTATTTCTTTATGTCCAACTAACTTTAAATTTATTTTCAACTTAGTCATTCTGGAATTGTTTTAAATTTAGTTTCAATAAACGTCGAATTGCAAACGAGCAAAATCCATGATAACTAATGTTTGAACTACCAGCATCTTGCATTCACCCGCTGCCATTAATCTCCCAATGTAAATGTTGAGTCGCCCAGCATGCCTGTTGTCATCCACATTGCCCAGCTGCCGTTGACCAAATCACACCGGACTCTGACGAGAACTGGAGTGACCGCTGAGATGGAACATTGTGATTCACCAGTATGTCAGGACACTCACCAATTCCAGGACATTAATCAAAAGGATTGAGAGGAAGTAAAGAGAGAGCTAGTAGTTACCCTTGCATGCAGATTCCAAGAAAAGGCACAAGGTTAAATATATCTACAAATCGATCAAGCGTCATAACATTTATTGGAGTCTTTAAAAATCAGAATCGATTCTACACTTTAGTAGAGAGAAGCTTAAATAAAACTATATGCCAACTTTCAATTTATTCCTCTCTGAGGATGAATCATAGCAGCACTATGACAGTTGTTGTCGAAAATGTTTCATTAATTTAAGAATTCTAACTTTCATACCGGCGATAGATTCACCCATACTTCAGGCACAGTTAGTGCGAGAGACTGAATTTATTATGTTTTTAGCATATTATTGAGACTATTATGTACACGTAGGTGTACAAGTAGGTGTACACGTAGGCGTACAAGTAGGTGTACAAGTAGGTGTACAAGTAGGTGTACACGTAGGTGTACAAGTAGGTGTACAAGTAGGTGTACATGTAGGTGTACAAGTAGATGTACATGTAAGTGTATATGTATACATGTATATAGATGTTAACAGCAGAAATTTCTCATGTTGCTAAAATATCACTACATATACGTCTTGCTAATATTTTGTGTTTGTATACTTGTTACTTTTTTGTTTTTTCGCTTTCTGTATTTTTTAGGCCTAAAATTGATTTTTTGAAGCATTACTCGTTTGATATTGTTCTTGAAAGTTTACAACAAAATGCTTAAACATGAAGTGTTGGAATTTAGCGCATTTAGTTTAATTGCGCGTCCATAAGCTAAGCTACACCGTCCAGAAGTTAAGCTACACCGGCCTCAGTTAGTACTTTGTGGGTGACCATATTGGAAGACAGAGTGTTAACAGCCTCGAAGAAAAAATCCCAGGAAGATGGAAGGTTATTCTTTAATCCGCGCTGGCTGCAATTGATGCGCCATCAAAAGGTAAAGATTACTAATACCATGAAGAGGAAGGAGGAAATGGGTCTTAAACAAGCATCTGTGCTTCCTGGCCCAATGTGCCGTTATGAAGCTATACAGTATGTCTAAGGCCCGTGACTACTTGAGTGTGCTTATCCGTAGTTGTGTGCACAAACAAACTCAAGCATACATTCATACAAACAGAGAGGTCTAGAGTAGACTTATATGTAAGGACATTCCTTTTCACATTAAAATATTAAAAGTTGCTTTGTTTTTCATACACTTGCAGACGTATGTTTAAGTGTCACTGGGTATGGTCATGTTGGCAATGAACCTATTATATTCTAGAATAGTAAAGAGAAAAGTAACCTGACATTATTATAATTACGACATCGTTTTCTTGCCATGACTAATTCTTCCAATCATACAAATTTATTTCATTATTTATGCATGTGAAAAATTGTCTATTGGTAAATGTCTCTGTGAATATTTCTCATGAATACTCAACCATAGAATGCGAATGAGATCCAAATCTCTTAAAATCTTCGCATGCACTAATCCCATATAATCTGCCGATCCACTGCAGGTAATGCTCATCCCACGTGGACAACACAAAGAGGTTTGCTTTCAGATCATCTTAATGAACAGATGCAGTGCTTCAGGCATACAGTGGAACAATAGAGGGATAAAGATTTAAATAGTAATTAGGCTTTATGAAATTATTTTATAAATAACTTGAGCAATTTCATAAAATGCTTCAAAATTCTTACATGTTTGACATATGTATTGAATCGTCCATCGAGGAGTACAAGAGATGTAATAATCGCTAGATAGTTTAATGCGAAAGTGATCTTTAAACATGTTGAGGAAGCGAAGCAGATTAGCGTTTAATATATTTCATGAAGCAACCTCTTTGAGTGTCCTTCAATTTTGGTCATGCCTTCACAGGAGTTCATAGTCTATTCATATGTCACTCTCATTTATTGATTATTTATTTATTATTTAGCACCACTTCTAGATTGCATCTATTGCTATTACTGACAGCTAGCAACTCTGATACTGTAAGTCTTCGCGAATATTTCTTTCAGAACACAAAATATATCCATTCTGCCGAATGAATACGTGTCTTAACTGTTAAAAGTTTAATTAAGAGTTCTTTAGTCAGATGATCATTTATCACTTAGATAATCTTTTTTCATTGGCATGATCTTCTTTAAGTCTTTTATTTCATGGAGCTTTTTGAACCTATTCTGCTTGTCATCGGTTGGGACTCAGTGTTTCTTTGTTTCTGTAACCTAATGACTCCTAAAGATTGCAATTAAATTCTAATAACATACTAATCTATACAAGGTTTGATGGGATCTCGCAGCTCGATGTTGTCATGGTCGAGTCTTGTAGGTGTTCCAGTGGATACGTGTGACTGATTAGAATCACGTGATGCGATGTTGACGTAACGCTGATTTGATGTAATCAACGGTTGACACATTGCGGGATGAAAGGATTGAACTTTCCTAGCGACATCTGCCACCTCACTCCATGGGATGCACCCGTTCTACCTCACCCTACCTACACCAACAGTCTTCAACATCAAAACTAGAGTAACAATGTAGCATTAACCATTTTTATAAGCTCTAACTTATTCAAATGAAACATTCTTCATATTACATGGATTTTGATTGATTCATACTCATGAATGTTTCATTTTTGTATCCAAATGAAACATTCTTCATACTAAATAGATTTCGATTGTTTCATACGACGAATAATGAGCTTCGAATATACAGCTTGAGATACAAAATTATATTGTTATTACTTTAAATTTCAAAATATTCTCACATAGTATAAGAACGAGGACGGTCTAACTAAGTCGACTTATATTTATATATATATATATATATATATATATATAATATATATATACATATATATATATACACATTACATATATACATATAGTGTACACATAACGGTTCCTTTCTAGAATTTATTTCATTTGATAAGAAGTCTTCTCATAGAAATGACTTCCAAGAAATATCTTTCGTAAACAAAAGTTGAATATGTAGCCTACTTTTTCCCGTAATACTCCGTAACAAGTTTTACGTAATAAAATTGTCAACAACGTTTATTGGCACATATCGGGGTCTAGCTAGCGTAGGAGTTTGATAAAATAAATGGATAGTAAACCGGAGTGATTGCTTGTTGTCGTGCTGCATAGTCATGAGGAAAAATCCTTTCCCAGGAATTCTCGTCTGTTCCTATCATCGTAATCTTTCCATTCTCTGCCACTCGTCCGGATAATCATATGAGTATTACCGGCTTTGTGTCTGGCTCCATCCCGCTTTTATTCCACAGCATTAAGAACCAGTAGACCTAAGCACTCTCTCCGTGAGGTGAGCCGTTCTATGAATTATTTAGCGTATACATTGCATTGTCTTAGACAGAGAGACAGGTGAAACATAAGAAAAATTTAAACGCGAGCAGCTAGCTTGATGAAAATTTATCTTAAACCCACTTCGTCAGATTGTAAAATATGCTCGTATCTTTGCCTTGAAGACAACACGCTTATATAACTAATTCTAAAGAGGAAATGTAATTCACGATATTGTAGAGTTTTAACAGATCAAATCCGTCGATAACTGATCACCAAAAAATTTGCCTTTTAAACTCTTTCTAAAAAATAGTGAGCGAAAAAACAATGATAAAAGATATCGTATATTAGAGTAAAAAGTACTTGATAAGTCTGATGTTAACGGCATTGTCAAGCGATTATTACTGTAGACTGTTATAAAGTTTTTGTGACTATGAGTTGCTGCATCGATTATGATGAGTACTTAAAAGAAACAATCAGAGAGCAATTAAAGACTGAGCATAAAATCTAGGTATATCACATCAACTTAATGAACACTTATAATTTATATTGATGCATATATGACTAGAATTAGGACAAAACCTAGATTCAATAATGCATTATACAGGTATAATTTCCCTAAGAGGATGCTGCTGAATAAAAGTAAGCCATGCCGTATAATTGACCGTGTATATACTGCTGTGCATTTAGATTAACTTAATAGAATCAAACTGTACGTTAATAAAATTGTTTTCACTTTTTAGTTGCATCTGAGATTCGTGTTGACGGATTTGGTGACTTTGATGACACTTTGACATTGAATAATTAATTCCAAAATTGATCGAAAATAATCATTATCGAAAATTGTTTAGGATAAAAATCATTGAATTTACCTAGCTTAATTACACTGATTCAGAAATACACATATACATGTGAATTGTGCATACATTTACGTGTAGATGTTCAATTGTACTTTTACGAGTACACAAATAACAATTGCACACGTATGCATTCCGTATTCTATATATTTGACAATATAACTACGATTTGGTTTCGATCTATACGGTCTTTTACCAGGTAAATAAACTATATTGCAGGCTTGAGCAACTCGACAAATAGCATTATAATCTTTCTTATTAACCGAGTGATTTATGTTCCATAATGCCGCTAGGTTGTAAAGATTCTATTCGGGTATGATTCAACCTAGAGAAACTCAGATTCTGCATTTTCCTTCAGCTACCTTAATGATATATTTAAGACAAAACACAAATGAGGCAGCCATTAGGAATCAGAACTCCCTCGGGCGTTCCAGGGACCTCTCTCTAAATCTAAGTACACTGGCACATTTCCAATTTGCGCTTATATGTACAATAAATTCCTCTTCCCCTTTTATTTCTCTCCATGTAATGTGTGATGAGTAATTTCTACAGCTTTCTATTTTGCTTCATATAACACTGAATACTTAGCAATAAATGTCAGCACGATTGATTGAAGTATCATGTAGTATCCACTTCTTGATCTAGATCTCTTTTTGCTCAACCATTTCAATCAATAATTGCTGAGTTATATATTTGATATAAATAGTTATTAACAAAATTGTGTCAATAATTAACAAATAAATTCTTGAGTCAAGAATCGTTTTTCGCAAACTCTATCCAGCGCTATACTTCGTCAACCGATTCATGATATTCTAGTTCTAACAGCTGCTAAAATGCTCATTTCATAGCAGACTTGAAAACGCATAAACATTGATTGCTCCATTATATTTGCGGTTTCTTTCGCTAATCTATAATGCATATTTAATAGACTATACATCCTCTATCAATCCCGAAGCATTTAAAAATTTGTGTGACCTTGCTGTGATACGTAATTATGCTTTGGACTGAATTTCTGGATTTTGGAATTTGCACCGTTTTTTGATCTTCTTTTTGCTCGCCGGCTTGATTTTGTCTAATAGTGCTCGATGTTGTCATTGATAACTCTAGCACTCTAATTGTTGTTGTTGTTATTATTATTAATATTATGTATGTAACTTTCAATTCACTTCTGTTATTTGCAGTATGACGCTAATTAACAGCCGCCAGAAATGACCTGATCTTATTTCCATGCAAGAATACACAACATCCAAAATTCGAGATCTTGATATGGTAAGCCCAAATATTTCTTTCAATTTCTAAATATTTTTTCTTAGTAATAATTTACACAATTATTTCAACGAAATTTATTTCTTTGAAATCAAAGAATTAAATCAATCAATCAATGAAATCAAATCTATTAATTAGAAAAAATAAAAAGTTGGCGACTTCTCTAATGTTGATTTCTGAAGGAATGATGATAATAATAATAACCTCCGAAAATTTATATGGATGCTTCTTGGCAGATGCCTGTTCTTCGAGACCACTTTGCAGGGATGATATTGATTTAAAGCTAATACAGGAAGGTCAAATAATTAATTGCAAATTTGGAGACAATTCAATAAGAAAAAATGAGAGTTGCTAAGTTTACTTTCTAGTCACCTTTTAACTGCGTATATTGGACCAAGAAATGGTAACGATTTCGAAATTGGACGTTGATTAACTTATATACTGTAAAACTTTGTATATTCTAAAAATTCTAAACTCCATTAGTGTAATAATGTATTTTTTATTCTAAATTCTAACTCGCACCCTGAAATAGTGCACAGTATTCTTCCAATATCAAATAATCTGATTTCTCTGGCTTCGTTACTATAAATTAAATGAGCTGCAATTATATTTAGATTCAGTAGGAATGTGTAGCATTCACGTGTTTGCAAAAACCTTTATCCAAGAACACGAGTATTTCACACAAATATATTGCAAAGAAACCTTACGATAGTTTCCCATCAGCACGCACTTGCATTGACTGTAGACTTCGTAATTAATTCATGGCCGTCGCTATAAGAGTTAGAATGCAAAATTCTGAAGGAGAAAGTTGATGTTATTGTGCGTAATATTATTTAATTGAAATTTTACTCTGCAGTTTTACTTTCAAATAATAAATGACAAATGATAACTACAATTACCTTGAGTTAAACTATATATTTCTGAGAATTCTTGAGAAATCTATCGACTACAAATGTGAGACTGAAATGGACTGGTGTTATTCGCACATTAGCTTGATTTAGCTTTGCCAGCTGCAGGATGTCCCAGATACGTCCCGCATACGTCCCGGATACGTCCCGGATACGTCCCGGATACGTCCCGGATACGTCCCGGATACGTCCCGGATACGTCCCGGATACGTCCCGGATACGTCCCGGATACGTCCCGGATACGTCCCGGGTACGTTCCGGATACTTCCCGGAAGCGCCCTGGACGCACAGTGTACATCTGGCCTATATTGCTCTTCACATTCTTTGAATTATTAATTATAACTGTAGAATTTAATGGAGCTGCTCCCTTCTGTCTGCCTCTATGTGTGAAGCCTGACACATATAACCTACATGTACATGCGTCTCAGTGTTCTCCGAGAGAAACTGAGATCATCCTTACACTGCTCTGGGTTTAATTTCATGGATCACACTTCAAAGTTACTTAACATTAATTGTAGGACTACGTGCAGTGCGAAGGATATACCTGCTACAGTAGATATACATGTACAACATGTAGCTCATAGAGGTGGGTTGCGTGTTGGGAATATTTCCTGCCTGTAGAGTATATTTGAAAACACTAACTTGAAGAGATCGACTTTTCCTGAAATAACGTGCAGGAATCAAATGTAAATATTTAAAAGAGGTTGAGTTATATAGTTTTTCGATTAAAATAGAATATCAATTCGTAGATTTTTATACTCTTTGAATGTTTGGTTATAGGCCAACAAGAAGAAATGCGTAGTTTGGTATTCTTGTGCATGTAGTTGTGCTGTTTGAGGCCAAAGATCTGCATTTGCAGCATTTAAATGCATGTTCACATTTAACTTTAGTTCAAGTATAATGAAGGAATATCCCTTTGTTGATATTGATGGATTATTTAATAACTTACCCACATAATATAAATAGTAGATTAGACAACAATGCACTAGTTGGATCCAGTTGGGGTGAGTTGTAGCCAGTTTTAGTCAAAGTGCTGCCTTCCTATAAAAAGTAGGTAAGGCATAGTAGGTAACTGCCTACTATGTGTAGTATTTACATGCTCCATATGAGCGCAGGTGCATTAACTAACTAATTGCTATCTAATAAAACAACAAACAAACTAATAAACTAAATATATAAATAACAAAATAAATAAATGAATATAATTAAATGTTTTTACAACTAACACTATTGATTACATCCTGCAGTATCTTACGATATGGGCAAAGTATTACATTCAACGCTCCATTAGATTCTGAGATATTTTGTTTGTTTACCTACAGACGTTATAAATTGTCCCTAATGTAGTAAATACATTATGCTGCCTCGTAAATGTCACGCGGCCCGGCAAATAAGCGAAGCAACTTTAGATCATCAGTAACGTTATATCATTAAATCATCCTCATCATATAATCAACGCTAACACCCTCACACTATCAAACACTATATGTAATCTAGCAGCTCTTGTTCGCTGTAAATCCACATCTCAGTCTGATCTATAGGTTAATACGTGCAGGATAGTGCCTAAGAGTTAAGCTAATATTTAGAGCTGGGCTTCAATGCTGATAATCTTTTTGATTTTAATCAAATAAGTTTTAATGATTAGCTCGGAAGCTAATTTTATTAAGTGGAAATATGAGGAATTAAGGTGGATGTGAGTTATATAGAAATATCTGAAATTCAAGCTGCGCTTCATCGTTGACAGACTTATACCTGTATGAATTCATTGATTACTTTTTTGTAGAAATTTATTTTTGGAATATGAATTCTTATGAGCTGGATAAAGTAAGATAAGTGAAGCAGTGGAAACTTTGAGATATACGGCGCTTCCTTATAACGATATTGCATCTTCTTACCCTTAATAAAACTAAGCATAAAGGATGCTCTCTGAAAAATAATTTACAGATTTTGGAATTTAAAATCCGCAACTTGTGAAATAGTTTGCAACATCTAGCGCATCGAAAATGTATTTTCGTGTAAGCTGCGACCACTAGATCATGTTATGAGATTTTATTTCAGTTAAGCATAATCACTCTACAAGTCGAAGCAGAAAAACATGTCTCGTATCTCGCTATAGATCGTTCAAATCTGCAGAAATGACCCCAACAAAACACGATTATGTGTGTTACCATGTCCTTATTAAAATGTCTTAATAGCGTAGGGGTAACGTCATGAAATTTTAAATGACAGATCCTGAGGTGAATTGAACCCTCGTGGGTTCGAATCCCAGCCGCGCTGATCTGAGAATAAAATCTCGGACATTCACTGGACTGGTTACACGGAAAATGGAACAAATTGCCTAACGGTATAAACATTTGGTGATAAAAAGTGATAGATATCAACACAGTTGATCAATTTCACTAAAATGCGTGTTTTTTAAATTTAGGTTAAGTATTTGTAAAATCTATGTTATCATAGCACGTTATTCTGCTTAATAGTATATATATGTATGTAGGCCTATATATATATATATATATATATATATATATATATATATATATATATATATATATATGTATATATATATATATATACATATATGGTTCCCGTGTTGTGTCCGGGTTGTTTGAAGAATTGACCAACCGGTAACTGCACGTGTCGTAGAAGGCGACTAAAGCCCTAAGATCCATACCAACGTCAGAAAGGGCATTCGGTTGGTGAGCGCCTAGGCTCCAGAAATTGCTACTAAAATTTAATCGAATGGAAAAGTCTCAAATAGGGGATTGGCTAGTGGTGTGGTGTAGGACAGAGAGGATTTGAGACAGTCTATTTGTATCCCGACCCTGGTTAAACTGGGATGCAAGGGAGGATGATGATGATGATATCTTCTTTGCAAGTGTATTTGTCATGTTATTTGACGGAAAACGAATAAGAGAATCCATGTTATATACTGTAGCTACTGGAAAGTAGCCTATTACCTACCTAGTACACAGTGCCTAATGCCTAGTATCTAATACCTAGTAACTAGTACCTAGTACCTAGTACTTGCTACCATACAACCCTAGTACCTAGTACTTACTACCCTACTAATACATAGTACCTAGTACTTACTACATAGTACCTAGTACCTAGTACTGCCTCATCCAGTCCATCGACGCAGACATCCGTAGGACTTGAAGTGAGACCGGATATGAAATACGACGTAGAATGAGAGGTCAGCTTTCGCGTGAAATTGATTTCCTATGGCTTATGAATGTCACCCACCCCCACCACCCCCACCACCCTGGTCTGTCATGCTCACGGTTATTCTGAAGATACGAGGGTCGGAGAAGGAGGCGAAGAGATCTAAACGCTAAATGATTGGAAGATAAAGGTCAGAGCGAGAGAGAGAGCGAGAGAGAGAGAGGGAGGGAGAGAGAGAGAATGAGACACATTTCAAAAGGATGCGAAAGATTCCAGTCTGCAGTCAGCTGAACAGCGTGGTTATAAATAAATGGATATCCAATAAAAACGGTACCTATTTCTTTAGCGATTAATTCCTAAATATTGATGTAAACAAATAAACTAATGTGCAGAATTCAATGTTGAAAGCTACTTGACAATACATAATCTAACCCGAATGTGAATCGTTGATTGCTGCTTGCAGTGCTAATTACTTAGCTATGACACAGAGACTTAAGTTATACAATCATTCAATCATTCTAAGTTTCCTGATAAAAGTCCCTAATACAGATTAAAATTAAGATTGTTTAATTACTAGATATAAACATGTCATTGAATTAACTAATTCTGAAAATTTATATATGTACACGTACATGTAAATCGGGCTGTTATGCGTATACATTGCATATGATATGCCAATACGATACTATTATATAAAAGAATAAAAGCCTGAGGCATACCAAAACATTTAGTTTGGACACAATATTTAATTATAATATATGTTACTCCACTAGTAAATTAGTTTATGCGAAAAATTAGTATAATAATTTGGCATTTTAAAAAATCGAATTAAGTAATTATAAAATGAAATTAATAGAGTATATAAAACGCTAATCGCCTCAACGAACATTTTTTACTTATATTTATTATTATTTAGGTCATTAATAATGTGCGAGTAATATGTGTGTTAATATTCAGGCCTTGTTGTTCACTATTAACTCTAATTTTAGTCCATCAATGACATAACCAACGATGGAAATAAATAACTTGCAGTTAATTTTGTATGGTCAATTTTTATATTCTCCAAATTAATAGCATCGCTCTAAGTTCACTGCTTACTGGCAAGTCCATGAGATATAACTCCTCCACTCTTCTCTGTTTTCCGTTTTCCTCTTTATGTCAACATACGAGTGGAACTTTAAATCATCTAATATTCCTCGGTCATCTAATATAACTCGGTCTGCCTCTGCTTCTCTTTCCATACATTCTACCTTCTGTGACCTCCATTAGTAAACTATCTTCCTTTAGAATGTGTCCCATCCCATACTTTTTCCTATTTCTTATAGCATTTCTAATTTCTTCCTGTTAGTAACACATAACCTACCATATCAAAAGCAATTTGATTTTATACGAAGAACTCAAATCAAGTCATGCGGAGAATACGTCATCACTGCGTCATCACTACATCCTAGCAACCTGCTCTCTGGCTATATTTGTCTTCCTTTTAATGTTTATTTAGTAAATAATAACTCATCTCTCAAAGCTCGCACATCCAATCTCTCCTTTCATCAAGTTGCCCAATATAATATCTCGTCCATTCAATAACTTTTTCTCCAATAACTTGTTCATCCAATATCTAGTCCATCAAATAACTCGTTCAACTACAGTAATAGGCCTACTAATCTTATTTTTCGTCCAGTTGATAAATTTTCCATGTGATATACTTGCAATTTCCAATTTTGAGATATTTTATCTTATCCATTTATTATCTTGGGCATCTGCTATTATGTGCATCTGATATTTAATCAATCTGTTATTTTGTACAAGAGATATATCGGTCATCGAAGGTCTTTTCTTAACAAAGTTCTCTAATAATTCACTGGTCAATAACATTCCCTAAATGATACGACACGAGGTTTTTGTCGCTAATAAACTAATAAATGTAATGCTACGATCCAGGCAGACTACTTCCAAGAAAAGAGTGCCTTCTAAATTTCAAATTACATGTAGGATAGAATAACAGCATTTAGTGTGGGAACTCTGTCCGTGACAACATCGATACGATCTTTGGAGGGCAATATACTTTTCCTATTGAGGGTCGATCGACCATTAATTACATAAAACGCTCACTGTTTGCGCTTATGTTTATGTTTGAATTGCAAAATGCGGCATTTTCTATAGAAGTAAACAAATGTTTGTTTATTTTCTTTAGAACGTTAATAACTGCTCTTTGAGGGAATTTAGTTCAACTCATACAATAAAGAATTATTCTATAGCTTTGGTTCAACTCATCGAATATTGGTTCAACAGTCTATTGAAGACTATGGGACTGACTATGCGGCACTACGTGAGGTCATGTTATATAGGAATCCCAACTCGTACAACGGCTGACCGGTGAGTTGTAAAACTGTTTGATCAGCTGATCTAATCTTTCGGACGCCATTCTGTTCCTAGTTTCAATATTCTTTCTTCCGATCGTAGAAGCTTTGAAGCGGAAGCTATTCTAGAATTTCAGGTCTTCCTTTAGCCAAGGCTTCTTAATTAAATATCTTCAGGCACAGCAGTTCAAGGTCTTCCTTTAATTGCACCGGGAAGTCTATGACAAAAAGCACGATTATTTTCTTTAAAAAGTCTTTGAAATTATAAACATGAAATAATGGTTTTAATTTTGTTATAACTAATGGCTCTTTGTGCAAAATCTTACAATAAAATCGATATTCTTGCATAAACTATAATATATTGAAGCTCTTGAGCTTCAATATATTTTATCTAAATGAATTGTTTTGCGCAACCGGAGTGTAGCTTGTGACAAGATGACATCGGTTTTTACTGATATAAGGGAAGCCCGAGGATAATGCATTCAAGGCGGCTTAACGTCGTTATCCTATCAATATTCTGAACAGAAGTGCCCGGCCTTGACTTAATCCCTTACACAAAGCGCCTTGAGGCCAGAGCGAGATGCTACTGATACTGCTGCAATCATTTACTCGAGTAATTAATCAAATCAAATAATCAAACAGGCAATAGATGGTTCAGTTATGATAATTTGTCCCCGGCGAATATTTGCATTTCTGTGTTAAAGATGAAGTTAGCGAATCAGAAGATCAAATGATAAAGTTAAATTGAGTGGTTGATTTTATGATAGATGGCAGCAAAACATTCAAACCAAAATAAATGCTACTGTTTAAAGTTTAAATCTGAGTAAGGAAGAAAATATAAGGTAAAGATTTACTGTTGGATTATATCAGAAATAAATGAGATATTCTCTATCAACGTGAACTTATGATGTAACAAAACTGTCCTATCAGAAATGGATATATTGAGTGTGTGGATCCAATGCGATATTACGTGTTAAATATAATGCTGTTTATCTACAATCTGCTTATAATTCTCCCTCTCTCTCTCTCTCTCTCTCTATATATATATATATATATATATATATATATATATATATATATATATATATACATACATACATATTATATATATACATGCATATTCCATTTTTATTCAAAGTATTTCTCTGTCGATAAAACAGAGCATTTCTGGGTAAATATAAGACAGATTAAATGTTAGATTAGATTAACTTCACAGCTGAAGAAGCACTGACTGCTGCTGTAGGAGCTGTCAAACCCTTTGCTGCAGCTCTTGTCGCTGCTGCCACAGCTTGCACTGCTGCTGTAGGGGAGCTGTCAAGCCCTTTGCTGCAGCTCTCGTAGCTGCTGCCTCAGTTTGCACAGATGTAGGAGCTGTCAAACCCTTTGCTGCAGCTCTCGTCACTGCTGCTTCAGATTGAACTGCTGCTGTAGGAGCTGAGCTTTTCTTTCAACCATAAGAATTCACTTGATCTCCGTTCGTTAGTAAAAAAATCCTTCCTGGTTTTTCTCGGGAGTGTGGATCTAATTTTATTCCACCTGCATTAATGGATACTCGAGGGAGTTTTCTACAACACTGGATGGCTGATATAGGCCTATTTATCTGTAAATTTCGACACAGATTTCTCATTAAAATTTTGAAGAGTCATAGCGTGTCTCAAAATTACATGAGAAGATCTAAATTTTTAAAAGAACTTCCACTCACCTATAATAGTCTGAGGAGTTTTCTAAAATTATTTTAGAGGTTAGATGCGGCAGGTAACGTCATAAAGTCTTAATAACAGATCCTGAGGTGAATTGAACACTCGTGGTTCGATTCTCGGCCGAGCTGATCTGAGAGTAAAATCTCGGATATTCACAGAACTGGTTAAACGGGAAATGGACTAAACTGCCTAATGATTCAATTTTAGACATGAGATATTAAAAGCGACAGATGTCAACATAGTTGATCATTATAGAATTGTAAGCAATTGGATTGTTGATAAACAGCATTAGAAGTAACAGTATAATGTCGTATTGGATCAAATCCTAGGTTCTCACGTCACTGATATCGCTTTCAAGAGATAAAACTGAGTCAACATCGGCATTAAAGTTTTTTTAAACTTTAGGCCAAATGCGTGTTAGTTATATTGTAAAGCTACTGAGCTTAACGTTAAACCTTCACGTCCCTTTCCGTGCATGTGCAAATTGTCTGTGATGACCTACTCTCCGCTGCGGCATTGGTTTCACAGTGCTCGGTGTTTTCATGGACGACAGTAATATTCATTTCTAGCTATTATACTGTACTATTAGCTATTATTAAAAATGTATCCAATTTATCCTGTATATACATGTACATGTCCACATGCATAATGGCCGCTGGTTAGGACAGGTATTGTGTTGTTTACTGCGACCGTTGTCATCATATTTTTATATTTCAGATTAAAATCAGCGGATATTAATTAAGATAAAAGAATAACTAGGCCTGGTGGCTGGTCTGGAAGTCACTGTTCTTTATTACCAGCTCTTCGATACCTGAGCTCTAAACATCGAATCACATTTCTAATATTCATGATATGACTTTCACAAATAGATCTTAAAACGTTTGAACGATTTTCGAAGTTTCCTCACGCCAAAGCGAAGTCACTGACGGGCGAGCCCAGGATTTGAACCCCTCACATACTGATTCGCGAATAGCTTATCGACATCGCCATTGGCTCCAGCCTTTTGTATGTGAAAGTACCCATTTAGCAGTAATATAAATTTTTCCAATACTACTTTAATAGATTGACGAGAAATTTTTATTTCTTGCATCTATGTTCAATCCTTCACAATGCTTCTTTTCAAATTAGTTTAAGAGAAATCGCTAAATATTTAAAAACATACTTACACTACGCATGCATAGTCATAACTGAATTGCGCCAACTGGTTCTAACTAAATTTAAAACGCGATTTTTTGCAATTTCTTTACAATATCTTAAGCTATTTAAGAGTTTTTAAATTGTAAAGCATTGACCTGTTCTAACTCTCGTTAGGTAAGTAAATAATTATGTTAAATATTCTGCTGGAGGTTAGATGTAGCAAGCAATTTTACCGTACTTGTTATCCTAAAGGGAAATATCTGCCTCAATTACACGTGCCTGGTATCAGAGTCATATTATCTTCCTTCCACTCATTTACTTTTTGTATGATGTCAGCTATAACCTTAGAGGACTGAGTTCCAATATTTCACACGTAAACAGAATTTTTAACTATATATCTAATTCATTAAAACTTTTAATTTGTTCTTAATATATTTTATGAAAGAACAAAACAAAGTTTTTATATCCGTAAATTTCGTAATCCATAAATAGAAGGTGCAGCGTATCACTAAATCTTCTTTTCATTTGACAGCTTTAATTAATCGTACACAAGATATTACGGCTAAATTAGCTTTGATATGATCTTTATTTAAAATCAATCTTAGCTGTTCCTAATTAAAATAGCGATATTATCTTAAACTATGTAGGCCCCTAGGCCAGAATATAATAACAATAAAAGTTATTATATTAAACAAATTGCATATACTTTACAAAATAAAATTTAATTTCCGCTATATATTAGTTTGTTATACGATATGCTTACTTCAGGTTACACTTTATAAACGGTTATTGAACCGTTTCGTCACTCGTTGACTACACAACAACTTTATTTCTGATTTGCGCACTCTTCCAGCAGGACTAGAATTGATCCAATTATTTTAAATCCTTGTCAAAATGGAGATACTCATCCATACAGTAACTTATCCAATTGTACAACACAGGTTTTTAGCTGTGATTAATTAACTCCAATTAGAATAAGAGTAACTGAGTATGTACACGGATATTTGTATCCATACATTTGTGAACGATTAATTTACGCTCTTCTTCATAATATAATTCTCTATTGTTTGCTTATTTGTTTTTATTTAATTATTTCTTTATATGTTTACTTATTCATTTATTACTTATTATTCATTCACTTATTTACAATCTGCTATCTCACTGCATAGATCAAAAAGTTAATCTTTTCACAAAAGGTTATGCCTTACCCACACCTTATATAGCCTACGACTCGAGAAAAATATGGCTTCTAAGGTTATTTCCAATTGTTTTACTCAGTTATTGCCTTGTCGCCTTTAACAATACGTGCAATAAACGGTTGATCTATTCTTTTGCATCCCTGGCACGACACGTGGACTTTTTAGAAACATTCGTAATCGAATAACACAGAAGAACCTTCGATGATTGAAGGGTCTTGAAGAAATTAGCGTCCTCAAATAAAGTCAAATGAATATCGAGTGCTCGAGGTACACGTGGTCTCTGGAGATGATGGTGGCAGAAATTAAGAAACCAAGTCAAGAGGATGATGAATGGGCCGGTAGGTGCCAGTGCCGAACACGTACTAATACCACTCGAATGAAAACTGATCTGTTTTACTTCCTGTGTGAAAATGTCTTTACTATAATTCTAGTGAGTTGCTTGAATAGAAATTAGCAAAGCTGCTACTTGAATAAGTAAAATATAAAAATGATAAAGATAAATTAGAAATTGTTAATCAGTAAAAAGCGATAAATCTATAAATCCTACATCAGCCATATAGGATTATGTTTAAATCTAAGATAAATTCAAATATGTCGGATAGCAATTACGCTCTAGTTGAAAGAATTTCCTTGAAGCTAGTAAATAAATTAGGGACATCGTCATGAATTAAGTCCATAATTATTTCGCTAATCTAGCTACCGTCGTCCGAGCTCTCTGGATCAGGTGCGAATTAGTGGAAATAACCATTCTGCGCCGTGTGAAGAAAATTGAGAATTGAACGCTTATATTGAAAGCCTTAAGACTGAAAAGTTAAAAATATACATAGTATTACTTCCAATGCCGATAAAGTCGTGACCTGCATCATATCCATATGCAAAAACTAGCATTGGAAATTAATTTCTATAACTTGACTATATCCATGAAATTAATATAAATGCATTTAACATTTGCATAATAAACAATGCAATATCATCAATGCAATCTAAAATTGCATTTTTATTACAATCTATGTATTTAATTAGACTACAATTTAATTACAATGTATTTGACTAAGACAAATTTCTGTAAGGCTGTACAATGGCTCTATGATCATATTGATTCTATGCCAATTTTAAAGAAAGGATGGCGGTAAAACTCAAAGTTCATTCTAAATTTGATACCGTTCTGTTACTGGAAAAATATTAGAAAACAGCAATTCGATGCCACTGATATCTATTAATAAGGGGAACTCAAACAAAGCTCTCGGTAAATGCATGTATATATGATATCTTCAGAAATAGTAAAGTTATTAATATGCGAAGATGAGCCCTGTTGTAATAAAAATTCTTATTTACTGCAAACGAAACGCCAAATACTTTAATGTAGTAAGAGGATAAATAGTCATAGTCATTGAATTAAGAGTCTTAGAATAAATAGTCCGATGATAAATAGACATAGGATATAACAGTCATAATGTTACAAGATAACGTCATAGAATGTGATATCTTGAGATGTTCTCTACCGATGTCATGATACTGTTGCTTTTACAGCTTCTCTAATATCTGAAGGTGCGTGCAATTTTTAGCGATATTTTTCAAACTTTAGTCATTAAACCGAAACTTCGTCTCTGCAAATTTGTTTTGATCAAAGATATAGAATTATATATAATAATATAATAATATAATTATATATAATTCTTTATTCTATGATAGGATTCTACTATAGTGAGTCCAATTTGGAAGATCTAAGCTATAATACTCACAATAAACTTTGCATGGCTATCTGTAACAATCCTACACATTTACTGGCACTTTTGGTACCTCAGCAAAACAATCATAATTATCCAACCAGAAGTAATGCTGCTAAGAGGTGACCTTCCTACTCCTTGAAACGAAGCAATCTGAGAGATTAGAATTTTATTGCTCGTGTGATTTTAGATGATCCTAGTTAATTTAATATTTTTTATTAATATTAACTGGTTTACGCATTAAATATGTGTTAACTACGCAGATAAATTGTGAGTATTATGATACTTAGCGTACATGCCATCATCCTTGTAAGGAGAAACGGACGTTAAACCTTTAATATTATTACTAACTATGCATAGTGCAATCCGGTGAAACTTATCACTGATGTGCAATTCCAACTGACATAGATAAGACTTTTCTATTTAATTCGAGCAGCAAAATATCGGCATAAATTTTATTTCTTTCTCTTATGAATATTGATTATTATGCTGTATGCGGAAATTTGGTATGTCGTTTCTGTGCTGTAACTTTCTGCGGTTGTCAGATTGAAATGAAATAAGTGAATATACATGTAGACATACTATTATATTTTAAATCCAACTAATCAGAATACAGGCGACCATTTCCGTTTCAAGTTATTCGACATTTTTGCTAAAAAGGAAAAGTGTTAAGTCAGTTTTATTGTGATAATCTCGTTTGTCAATACCAAAAGTACCGATTGGCTAATCGGTACTTTTGAGTTAGTAGTAGTAGTAGCAGTAGTTGTAGTAGTTGTAGTAGTAGTAGTAGTAGTAGTAGTAGTAGTAGTAGTAGTAGTAGTAGTAATAATAGTAGTAATAATAATAGCAGTAGTAGTAGTAGTAGTAGTAGTAGTAGTAGTAGTAGTAGTAATAGTAGTAATAATAATAGCAGTAGTAGTAGTAGTAGTAGTAGTAGTAGTAGTAGTAGTAGTAGTAGTAGTAGTAGTAGTAGTAGTAGTAGTAGTAGTAGTAGTAGTAGTAGTAGTAGTAGTAGTAGTAGTAGTAGTAGTAGTAGTAGTAGTAGTAGTAGTAGTAGTAGTAGTAGTAGTAGTAGTAGTAGTAGTAGTAGTAGTAGTAGTAGTAGTAGTAGTAGTAGTAGTAGTAGTAGTAGTAGTAGTAGTAGTAGTAGTAGTAGTAGTAGTAGTAGTAGTAGTAGTAGTAGTAGTAGTAGTAGTAGTAGTAGTAGTAATGATAATAATAATAATACTAATAATAAATAATAATAATAATAATAACAATCCTCTGCTCTGGGAGGTCCGTGCTGGCTGCGTTTGTTTACCTTTCGCGCACTTAACATTGCTTTTTCGCGATTTTTATTATTTATTAGCCAACCCCAGCCCTCGTCATTCTGCCAACAGAAGGATTGAGCTTCAGTAATTCATCCGCTCGCCAAGAGTTTTTCGCTTTTTCTGCCATTTCGTCAAAATTTGGAGTCAGTTATGAGCTACAGGTGTGAATCTGTTTACAGGATTTCCCAAGGCTATAAATAGACTCGATATTCACGGTGCTGTTTATAACTTCACGCTTGAATGCCGCCTCGCAAGCATACATGGTCTCTGTCTCAGGATGCTAACAAGAGAAACGGTACTTGCAGTGTGTGCTTAGAAGTGTTTCAGTTGCACATTAGAGACGGGTCTGTTCACCTACATGGCCCCCGTGACAACCGGTGCCTAGGGTCTCACAAGCCCCCAATTGAAGCTCAGGGGACATTCTCATCACAACGCTCCTCTAGTGATGTAAGGGATGAGGACCACCATCCACCCGTATTTCCATCAAACAGCATCCCCCCGATACGCCATCCTTCTGATGCAGCTACAGTATTTGCTCATCCCAACCTTACCAGTGGTACTATCAAGCATATTCCTAAATCTGTTCGAGCCACTTGCGCCACCTACTTGATAAATATACTTGATAGAATCTCTAAGTGCGTGGACGACTTAGAAGCATGGAAATCTCTTCTTGCCATTGGCGAAGACATATTGCTAGCACCTAAAAGAACAGGGAAAAGGCACAATATGGCGTCCTTGATTCGCAAAAGAGTGTCCGGGGTGGAAGTTCCTGTTTCAGATGACGAAAGAGCGAAGTTTCGCAAATCTTCCAGGCCGCGTACTCCTGAGGAATCCCTCCGATCCATAGTGACCTCAAAGATCGAAGACGGAAATTTAAGAGCAGCCGTGCGAATCCTGTGCTCAGAAGAGTCGCTGGCCCCGAATAATGATGAAACTTACAGAGAGCTGAGTCTGAAACATCCATCAGCGGACAGTACACCCCGAAGTCTTCTTAGCTCAGCCTCTCCCCAAGCGAATACGCTCCAAGTCACTGAAGCGGAGGTAATGAAAGCCGTGAAAAGTTTCCCCGCCGGTTCTTCTGGGGGCCCGGATGGTCTGAGGCCACAGCACATCCTGCAGCTGGTGACGTGCCCCATAATGGGCAGGGAGACTCTAACAGCCATTACCGGTTTTGTAAATCTCCTTTTGCTGGGTAAATGTCATCAGGAAGTCAAGCCGTTTCTTTTTGGAGCCAACCTGATTGCTCTGAAGAAAAAGACCGGCGGGCTTAGACCGATTGCTGTGGGCTACTCTTGGCGCAGGATCGCTGCCAAATGTGCTAATTCCTTCGCCCTAGACAGGCTCTCAAACTCTCTTCAACCTATCCAGGTAGGCGTGGGTGTCAAAGGAGGTTGTGAAGCCGCCGTGCATGCCACCCGTCGATTCATTAGCAGCATGCCAGACGATTGGGTAGTGGCTAAACTGGACTTTTGCAACGCTTTCAACTCCCTGAAAAGGGTTCCCATGCTAGAAGCTGTAGACTCTTCACTACCTGAGCTGGGGCCTTTCTGCCGTCTGTCCTATGAAGACCCAAGTGTTCTACGTTTCGGTCAACGGGTGATCATGTCTAGCGAGGGGGTACAACAGGGTGACCCTTTGGGCCCTCTCCTGTTCAGTTTGACAATACACCCGTTGCTCCAGTCGCTATCTTCTTCTCTGAAAATAGGTTACTTAGACGACATAACTGTGGGCGGGGTTGAGTCTACTGTGGCGGATGATATCTCAAGGCTGATGGTTGCGGGAAAGGCTTTGGGGCTAAGCCTGAATATAAATAAATGTGAGCTCATTACCACTCGATCCGACAGTAACTTTCCGGCCATCAATTCATTCATTCGTGTAAAGCCTGTCGAAGCCAGTCTACTTGGAGCTCCATTGCAGACGGGTCAAGCTATGGATTTGGCTCTCAATACTCAGTGCTCTAAACTAGAGAGAGCCGCGAGCCGGTTGAAGCTCATCTCCGCACACGACGCTCTAACGATATTGCGGAGCTGTGTAGGTTCTTCAAAACTCATATACTTATTGCGTGCCTCTCCATGTGCGGGTCATCCAGCATTGCAGAATTATGATTCCATCATGCGAAAGTCGCTCAGTAGCATCGTTAATATTAATGTTAACGAAGCTCAATGGATTCAGGCTAGCCTGCCAATATGCTACGGAGGATTGGGTATACGCTCTGTCTCGTCGCTGGCACCTTCTGCCTTTTTGGCTTCAGCCGCGGGGACTGGCGTTCTACAGGATTCAATCCTTTCCGGATTCTTTCAAATTCCCGACTTGGAGATATCCAGGATTCAGGGCATTTGGACTGCTCTGTCCACATCCGAACCTCCAATCGGTATGACGGCTAATAGCATGAAGGCTTGGGACTCAAAGGTCACTACTGCTTTGCACACGGAACTCCTGGCGAAGCCACTTTTGCCACAAGAAAAGGCGCGGCTGCTCGCAGTGTCGGCCCCCCATAGTGGAGACTGGATCAAGGCTTTACCAATCTCATCATGCGGCCTCCGTCTGGACGACGAAGCAGTCAGAGTCGCGGCCGGTCTTCGTCTGGGCACTACCTTATGTGAGCCACACAACTGCATTTGTGGTGTCTCAGTCAATGCGTTAGGCATTCACGGCCTGTCGTGCAAGCGTAGTGCCGGCAGAATCAGCAGACATCAGTTCATAAACGACTTGATCTGGCGCGCCCTGAGTCGAGCGAATATCCCAGCCATTAAAGAGCCCCTGGGATTGATCCGCACTGATGGTAAACGTCCAGACGGTGTCTCTCAAATACCATGGGCAGAGGGGAAGTGTGTTAGCTGGGACGTCACTGTTACGGACACTTTCTCCGTTAGCAATCTCGGCCTTTCTTGCGCTGCTGCTGGTGCTGCAGCAGAGGCCGCGGCTAATAGGAAAACTCTGAAGTATGCCGAAATCTCTGGCAACTATATCTTCATGCCTATTGCCTTTGAGACCCTGGGGCCCATCAACTCTCTCGCATCAGACTTTATTGACGAAATAGGCAGGAGGACCAGCGCCATTACTGGTGATAAGCGCGAAAAATCTTTTCTGTGGCAGCGACTGTCTATTGCTCTCCAGCGATTCAATGCAGTCTGCTTCAGTGGCACTTTGGCTAAAGCGGCTTCCCAGAGTGCAGAGGAATTATTTTAATCGCTTTTTAAAAACTTTTAATTAAATAAAGTCTCTTTTATCTTATTTTTTTAGCCCAGGGACTTTTACAGCCCAGGGCATTAATTATAATAATAATAAATATAATAATAATAAATGTTTTGCCTCCGTTTCCTCAAGGTCAGAAACTCCAGAGTTGTTTTAAATATGAATTTCTTTTATAAAAGGTCAATATTTTATGCAGTAAGATTTAGGCCACAATCCACATACAATTATTTTAAATGCATCCCACGCATAACTTCAGACTTATGATATCAACGAAATTTTAAATTTCAAGTGCCCCTACGGGTTGTCTGACAAATTGATCAAGTTAATTCTAGGCAAAATTGATATAATTTATGGCCAGGTTAATGAAAATGTTCCAGGTGACGTAGTGGTGCAGATTCCTATTTGTTTAAAAGTTACTTCGAAAACATTAACTTTGGACTCTGTGTGCCGAATTAAATCGTATTTGTTATTTAACTAGAGCAAAAATGTCGTAACCTAGGAATGATTATTCATAATGTAAATGTTTATACCGATTTGCGAAAGCTGAAGGAAAAGATGAAAATATGATGAAAATATAATTCTACTAAAGTTAGTAATATAATGAGATGATCATAAGCTGCCTAAGGAAGTTCAGATTACTTTAGTGACGCATGTCTGTCTCTCTCCCACTCTCTCTCTCTTTCTCTCTCTCTCTCTCTCTCTCTCTCTGTTTTTTCTCTCTCTCTCTCTCTCTGCTAGATTCTATTTACAAGTTTACTTTTTTATATATTTACTTTTTAATTTGTTTACTATTTACCAGGTTAGATGCTAGATTCTAGTCAATTGACCTACATCATTTTGCTTGGCGACTTCAAAAGAATAGTATAAAAGATTAGGTAATACAAAGCATAATTTACTCTAAGCATTGATTTAAATGGTAAATTGTAGCAGCATCCTATAATTTCCAGTAATTTTATAAAATATAATGGTCCACACTTTTGCAGATGTTCTCGACAAAATATTTATAAGTCAGACTCTCCATAAGTTAACACTTAAAATGAAACTTAAATAGATTGTAAAAAGGTTTTATCTTCAATTGTTTAATCTCGATTTCACAGATTTTTGTGAGCGTAGTTTGTTGGAAAATTACAAACTGCGGAAAATATCATATGCCTTTATCGTCTATAAAATGAATCTAAACAGGGAGCCTACACTTTTTAAATTATCTTTCACTTTTCAGTGAAATTCGTAATATAGTCAGCATTAAGAACAATTTGTAAATTTAGGTTTAGCGTCGTCTACCTACTCTAATGGTACTGTTATAGTCCGGCCTTCAGGATTGGAAATTGGATTCAATGGATGAGTCGATCATATCTTCCGTGATGAGAAAGTTATAGGCTCAGATGTTCCTAACCATGACCTACGCAAGGCTGGAAAAATTTCTGTAGCAGCTGCAGCTACTGGTTATGAAACTCCTCTAATTCACTTTCGATGTCTTTTACATTGCCTTCGTGTTACGAAATCCATTGCAAATATGAAACACAGTATCAGGTGAGACTACGGGATTTCATTATTGTAACGACAGCTGAGTCTACAAAAAAATTACATGTAGGAAATGGACTCATTCTAGACGCTAGAAATGTGCTAAATTTGAGGCAATCTATAGCAAAAGACTGTGCATCGAGTACTAGTTCGTACCGTTAACCTTTCATCTTCATTACTTCTATTAAAAACCTTCTCTAAAACGTTCCTAAGATGTGTGGTTTATATTCTTGTACATTGCGCTCCATAAGCTAAACACCGGAAATATTTATTTAATAAAACTTCATCTATAGATCTGTCAGATGACATGAAAAAAACTACGACAAAGGAAAATAAATTGATAGTTTCCCAGAAATAGCATTAAAATGTTCATTTATTGACAGTTGATTTTCCATCGTAATTGCTCAAAATAGTGTCCATATTCACATTAAGCTCCATCGTGTCTAAATTTTCTTAGACGAAATTAGCTGCTAATCTAAAGTATTCTATACTGTCTCAAAAAAGAAATTGTGCTTTCTGACCCAGTGTTTGTTATGTTTTGTTCAAATATGACAATTGCATTGAATGCATTCCTTTAGCCTTTCTACTGCAACTATCTTAAGCAACAAATGTCGCTTCAAAATGTTGAATTTAGAGATCAGTTAATTATAACGCCGTTTTTATGAATTTGTCAGAATTTTTCAGAACTTTAATCTGATACTAATTTTTCCAGGTGGTCTATTTCCTTTATTGACTTTAAAGTCCAAATCATTGGCTTCCAAATCAGATTATTCGCTTGACTCACTACTGTAGTAACGAGAACCATTAGCAGGCCAGGCTAGCTTTCTCGACATATTCTTAAAAGATTTGTCTGATGCTTATTTAGTCAAACTGGGTTAACACTTTGATTAAATAAGTATCGGCATTTTAACATTTTCTGTTTGATTGACGGCCTTTCGACAGCCAATGTTGAGTTAATTTTTTTCTTGGTGAAGAAGTAATGTATTTCAAAACAAGCATCGAGTTGTTTCATTTGAGTTTTTTTCTTAATCTCTATCCGCTTAAACAAGCTTAGAATTTCTCGCTTCTCAATTAAATTACTTTATTCACATTTTCTTTATCAAGTTTCATCCGAATTTCCTTCTTAAAATATTTAGAAATTATCTTCTATTCTCCAATTTCTTGAATTTAATTTAATGAAATACAAAAGCGAACAAATGTAAAACAGTTTATACATTTTTTATCATTTTTATATTTTGTTCGCAGAACGAACAAAACCTGATAACCCACGCCACGTGCTACACTTGTTCACTGTTCTTCGGTGATTGTCCTCAGAACTCAGTTTATACTCAAAAGTCATTAATCACTCAGCTTATATACTCCAAAATGACCCCAGAATTTAGACCATCATCATTTTGAGATTCGATTCCAGGCCTGAAGGCGAAATATTCTTTCGTGATGCTAGAGTTTTTATGAGGTTCTTCTTGTATCATGCTTTGCATCTTGCCGTAGCATATCAAAAAATTAAAGTAAACGTATTATAGTGAAATGATGAACTACGTTGATATCTATCACTTTCAATCTCTCTCTCTTAGTGTACTGCCTACTGGCAGGTACATGGTACATAACGCCTCCACTCTTCTCTGTCTTCCGCCTTCCTCTTCATTTCCACATATTAGTATAATTCACTTTCAATGCCACATGTTTAAACCTTTTTGCAATTTAGACCATTTTCCGTATAACCAGTCCAGTGAATGTCCAAGATTTTACTCTCAGATTAGCGCGGCCGGGAATCGAACCCACGAGGGTTCAATTCATCTCAGGATCTATTATTTAAAAGTTCATGACGTTACCCCTACGCTATTGAGACACTCGCCATGAGGATATCAGGGGGTCGAACGTGCAACCCTTCACGATTCTACTCATCAATTTAGTCAAAAGTCAACTTCCTCTTCGAAATGTGTTTTCATTTCAGAAGAAATAATTTTCTTTCATTGAAGCTCGAAGCCTATCATGTATTCTAGACATCACCGCATGCGCCTACCGTCCCAGACCTCAATTTAGACTAAATTTCTTTCATCAACTATCTTGCCCGAGGTTTGGCAGACAGTTACGTTGAAGGTGTGCTCAGACTTTATATGTCATTATCGTAAATGAGATTATGTGGAAAACAATGGCCGCCAGGCATTTGTCCTCTCAGATCCACAGAGAGAGAAAGAGAGAGAGAGAGAGAGAGAGAGACAGACAGACAGACAAACAGACAGACAGACACAGAGAGAAAGACAGACAGACAGAGAGCGAGAGAGAGAGATACTGGCAGGGCTACTGTCTGATCTTTAGAAAATGTGTTCTTTCTTTTTTGCTTAATGATAGATTCAGTAGAGTTCTTTCTTGGCTTCGTTGTCAGCGCGTTCATGTTCTAGTCTGTGGGCCCTGGTTCGCTCTTGAAGTAGTAACACACGGTGCCTCCGGTGGGTATTAACTTATCGAAAAACTTTTACAATCCTGCTTCTAATTTTTCTTATTTGACCTTAATCATTTTCCCAAATCTATACTTTTATATATGCAATTATATTTAAATGCATGTCTATACAATTAAATAATAGTAAATATATTCTTGTTATATGGATATATTATGAAGCATATTCTAGCACCTATACTCATGCCGCAGGCAGCTGCTCTTGAAATGGAAGAAGTCTCAATTGTTTGTAGTATTAAAGACATCTCAACAAATTCATCCCTTACAATGCCCACTGGAGAAGTTGGTGCTGAGTTGAACAAACCATTGTATTAGTGTCGTGAGGTACTAGTGAAACAATTGGCGATTAATTATTGCGGAACGTGCACGTATATGTACATCATTTTAATGCCAACTACATGTATATGTGATCTCTGCCTAAATATACAGTTACATGTTCTGCTGTTTTAATTAGTATTAAATAAATGCCCAACGGGCTAAGTTCTATGCATCTCGAATGTAGAAATGCTGTGTAGTAGTGACACATAAGCTGTATATCAGCTCTCATGTGACTCTAATGGCGATCGTCGTTGATCCATCAAGATGCATTGACAATACAGTGGAATTTGTATGTCATTGTCGCTGCTAATTACTCCGGTTATTCCACTGAATGCAACTACTCGTCATGAATTGTCGAGTCTGAGATTCACTAACGACGTTGAAAAGGCAGTGGTAAAGGTTAAATGTTAATTCACGATAATGTGTTTTGTTAGTGTAACAGGCGCAATGGCTTGACCTACGATATATTGATGCCTCGCCGAAGACACCGGTTTTTATTTTGAGCACGTTACGCCGTCAATATCTCTTTTTGGATTACACCCGTTTTAACAAGGGATTAAAAAGCATGCTCCATACTTGGTCAATGGTGTAGACTGAAAGTTAGTATTGAGCTGTAATGTTAATTTTGATAACATGTGATATAAACTCTTGATGCATTAGTTACTCTTCAACACTTTAAGATACTACTATTTTGAGCTAATACTTTACTACAAGTACTTTATACTTTTTCACAAAAACTTTATCCATTTGGAAAAAGGTCAATCTCTAGGCTAATATAAAAGAAGTTAGTGTACTTAATAAAGTTAGTGTATGTCTATGCATAAAGTTAGTGTATGAAATGAATATATATATATATATATATATATATATATGTGTGTGTGTGTGTGTGTGTGTGTGTGTGTGTGCGTGTGTGTGTGTGTGTGTATACACTGTGAGTCTTATAAGTGACACCCCTTTTATATTTGCAATAAAATCGTAACCAGTCGACACATTTCTATAAAATTTACAGGTTGTTGGAATCAACCAATTTTCGCTATTACTTCAAAATTTTGTTACCATATCTTTAAGAACAAAAAAGTTATTGATATATAGGAACGCTAGGGGCAATGATGAATTTACAACTATGGGCCAAGTAACTGACATTCTCTATATTGTTATAATGAAAACAGGGAAAACATCTTAGGCATATCATGCTACACTTATCTTAAAAAACAGGCATTTTTGTTCAAAACGTGCCATATTATGTGCAGATTTGTAGAAAATTGCCGAAGTTATTGCCTTTTTAATAGCCCTGGGGTGTCAAAAGAACTATGCAGACTGTTGTTACGCATAAGGCCTGACTGCGCATTTAGCCTGTGAGCTAAAGCTGCAGCTGCTAGGCTAAAAATCAGATCAGCCATATGACATATCAGACTGGCTAGGCCGATGCTCCATTTACCGCCATCACTTGTTCACCGATTTGAAACTCATTCAATACAAATCACAAATCCATCATTTCCATTCTTCAAAGATGGTTTTCAGCAAAGAAGATCGCATTTTGATTTACGAAATGCGAATAGCCAAAGGCTATGGCGCCAAGCGTATCCTGAAAGAATTTCCTCGTAAAAACTGGTCGTTGTCTGGGGTTGCCAGATTGCTTAGAACCATTACTGAAAGCGGATCATCTGCTAGAAAGGCAAGGCCCAAGACAGGAAGAACGCCTGAAATTGTCGCAGCTGTTGAGGAGATGATTATGAGTCAGGAATCACAGCCTGGAACTCATCGAAGTACAAGACAGATAGCACGTGAGATTGAAGTGAGTCAAGCAACTGTTAGCAGGATTATACGCCATGAGCTTAATCTGAAATGCTTGAAAAAGAAACAAGCTCAAGAACTTACAGAAGCAAATAAGTTGACAAGGTTGGTGCGTGCAAAGCTTCTGCTGCGAAATTATCCCCAGAGCAAAGTTGATTTCATATGGTTCACTGATGAGAAGATTTTCACAGTTGCTGCACCAAAGAATGCACAGAATGATAGGCTCTACGTGTTTGCAGGAACTCGAAAGAAACAAGTTCCTGCAGCACGCTTGTTAAAGACGCGTTCGACCTTCACGAAGTCTGTCATGGTATCAGTCGGGGTGTCGTCCCTTGGAGCAACTGATCTTATCTTCATTGATCCAGGTGTCAAGATTAACGGCGCTTACTACCGAGACGTGCTTCTGTCACAGCATCTCTTACCAGCTATCAGGGCCATGTCAGGAGAATTCTTTATCTTTCAGCAAGACAGCGCTCCCGCTCATCGCGCATGTGAAACAGTTGCGATGTTACGACAGAATACACCTGCGTTCATACCACCGACTTTGTGGCCTCCGAATAGCCCGGATCTTAACCCAGTGGACTATAAGATATGGGGAGTCATCCAAGAGCGTGTCTATAAGACCAGAATTCGTGATGTGAATCACCTAAAAGAACGCCTCATTGAAGAGTGGTCTTCATTTGATCAAAAAATTATCGATGGATCAATCAGACAGTGGCGCAGCGTCTTCGGGCTTGCATATCAGTTGATGGTGGTCATTTTGAACAAAAGTTATAAGCCACACCCAAATCATAATCTAACCATAGGCTCAATCAAACAGCTCTTTTCAGAGCTACCACAAATAATCAATAATTCAAAGCATCTCGCATAACGTGAGATTGCATGCGCATGATGTAGCCTACGTCTGTGGCGTTCTATATTAGGATTTTTGTTTTGACCCCCACCCGCAGTCGAGTTTAGATAACTTTTTTATTTTTATATGTATCTGAAAGAAATTTTGCAATATTGCAGAGAATTGTTAGCTCTCCACTCCCAGTAAATTTCACATGGATCGGTTGACTGATTGCGATTTTATTGCAAATATAAAAGGGGTGTCACTTATAAGACTCACAGTGTATATACTGCATATATATACTGCATATATATATATATATATATATCGTCACTGGCTGGAGCCAGTGGCGATGTTGGCAAGATATTCGACTGCGGAGCAGTATGTGCTGGTTCAAATCCTAGGCTCGCCCGCCACTGACATCGCTTTCGAGTGAAGAAAATGAGGTTAACATTAGCTTTATATATATATATATATATATATATATATATAAAATTTATATAGAGGCCTATATATACACTATAATGTATATATACATGTATAATATATACGTGTATATATATATATATATATATATATATATATATATATATACATGTAGGGCCTATATGCCTTTTCCTCTATTATACTCTGTGCATACTATAGTATAGGCTATCGGGCACATGTTTACTCTATGGGCTGCGGCATTGACCTTAACCGAAATCGAAATAATCTTGATTTTTTATCAATTCTGAAACTTGATAAATGTCTTTGAATGCTAGATTAGTTAAATAGGCTCATGATTCTGAACAAATATTCTAATCCCAAGAAGATAATATTTTGATAAACATTTTTCAAATTAGAAATAGTATTTTAATGAGAAACCTTTGGAAATATTGCGTATAGTTGGCAATATTAAATTGACGCCATTGTCAAGTAATTTCTTTAATTCTCTGCATAATTTTTTCAATGGCTTCGACGGAGAAACATATTTAGGCCGTTATCTTCGTTTATTTTAAAAAAAACAATCTGACATTCGTAGTCAGAAAACATTCGATAGTACACGAAATGGAATATTAACATATATAATACCTACGAGGAAATAATGGCATTGAGCATGTAATGCAAATACAAATAATATAGTCTAAATGCAGATTAAATCAATTCTAATTTAATTAGTAGTGTCACTTATTGTCATACGAGTTAAAGGTTTTTATCACATTTATGTGTTGTGCTCGCACGAGAGCTTATAATATGCATGCAGGCCTATATGATTTTTCAGAAATGTAATTCTGCCTCTGACAAGTCTTTATAGTTTCTCTTGTTTTAAAATCTATGTGGTTTTAAATGTAATTATTTGATTAACAATCGTTTGCAGATTATTTGAGTACAACTTTTAATGAATTTTTAATTATTAACATTTCATTTTAAAGATATATGTAAACTTATACAGAATTTTCAAACTGTTTAAAATTCAACAAATGCGGGCTCGACAATTTCACATAACGATAGAAAAGATATTCTACCAAATGGGCCTTCCCTTCAAGATTTTTCTCTCGTCCTGATAAAATTTTGCGTAAACTTTTTTATTGGCCCATTCTGTGGAATTTTTAGATTTCGTCTTTCTTATATCCTGGTTTTAGCTTACTGATTAGCTTATAGGTATTGAATCAATCAATAATTCATCCAGTATACCTTGTTATCAAATCTTTTTCATGGGAAATTTAAATAATTGTAAACATTAACCTGACGAAAGCAGACTTGGATTGGGTGAGACTTAGATTTGACATCACTGAGACATAGATTTGGGAAGGGTGAGATATTTTGAACAAATAGTTTAGTTCTTGCATGATTAGTATTTAATTTAAATGTCGGTAAGATTATGTTCCAATTCTTGGCTCTCCCGTCACTGAAATCGCTTTCGAGTGGCAAACCTGACTTTAACATTAGCTTTTTAACCAATTTATTTCTTCGTACGTACTGTATATTTGAAAATGCCGATGAATGAGCGCTGATAGGATTTAGCATAGATTTTGGAAGGGTCGTGAGATTCTACGACCACTGGACGAAGCCTTGAACCTTTATCCTCTGATTTATTAGCCGTAATTCTATCATCAGGCCGCTGAGCGAGTATTGGTGAGAGTTTCTTGAAAGGACGCTAACGTAACGCAGCCGGACAAATATCGGTTAGATTCAATGAATCAAATTCCATTCAATCGAACTAATGATTAATGCCGCTTGAATTCCATCTGAGGTTTGTCCAACATGGGAGCCTTCCGAATGAGATCTGTAGTGGTGCAGTCAAAAAGGAATAGCATGTGTGGTGTAGGGGTTGCTAAATAATTTTTTATTATTATGATATAGATTATTATGATTTTATATTATTATTATTAATAGTGTTTTTATTTAAAAACTATTGCTATTATTATAATTATTCCAATAATTATAATTATAATTATTATACTTATACTATAAAAATAATAAGAATTATTATTATTCTTATAATAATAATAATAATTATTATTATTATTATTATTATAATTAACATTATTATCACGTCTATATGAGACATGAGAATTTACGACACACTTTATTTGAAGGATCATTTCCATATTGTCACGGCCGGTGTTCGGTCTTCGGGACTACTTCTATTTCTTTATAAATCGTATTCTTGCTGTTGACATCGTAACTTAGCAGCAAGCACCGATACATGATTAACCTTCTAGGGACTCCAGCGGATATCCAATTGTTGCTGACTGGCCTGTGTTTGGAACCCCGAGCACTTGCTTCCGAGGCTAGCACTAAAATCGTTATGTTCGCATCCCCTAATTTGCTTCATAAGGCGAACAATCCATTTTCTGCGTCTGTCTTCTTTTGAAACAGCACTCGGAGACTAGGACTAATTTTTCCTTTCGACTGATTTACTGCCATCCGTGAATTCAAAGACCACGAGAATAATGAAATCACTGCAGTACTCTAACGGTAAAGCTTCGCATACTCGTACAAGCAAGATTGACATTAAAATCAATCAATATAGGCCAACAGCAATTATCAAGATGATTACATTTCATTTCAGTCCTGATTTCGTTAATTAAAATGAGAGCTTTTTATTTCCATGCAAAATATTGATGCCAATATGTGATGACAATTTTGATGAGGATTAATGCAAACATCTAATGAAGTCTTTATGACTTTTTGTTTACAAAATATAGCAGATTTTTTGTATGACTGCTATAAAAATTAGGTAGGAATTCCTGTTGATTTATGTTTTGACTGTTTATCGACGACAGAACCTCAGCTCGCATGTGTTAAATTCAGTACTCTGTTGCTCTCTTAACTAGATTTGCGTGCCTCATAAATATCAACTGAAATAATCTGTTCCTTTCTTTCCTATCCCAGCTGCTGACCTACCAATGATCTTACTGGCTTGATGGCCAGGTGTATAGCGCGATTGATTGATAAGTAGGAGGCCAATGATTTTTATATAGCATCCCAGCCATCTCCGACAGTAGCTCTTGTGGTACGGAGCGCATTAATATAGCATTTCTATTTTTTATTATTTTATAAGTAAATTTATAGTAATCTATAAATCTACATGTAGAGAAATTAACGTTTTCTGTACACTATTTTAAAAAAATTGATTGACTGGCAATCAAATTCTGTCTGACGACTGACAGTATAAGCTCTTTGTCTTGAAATACTATCCGATGAGATTTATTACACAGTAACTCAGAAGTAGCATAGCCTCTCTGTGGAGCAATGCTCTACGGCTGGTCTAAGGCAAATATTACTACTTACAGGTATAAGAGCCGATAAAGCTAATGTTAACGTCAGTTTCCTGACTCGAAAGCGATATCAGTGACGGGAGAGCCCAGGATTTGAACCCCGCACATACTGATCCGCGATCGAATATCTTACCGACATCGCCACTGACTCGAGGTTGATTTCACGCTCACATAGAAGCACTAAAACATGCTGATTGTGTACAAATGGCTATGCCTAAACGATAGCTTAGCCTGTTATACGCATGAAATACGGCTTCTGAAGCCGTGTTCCCTTATCTGACTTCAATAATAAAATGTTCCTTATCTGTCTTTAGAATGTCTCAATAGCGTAGGGTAACGTCATGAAGTTTTAAATGACAAATCCTTTGGTGAATTGAACCCTCGTGGGTTCGAATTCCAGGCGCGCTGATCTGAGAATAAAATCTCGGACATTCACTGGACTGGCTACACGGAAATGGAATAAATTGCTTAACGGTTTAAACATGTGGTATTAAAAAGTGATAGATATCAACATAGTTGATCATTTCACTATAATGCGTGTTTAATTTTTTTTACTTTACTTCTACGACTTGTACGCCTTACGCCTGTTCCATTCTGCAGTAAGGAGGTCGCAGAGCGTGTCACTCTTTGTTATTAAAAAGCGCAGAAAACAGCCTCACCATAAACAGGACACTGGAGCAGTTCTGTTTTTAGCTTTAATGCTTCATCGGGCTCTGCAATCACCAGCCTAGTTGATATGAAGGTAAATACAAAATGCTAGATACGTCTCACATAGGATCTCTAGATACTTTACACATAGGACCTCTAGATACTTTACACATAGGAACTCTAGATATTTTACACATAGGACCTCTAGATACTTTACACATAGGACCTCTAGGTACTTTACACATAGGACCTCTAGATACTTTACACATAGGACCTCTAGATTCTTTACACATAGAACCTCTAGATACTTTACACATAGGACCTCTAGATACTTTACGCATAGGACCTCTAGATACTTCATACATAGGACCTCTACATGCGTCACAAATTACCATTCTTAGTATGATAATTTGTTGGTTCAGTGTGCTCGTAAGGTACAAAACACTAACCAATACGGCAAACAAAAGAAAATAAGTACTAGGAAATTTGAGCAGCCCTGGATATTCGTAAGCCCGTTGATTTCTAGGCACCATTTTCTTGTGGTTTCAGTAGCTCCTGGGTGTATAATAACTGTAATAATTATAATTACAATAATTGGCTATATTATTGCGATTCAATAATGGGTTTCAAGAGGAGTACTTATTGGCACTTGAGCCTGTTAGAGACCAATACAAAATTAATTCTGCTACATGATATCATGGACTTTTTAAACTCATTAAATGACTCAATAGATTTTTTAAATAGTTTACTTAATAACCTAATATTTTACATTAACTTCATTAAGTGCATTACATCTCTTTTAACATGTTTTGATAAAATTATTAAATGATTTACAAAATGTTTAAAGATGTAGACGTTGTTGAACTTTTGAAGAATTTAATGACAAATGTCTGCGATTATTTCTATGAATTATACAATTAGTTTAAAATAACTTAATTTACTAACTTTATTTGATTATCTTAGTCGGTAGAAAATTTGCTGTTAGTTGTAGGCTTGTTAATAGCACTTTTAGAAAAGTAGGTCTAACAACAAATATCAATCATATTTAAATCTCTAGCATTTCTCAATCTAGAATCTTCATCAAATGTATTACAAATTTACAATAGATGTCAAATTTTAAAGCCATACGTTTATACAAATGACGAAATTACTTAAAATTCTGAACAAATCTGATCAATTCTACAATATTTCTAGAAGCTACAGTAAATTCGATAGGTCTAGTGTCTGCGAGAAATTCTATTCCAGTCGGACCAGTCTCCCAGTCTAGCCACACCCCCCCCCCCCCCCACCTGGCAAGAGATCCTTCTGTCTACATCACTGACCGTGAGGTGGATCCGCGAACACTCGAGACTGACCGGAAATAAATGATTTAGTCGCTATAATATTTCTCGGCCGAATCATCTTGGACATTGTGTAGTAGGATATATCAAGACTGGTCTGCTTGCATGATCGGGCATGTTGTAGTCAGTGTTGTCAGTTTATAATGGTATATCTCTGCCCTAAATATTTGTGGAAGTCAATTATTTAAAAGGGCAAAAATTGACTAATGCAAAATAATGTAACTAGAGATTTTGTAACCTCGATAGTTCTTTTGCATAAGTCTCTTACAATAGGTCGTCTATTGAATACAATGTTAATTGTATTGTTACTAGTTAGATTTAAGACAAATTTTACTGGAGAGCATCGATATCAACTTTATATCCTGCTCTAAAAATACTTATGAGATCTTGGTAATTTAGTCCTTTTAGATTTGACGTCAAAGTATTGCTCCATACTTTTCGGTGTTTGTTATATGGCGTGTAGTAATAACAATACTACTTTTAGGTGACTAATATGTCGCACTTCTTGGTGTTTGTAAACTACAACTTAGCTATTTGTGTCATATTTCAGGTAAAGGTATTCAAAACAATCTCTATTCGTGCAACTCAGTTACTAAGAGCCTAAAACTATTCGGTTGTATTATCACATCATCATCAGCAGCAGCATGGATCTCTCATCTAACGATAACTCCGCCCTCTTCAACATTCCTCCGGACCACGCTTCTTTACACCGGAACTTGCATTCCTCTGATGACGTCATAGACTTCGATCCCGCGTCACCGTTGGACGTGGCTAATTTTGAATCGATGCTTCTGGAATTGCGTCATGGCTATCTTAGCCAATCAGGTTTCAGGGAAAACTTAACGCGGCCTTTCGGGGCGGGGCTTTCAAATGTGACTGGCGTTGGGGAGTATTACTCATCGTCCATTGATGATTTTCATAATGCCATAGATTTTCTCAATATCTACCTCACACCTGTGATCATAGCCGTTGGTATTGTCGGTAAGTTGATTTCGCGTTGATATCTTTTAAAAGCATTCAGAAAGACGATGTTATGAAAGTCTACAATTTTTTAATTGTAGCGATTCAATTTTCAGTTTCAGCTTACACTGATCAAAGGAAAGAAATAGAATGAAAGTAAAAAATTAATAGATGAAATAAATGATGTTACTATTAAAGAGCTGATTTTGTCGTGAACCACGTTTTCTACTAATTTAGTAATTGTAAATTGCAACAAGTTCACACGAGCCCAAAGGTCACCGAAGCAGACTCAATTTTAGATATTTCAAATTTAGACCCACTGCTTTACATAATTACAAAAGTATAGTATGTACCGCAGTAATCAGAGGCGTCAGATAACGTAATAAAGTTTTAAATAAGGGATCCTGAGATGAACCTCGTGGGTTCGAATCCCAGCAGCGCTGATCTGAGAGTAAATCTTGAACATTCTCAGGACTTGTTACATGAAAATTGACTAAATTGCCTAAGGGAATTAATATAATTTTTATTGAAGTGGCTTATATCAGCAGGGTTTATCACTAATATTAGTAATGACCATTTCTTAAATATTCTGTGTTTGATATTTGCAATATTCCAGGTAATACTCTTTCCCTCGCTGTCTTCTCATTCACCCACCTACAGCGGCTCTCATCCAGTCTCTACCTATCCACTCTGTCCGTGGCGGACATCGCCTTCCTCCTCGCCCTGCTGGTTGTCTGGATGGAGAGGCTCAGCTGGCGGCTCTTCACCCGTCAGGGCTGGTGCCAGGCCGTCCACTACGTCAACAAGGTGAGCGGCTGCGTGGCGGCCTGGAGTGTGGTTAGCTTCACGGGTGAGAGGTACGTGACGGTGTATCATCCCCTGAGTAAGGACAGACTTTGTTCCAAGTCCAGAGCACGGCGCGTGGTGATGCTGATGGCCTGCTTCTCGCTCATCTTCTACACCTACACCATTCTCATCTACGACGTGTTCCAGTTTCCTGGACTCAAGCCTTTCTGCGCTCCCAAGCAAAACCTTCAGTTCCTCATGACGGCCATGACAAGCGTCGATCTCGTGCTCTCTTACATCATTCCGTCCGTCGTTATCGTTCTGCTAAATGTGAGAATCATTGCCAAGATACATCGGTATCAGAATATAAATTTTGATCCGATAGGCATCAGTGGGAAGAGAAGGGAAAACCTCCCACAGGCTTCAGGAGCAGCAGTTGCAGCTGCTGTGGCTGCTGGTACAGCTGCAGCTGCAGCAGAAACAGCTGCCCTGCGCAGAAGATCGATGGTGCAAACTTCTGTTTCAGCCAGCGGAAGCATGCACATAAAATTTACCTCAATTGCAGCTAAGGCAGCTGTCAGCAACAACAACAACTTAAAGCAACAACAGAACAACCATCATCATCATTTGCTGAACTATCAGCAGAGATATGCGCAGCAGTGTTACAGGCAGACCACAGGCGGGGTCGCCACAGCTGCTCCCAGCAGTGCAGCAGCTGCGACAACAGCTGTGAGTAAATCAGTGGTGCTTGATGAACGGGTAAAGAGGTTGCTTCGAGGTCAGACACAATACCGGACAGCCAGGATGCTTCTGATCTTATCTTCCGTCACCGTCCTTTTCACTCTTCCAACCCACGTGTTCCGGGTCCATTCGCTAATACAGGACCTCATCTCACCGCCTCAGAAAGGATCCAGAGAAAAATTCCTTTTTCAGGAACTCTTTCAGCTTCTATATTTCCTTAATTTTGCCATTAATTTTTTCGTATACAGCGCCTGCGGAAGGCAGTTCAGGACCGGACTGAGTAGGCTAAGAAGCCGTTTCAGGCTCAAGGCACATAAATGTGTGATGGCTATATACTATGCCACTTGTCGGGGTATATTACGAAGACGAAGATCTCGGGCAAGGGCCAGCTCTAAACTGGATCCAGGCTACAGTGAAGATTTATAGTGCTATTTTTATTCTACACTATATTCAAGATAATTTTTGCGCAAAATCTGACGATATTTAAATGAATTCGGTTTTTGCAATTCCGACGAAATGCATACTATAAATTGTACGTTATTGCCATATTTGTGAGTAGCTGTGTTCTTGGTGATTTTCCATTTATTCATTTAGGATTTCTTCATCTAGAAGTAGATGTACAACTAATTGATAGAGTGAGTATTTGATTGATTGATTAACTGAATGACTGACTGACTGATTGACTGATTGATTGATTGACTGATTGATTGATTGATTGATTGACTGACTGACTGACTGATTGACTGATTGACTGATTGATTGATTGATTTATTGATTGATTGGCGGACTGATATAATATTGGCAACTGATAATCTCACTTATTGACGATTGTTGGAATGATCGAATAAGCTAATCGATTGGATAATCGATACTAACAATTTGGCTTCTCATACACGTAGGTCTAATTATGTAAGAATATTTTCTGATATCTTGTCAACACTGCGCAGCTGTATGCTAGATTTAGCGTCCTCTTCCTCACTCCGGATGATAGCAGACACTAAACTGGCATGAGCGGTAGACTATTGCACTTGAATTCGTAATGTCGCGGTTGCAGTGTCAGTAAATTCCGTACTTTTAATGAGATTAAGTTATAAGCGTATTAATAACTGAAATTTATAAACTATTCTGAGTCAAGTGTTAAATTATTTGGATAATTGATTTAGATAATTAATTTAGTTAAATAACTTAGTTAATTAATTTAGCTAATTTCCGTAGTTAAATTTCTTCATGCCTTTTTCTGTTAGCGCCGGAAGCTGGGACCCCGATTGTTGCACTCTAATATTTCTCGATGAATTGGCAGCGCCGTGTTTCATTGACATTTTGCCCAATTGATTGGTCGAGGAAGATTTAGGCTTAGGACGAAGAGAAGGTTAGTCTCAGTAACAATCATATAGTGATGATTTGCTCTTGCACTTTATAGGCAGTATTCAATCATAAATTTTAACATTATTCACTGTCTGAGACCGTCTCTCCAGTGTTCTGATAATCGGCAGGTCCAAATTACATACATGTATATCAATTCATACTCAAAGTCTGCCTTCACGCTCCATAAAGAGCAATCAACGAATTAACCCCTTCACAAATTTATCCATTATTTACCATATTGGATAAAATATGTCCACAGAAGGGTTCCTGGTCTTTCACAGTACTTTTTAAATAATTGTAGCATTCATATAATATATTGAGTAGCCTATAATCGTTTATATGCTCATCTTTACATACACCAAATGTTAACATACATGCATATACATATAGTACAAGAGTAAACAATTAATAGAATAACGATCACTGCTAGACAATGTATTTTCCTCATTGTGTTCGGGACACTAAAACATATGACCTGTAGATCAATCGTAATTATATGTCTTAAGAGGCGACTAAACAAAAAAGCATCAGGATGTCACTTCAAAAGTCAAACTTTCCCCAAGGTAGTGGCTACATTTCAATATTAATTTTATTTTCACATATTACAAATACTTTACATCATCAAACTCATCATGAGAGACCGCTTTCTCGAAGGTCGGTGAGGACTTTAGCCATATCTTTGCTTCAGAACTATACACCGTATATATATATATATATATATATATATATATATATATATATATATATATATATATATATATATATATATATAAGTAAACACGCACTATAATGAAATGATCAACTATGTTGATATCTATCACTTTTAATACCACATGTTCAAACCGTTAGGCAATTTAGTCCATTTTCCGTGCAACCAATCCAGTGAATGTCCGAGATTTTACTCTCAGATCAACGCGGCTGGGATGATATATATATATGATATATATATATATATATATATATATATATATATATATATATATATATATATATATAACACATAATATCATTAAGTGCATGCATAAATTGTCCATCTATGAGCAGTAATATACGTAGCCTTATTATGATGATGATGATGATGATGATGATGGTGGTGTAATCCAATTTATCTAAAATGAAAAGAGAGGTGAAATTTTGAACAAAAAATCATAGTAGAGAGGAGCATATAGAGATTGACATTAAACTACTTTTAAAAATAACGGTCACTATAGGCCTAAAGAATATTATTGTTTAAAAACCATTTCTATTTTGTGTCCCATCAAAATTTTGAAGCTTTGATAAACAAGGAATGAAGTAGTTGTTTTGAACAGCTGATGATTGCCAGCATGGCGGATTCTAAAAGTAAACAAGAATCTCTTGACAGAATTAACTCTTCTACCGGATCAATAATGTCTGACAGCATGACGTCATCCCTAATTGCACCTTCATCCTCCATGACAGCTTCAACCACGGCCAGCGTTGGAGCTTCTCCAGGGCCTAGTAATCCTCTTTCCAAAAAGCTCAGTAAAATATTGGAGACTCGACTTGATAACGATAAGGTACAAGTTTAATTTAATCGGTAACTTATCTGTCTAGAATCTAGATATTCACTCTAAGAGGAAACCAACATATTGCTCTGTCACTGATGATGTGGTTAATAAAGGAATTATGTTTAATTTATATATGTTGATGACATTTTAATTTCTTGCGCATTGGCTGGGCTTCCCTGCTTGCTGTGATGGACGTTATCATAAATGATAATCTCTGCCTTTCTCTCAGAATAATGCTTATTGGCAGGTCCATGTCGCTTATCCTTTCCACTCTTTTCTATTTTTCTTTTTCTGCATTTCTTTCCTTATTCATATATGAACGCCAAGATACGAACTTCACCTACAAGGCGACCCTATATTTTATGGCTGCACACAATCAGAAGGAAGATTTGCAGTAAGTATTGTCACACTGGAAAACATTAATGCCCGAGCTCAATGCATCTAAATGAACCCTGCTGTGCAAGATTAAGGAGACACGAATTCAGTATAAAAACGAACTCTGTCTCCGTCTTTGCTAGCTCTCCTCTCTTCCATTTTCCTTCTATCAAAACTTTTAGCAAACATCCCTTGTGGAACCAGTCACAATTATAATAATAACAATAATAATAATCCACCACAACTGCTTCACTTACCCATTCATTCATTGACAAAACTGTCAGTTTGGTCTATTTATCTCTATTTTCTATTAACGAATTTAGTTTTTTTGTTTATTTTTCAATGTCAGTTTATATATATATATATATATATATATATATATATATATATGTATATATATATATATTTATATATGTACATTAAATATATATATATACATATATATATATATATATATATATATATATATATATATATATATATATATTTATATACATATAGATAGAAAAGTTTAATTATATTATTATACTGTAGGACACTCTCGAGGCTCTCAAATCTTTGTCGACTTTCTTTACCGATAACAACATACGAACAAGAAGGAACTTACGTGGAGACATTGAGCGTAGGAGCTTGATTATAAATGAAGAGTTCGTGGAGGCATTCAGGACTGTGAAAGAGGTATAGTAGCACTGTTTTGTTTTTGTTTACTCTTGTTGTATTCTGAATATAATGATATTGTCATTAAAGTTGAAAAGGAAATTAGTGACATTATATCTCTCTTATCTAACCTTCGAAAGTGTTAATAAATTTTATTTTTATTGGAAAAAGGATGCCTGAATTGGTATTCCATCTTGCCAAAGAATCAAAACAGATAATCCTTATTCAGCGTTTGGGATTCCTTCTTACTGAGAGATCCTTCTTACTCTTCTTTCTGAACTAAAGGGGTCTTTCTGAAAGATTCTTTCAGAAAGATTCCTTTTCTTCTTTCTGAAAGGTTCGATCATTCTGAGAGGTTCCTTTTTTTTAAAACATTCCGTCTTTCTGAAGTTCAAGTTAATAGTTTGCTGTTAATTGAAAATGTTTTTTAAACTTGCTCTCTTGAACTATTATGAAATTCTTATTCTTAAGCATCATTACTTAGAACTATTTCTAGTATGCTTTTCATCGACTTTTTCAAGAAATAACTGCTTACTAATTATTAAAAATTCCCTCTAATGTACTATTAAGTTCTATTTTATGGGGCCAAGGTAGAGGGTCTAGATTATAATAGGAAATAACTGCTGATTAGTTATTATTAGAGAGATATTGTTGGCAGGCCCATTGAAAATGAAATGGTATTTTGTGGCTTTTATTTTGTGTCAGAGTAAAATTGTCTGAGAACTGTTAGCAGGGGGGTATTTACTGAGAAGAACTTATTTTCATAGTACATATTGATAGCGTTGATGATTTTTAATTGTTTTTTGACTAAATTATTTCAGCAACTTGATGGTATATACAAGGACGTTGAATCTATGAGTGAATGCTGTCAGGATATGACACTGCGGCTTAAGGTATGTCTGCGTACCTCAAACATCGTCCTATTATATTTGTCCAAGATGATACTTTGGACTTCCGGCTTGATGTGCATAAATTGTTTGAATCAGTACCTTATTTGTAGATTATTGTCATGAGGCCTAACTAACACTTAATTGGATGATACGTTAATCCCATTTCAAATTCATTCCATACCTTTCAAATTTGATCCCATGTGTAATTCCGTACCTGTACTAGTTGAATCCATCTGTAATTCGTTCCATAGCTTTAGAAGTTGATCCCGTCTGTAATTCATTCCATACCTTTAGAAGTTGATCCCATCTGTAATTCATTCTATACCTTTACAAGTTGAGCCCATCTGTAATTCATTCCATACCTTTACAAGTTGAGCCCATCTGTAATTCATTCCATACCCTCAATGCAACTAGGTACTAGCCAATAGGTTTACAAAAGCATAGATTATAAAACGTTTGGAGGTTTCTGCCATAATGCACCTCTCTCTCGATGTCTTCATTACTACAATATTGAAGTTTTATGATCTTTTGTCATATTTGGGTGAACGACACTAGGACTATATCTATACTATGAGCTTGCCACTTCACAAAAGTCTTACTTCACTTTTATATATCTGTGTTACTTTATATCAAATTGAAATCTGTTATTTATACAGAGCCTCTGTAATTTCTGATTTACCATCTCTTATGAACGCATGGACGAATTGTATGCAACGTTGGGTTTGTAATGAAAGCCAATGATGTGATGTTAATATAAAAATACTGCTTAGAATTATGTGTAATTTATAAGGCATACTAATACATGCCTATAATTTCTAATGTACTTGTATATATGTTTAACTAGCACTTAGTTATGGTGTATCTTTGCAGAATGCCAAATCTCAGACACACGATCTCATAAGTCAGACCACAAAACTACAGACTGAAAGGTTTAATTATTCTAATTTTGTTTGTAATATGTTTATTTATAATTTGCGCACAACATCTGTAGATCAAATAATTCAGATGTTTATTAGCTGATATTAAGAGTAGCCTCTGAATTTTGAGGTCAGTGTAGAAGATATTTATGCGGGATATGCTTTGGATATCAGTAGCAATAATTAATTATACAAAATTCTTCAGAGCGTATGCCACCACTGAACTTAGCCATACGAGGTCCTGTTTGGCTGGCGATTATGGTCATACCTACCAGGAACGGCCATTAATTCATATTCTATTCATTAATATTTTGTTAAATAAAGCAGTGTAAATTGCTGGGTACTAAATAGTTTGTACGAATAGCATTACCACCAGATTGCTGTACTGTATAAAGAAAATTAATATTCTAGTTAGCATCTGAATTTCTGTAGAACATCTTAGAAATTACTAGCTAGTATAGTCTTATATGCTTGCAAAAGGCACAAATTTGTAAAATATGAAATCGAACATGTTACAAGTCCATTTATTGAGCATGTCACATTTGGAAATATCCAGTTCTAATAGAATCATCATCATCATTCTCCCTTGAATCCCAGTTAAACCAGGGTCAGGATACAAATAGACTGTCACAAATCCTCTCTGTCCTGCACCACACCACCAGCCAATCTCCTATATGAGACTTTTCTGTTTGTTTAAATTTTTGTAGCAATTTCTGGAGCCTAGGCGCTCTCCAACCAAATGCCCTTTCTGTCATAAGTATGGATCTTAGTGCTGTAGTCGCCCTCTACAACGCGTGCAGTCAATTCTTTAAACAACCCGGACACAACATAGAGATCAGTTCTAATAGAATATTTGTATAAAAAACTAATTCAACCAGTGGTTTAAAAGAATATGTTTTTATTGTTTTAGTAATTAAATTGTTGCAAAATAATTTTATTTTTCTTCTTCAATCAGAAACTTAAGCTTAGAGCCCAGGCGGCTGATGCTTTTATTTCGCGAAGAAACTTTTTTCAGAAGGGTATTTAGTTGGTTAGCTTCTAGGCTCCAGAAATGCACCTAGGCTACTAAATTTTCTAAAACGAATGAAACAGTTTAAGTTCTATTCCTATTCCAACCGTAGCTAAACTGGGATTCAAGGGAAGATGATGATGATATTGAGGATAATTTTACTAATTAAATTATTGTAAATTTAGTCTGTTGTTTTTCTACAGTCAGAAGCTTCAGCTCAGAGCCCAGGTGGCTGACGCTTTTCTCTCAAAGTTTCAGTTGACGGCAGACGAGATTCAGGCACTGAGGGGCACAAGAGATGGGGTTCTGCAGCCGGTGAGAAGTCTACGATTTTTCTCTCTACAACTCATTATTTTTAGCTCTACAACTCTTTAGTTTCTGCATTAGTTAGTCCTTAACATGTTGCTCTTTGCAATTCAATGCTATTTGCAGTATTTATATTTGTTATCTCCAATTTTTCTACGATCATATGCTGCTATGTTACTATGTTTCCTTGTTTCCGATAGTCAGCTAGATAGAGCTCAATTGTGCTCTTTCTGACAGTTGTTTTGTTTATAATCTGTCTTGTTGTATGCGCTTTGTGTATATTTGGATTCAGTTACAAATTAATGATCATGGTTCTCTCTCTCTCTATATGGCGTGTCCAGCTGGATAGATTTCTGCTGTACTAGCAGCCTCAACTATTCGTGTGTTAATTATATGTGCTAAGCTTTTTCTTACAATAAGTCTCTAGCACTATTTATGCTATGATGATTGTGTAGCATTCTACAGTATTGTAGTATTTGTAGCTTAATACTATTGGTTTTAGTCTTAGGTGCACTGGTTGCTGATCATGGATAGGAAGTCTTAATATTTGAAGACTCTGATATATTGGATCATTAATATTAAAAATGATAGCTAAACTCTTTGCTTTGTTGCGTATAATACCTTGCGTATAATACCCAATTTCAAAGTAATTATTTGTTGTGGGTTTTTTAACCAACGCCGGTGTTTGAAAATATATTCTATGGTATTTATGGAATAAAGTCTCAGTATTACATAAAGCAGTTATTTTGGTTGCTTTTCTAACTGTGCAAGATTTCTGCTTTGTGTCAAATTTAATTGATATAACATTTTGCCCATTGTTGTGTCCAGGTTGCTGAAGAACAGACCGTTCGTAGACTGCACATGTTATAAAAGGTGACAAAGCACTAAGATTCAAACCATTGTTTGAAAGGGCATTCGGCTGATGAGCGCCTAGGCTCCAGAAATTGGCACAAAATTTTCTAAGACGAGTAGAAAAGTTTAAATATGGGACCGAGAGGACAGGAAGAAATCTATTCGTATACCAACCTTAGCTAAACTGGGATTAAAGGGAAGGATATGATGATGATGATGTTAGATATCATTGAAATTACCGAATATTATTGTTTTTATTTTGCCCAGGAATTCTTTGCAGCTCTGGCCAGAGTCAAACAGATTCACAACGATTGTAAAGTTCTACTTAGAACAAATCAACAGACGGCTGGGTAAGTCAGTCAGTAAGCTGGGTAAGTTAGTCAGTGAGCTGGATAAGTTAATCAGTGAGCTGGGTAAATTAATCAGTGAGCTGGGTAAGTTAATCAGTGAGCAGGGTAAGTTAATCAGTGAGCAGGGTAAGTTAGTCATTGTGCTGGGTAAGTTCGTCAGTGAGCTGGGTAAGTTACTCAGAGTGCTGGGTAAGTTAGTCAGTGAGCTGGGTAAGTTAGTCAGTGAGCTGGGTAAGTTAGTCAGTGAGCTGAGTAAGTTAGTCAGTGAGCTGGGTAAGTTAGTCAGTGAGCTGAGTAAGTTAGTCAGTGAGCTGGGTAAGTTGTCAGTGAGCTGAGTAAGTTGTCAGTGAACAGAGTAAGTTAATCAGTGAGCTGGATAAGTTAGTCAGTGAGCTGGGTAGGTTAGTCAGTGTGCTGAGTAAGTTAGTCAGTGTGCTGGGTAAGTTAGTCAGTGAACCTGGTAAGGTAGTCAGTGAGCTGGGTAAGTTAGTAATTGAACCTAAAGAATTTGTGTATATTTGTTATGCTATGCTATGATGATTGAATCTAAATCCCTTATAGATTAAAATCATTAAGTCTGGGTAGCCTTAAAGGCAGAAGACTTCATTTTGATTTACCTTTTTCTATAAGCTGCTGAGTGTTCTTATAGCTGGTTCCCTTGATGATTTTGGCTTGATACTGTCTAATTGAAATTCATGCAGAAATCTTATAGTAAAGATTTACGTCTCGAGAATTAATGCAAGAATGCATGACTTTGCTCATAGTAGCCATGGGACATTTTGGCTGATCAGATAGTGTTATTAAAAAATGTAAAAGCTTTTAAAATGCTACTTTTTAATTCTAAGAAGTTTTTGTCTTGAAGTTGGTGTTGGATTAATATGCAAGTATTTTTAGATCATTTGATTCATTGTATATGTGTGTTTGCGTAGGCTAGTGTGTAGGGCATCTAGAGTCATTTAATGTTATGTTTTTATTGATTGTCTTGTTGTTTAATTTTTTAATTACTTTTTAAAATTAAGAAGAAATCCTTTAAAGCCTTGAGACAAATGAAGGAAGCAACAGCAGTAGGAATCGATGATGTGCCAGCAGATTGAAGCATTCAAAATGTTGCTAAAGAGAAGTAATGGAGAAAATCAAATGGACTGAAAAATAACAGACGAAGAAGTACTAAATAGGATTGACATAGATAGACAATTGATAGGTATCATAGGGAATAGAAAGAAGAACTGGATGGGTCATGTCCTGAGAGGGATAGGTTTGCTGAAAGGGGTAATTTTTCAAAAGAAGAATGGAAGGAAATAAGGTTAGAGGAAGACAGATACTTAGCATGATGATGATTTTATAACTAATTAATAATAAAATAAATAAATAAAGGTTTAACGTCCGTTTCCTCATACAAGGATGATGTCAGGGACAAATTAATTCGTTTATTAATATGAAGAGAACAGCCGAGGATAGAAATATGTGAAGGAGTTACATGTATATGCCTTGGACTTTCCAATAGGCAGTGTACTGTGAAAGAGAATAGGATTATAGTTGTGTATGTTTGGGGCACATGTTAGTACTTTCTGGCCTTTGTGTCACATTTCGCTTCTCTATATGCACTTATTGTGCATGATTGTGAGCTACCTGAAAACTCAATAGCTTAAATATAGCACTAAAATCTTTATTCAAAGGTGCAATTGTTATTAGCTTTGTACTAATCATGCTTATACAAACCTCACACGCTGACTGTATGTGGAATAAACAAACCTCACACGCAGACTGTATGTTGATTTTTGATTAGGTACATCAATTATATATAAACAATGATTTGTTGTGCACAACAGATTGGAGATAATGGAGGCTATGGCTTTGCAGCAGGAGTCAGCTTATGAAAGATTATACAGATGGACTCAGAGTTTGTAGCTTTCTTTCAATTAAAGCATTCTATAAGATAAGTAAAACATCCTGCAATGCTGTGCAATTCATTTGAAAAAGAGAATATTGAGGCATTAGCACTATTTAAGATAGAGCTTACTAAAATACATTGGAACATAATACACTACAGTAATACAAAGTGCTTGTTATGTAATATGATGCAGTAAAATATCCCGAGTATAAATCTGAAGGTCATACAGAAATGTTATGTCTTTCATTGTATTGTCTCTCATCATTACTAAGTTGTGTAAATTAACATTGATTTAATGATATGCATAATACTGTTTTAACGTCATTTTATCGTTTTCGACTTTACAGGTATACGAAGGTCTCAGGCAGCTTGAGTAATGGAGTCTGATTTGATTTGAAAAAGTACATCGAGCAAATACTTATTGGATAATAATTCAAACGCTATCGACAGTCTGTGAAAATCGCTTAAATGTTTTATTGATGGCTTAAACTGTTGAAAACCGTTCTTATCCAGATTTCAGATCCAAAACACAAATACTCATTCAATTAATCTTTTCTCTATATATGTAGTTATTAATTACAATGCTTTGTAATATAATTTCATAACTGATTCATGGAGACCAACTGGTATGATCCCTACGATCAAAGAGTCCCTATCTTTCTATTGTATCAATTAAATAGAAATAGCTAAATTCTAATTATAAATTTCCTCTGATTAATCAACTCAGCTTAACTTGTAGAATTCTCAAACTCGTTCGTCTATCGATGCTAAATAAGGTTTTTAGATAAAACTCGCTGCTCAGCTATAGAGACAGTCTACTTAATTGCCGGTACTGTTTTGTTTGTAGACGAGTGTTGCTTGTTGACGGGTGATTCGCCAGATGTCAGCAGTAAACTGTGTCAAGCCATGGAAGCTCTGCAGGACAGGCCTGTGCTATTCAAGTAAGACTAGCAAGCCTATCAAAGATCTGTTTAGTCTCGCTTTAAGTAAAGCTATAAGTTATGCCGGGATAAGATAGGATATTCTGAATAATATTTCTCAAAAGTGATTAAGTGTCTATGCAATTTCATAATACAAGTAGACAACAGATTTTTATGTAAACATACTCTAGACAATTTTTTTATGAATATATTGTAATATAAATTTGTATAAATAATTACTACACTTTAGAAAAATATGTGTAGAAAAGTCAACATGAATATAATAATAATAATAATGACATGTAATAATTAACACATATAAATTATGACATGTATATATGTTATTATTAATATTCATGTCTACATGAATATAAGGATTAATCGCTTAGTAAACTCAAAATAATAGCTATAGAAAAAAAGGTGTAATGTCTGTTTTCTCATCCAATGTTGAGGTCTGAAACATATATATATATATTATATATATATATATACATGTATATATATATATATATAGATAAAACTCTTCTTCTCTAACACACTCTTCTTCTCTTCTATATATATATATATATATATATATATATATATATATATATATATACATTACTTTTCATATACACAGATATGCACTGGATGAATTCAGCAACGCTAGACGATCTGCCATCGTGCGTAGTTTTATTGATGCGCTAACTCGAGGGGGTCCGGGGGGCACACCCCGCCCCATAGAGCTTCACTCCCACGACCCCCTCAGGTATCTGGGGGACATGCTTGCCTGGGTCCATCAGGGGGCTGCCTCGGAGAAAGAGCATAGTCAGGTTCTACTGAAGCTCTGCAAGAAAATAGGTTAGTAGGTCACTGCAAAAGTATGTTATATAAGGAAAATTGGTTAGTAGGTCTCTGAAAATGTATGTTAAGTAAGGAAAATAGGTTAGTAGGTCTCTGACAAAGTATGTTAAGTATTTATTTATTTATTTAAACTTTCGATTTTGCATAGTAAATACACAATGTAAGTTAAATAATTGAGTTGCACATAATTGCAAAATTAGGGTTAACCCAAGGCACTAGGCACTTGTATGGACCCATATAAAGTAAGGAAAATAGGTTAGTAGGTCTCTGCAAAAGTAGGCAAAGTAAAGAAAATAGGTTAGTAGGTTTCTGCAAAAGTAGATTAAATATGGAAAATAGGTTAGTAGGTCTCTGCTAAAGTAGGCTAAGTAAGAGAAATAGGTTAGTAGGTCACATTGAAACTAAATTAGTAATTTGTAAAACTTAACATATACATCATAGCATCTTATATGTAACATAGTATGTGTATATACATGTAACATGTAATTTATGTACATGCAGCATGTTATGTGTGTGTTGATATATAACATGTAAGGTATGCACAAGTGTAACATGTAATCTGTTTATACTTTAACATATATTTTGTGCACATGGAACATGTAATATATGTATACATTATTACATGTAATATATAGTCTGTGTGTGCATGTAAAGTGAAATCTGTTTCTACTTGTAACATGTTATAATCTGTGTATACTATGCAATCTATATGTGTACATGTAATATATAGTCTGTGTGTAAGTAAAGTGTAATCTGTTCATATATCTAGGATGTAATCTGTGCATATGTGTAACATGTAATCGGTGTCTACATGGAACTGTATACACAGCTTGCCTGCATTTCAATTTCAAAACATGCATTTTAATTTCGGTCGAACTTTTAGACAGGCTAATATTTCTAATTGTTTCTGTTGTAACGCACTCAGATTCGGGTGAATGTACAAGAGAAGCTCTAAAGCACATATCAGATGGACTATGTCGATCACTGAAGGTCAGTACAAACCCACTTTCTTTTATTCCCTTTTAAAAATATTACACATTTTATGTGCTAAGGTATATATTGACGTTTTTTAATTCCTGTTACTTGTAAGTTAACTATTGTCTGATGTATGTTAATACAGATGAGAGTGGAACAGATAGTGATGTCTATAAGTTAACTATTAATTATCTGATGTTAATACAGATGAGAGTGGAACAGATAGTGATGTCTATAAGTTATCTAGTATCTGATGTTAATATAGATGAGAGTGGAACAGATAGTGATGTCTGAACCAGGACCTGTTGTCCTCTACAAGATGTCTAATCTCATTCGCTTCTATCAGTCAACTGTTGGGTGAGCTAAAATTGCTAATTATATGAATAAGCGTAATGTAATTAGTTGAACAAACACTCAAGCAATCAAATAATTAATCAATCAGTCATTTCGCTACTGTGTGACTTTTTAATTATTCAATTTAAAATTTATGAAAAACCTGCTATTGTGCTTATATTTTTCGACTTAAATTTTCAGAGGGTTAAGTATAAGAAACGTTTCCCAGTCCCTTAATTAAGCCTGAAATGCATGAGACTCTAGCGTTGTCTCATGTGAATTGATTGATTGAGGCTCTAGCGATGTCTCATATGAATTGATTGAGACTCTAGCGTTGTCTCATGTGAATTGATTGATTGAGGCTCTAGCAATGTCTCATTTGAATTGATTGAGGCTCTAGCGATGTCTCATGTGAATGTGTTCGCAGTCAGATCCTGTCGAGTGAGGCTCCGCTCGTGGTAACACTGGAGGAGATGTACACGCTGAGTCTGCGCATGTTCTTCAACAGTCTAACGTTCAACGCTAACAGTCTGCTGGATAAGGTTGTTGTAGTCAGCTCTGAACATTCTGTTTAATTTTATTTAAATATTTCAGTTAGACGTGCTTTGTAAAAAGCTGGTAAAGCTAATGCTAACGTCAGTTTACTCACTCGAAAGCATTATCAGTGACGGGCGAGCCCAGGATAAGTAGGATAAGTAGGTGATGTAAGTCTCCTTGTTCTAATGTATGCGTTCCTTCCAAGAGTTATTAAGAAATTTCTAAGGGATATTTGAATAGAAGACTGTTATTAAACTGCTTGTTGAGTTGGACACAATATGCTTTAATAAATCATAAATTTGTCAGAGAAAGATAGGTGGTTGTCCTTCTTCATGACTTTTGGATGAAACTCTGTTTACATTTTTGCATTCTTATTACTCGTGAAGCCTACAAAGGGTACTTCGGAAGTGCAAGGCTAAATATTGTATTAAATAGTGACAAGTAAAGTGGATTGCAGAATTCTGTTACGTTATAATAGTTTGGAAATGAAGTCACATACACGTATATACATATTATACCGTACATTCAGTGTTGCAATAGCAACAACAACTAGATTAGAGTGCTACTGTTGCCTAGAGCAACATAGAGCACGTTGATAGCAAAGCCAAGCCGAAGGTTGGATGAGTTGTCCAATAAACAGTACGAATCAAAATCTGGAAAGCCAATCCAGGTTGCTTTTTGGTAATGGTCTTTATGGCAGATTTTCGTTTTATCGCTAGGGGCCTTAACGGTCGAGGCCTTTTTAGCATTACTGTCCATTGGAGCATTATTATTAATTAATGGTGGAGCTTTCCCCGTGTTGTGTCCGGGTTGTTTGAAGAATTGATCAACCAGTGACTCCACTTGTCGTAGAAGGCGACTAAAGCACTAAGATCTATACCAACGTCAGAAAGGGCATTTAGTTGATGAGTGCCTTAGCTCCAGAAATTGCTACAAAAAATTAAACGAAGGAAAAGTCTCAAATAGGGGATTGACTGATGATATGAATTAGGACAGAGAGGATTTGAGCCAGTCCATTTGTATCCCGACCCTAGTTGAACTGGGATTCAATGGATGATGATGATGATGATGATGATGAATTAATGGTGGAGCTGCCGCGTGCTGACCTAGAACCTGTAACTATTATATTTTTATTCACCAGGTGGAGCTGCCGCCTGCAGGTCTAGAATGTGCAACTATTATATTTTTATTCACCAGGTGGAGCTGTCACCTGCAGACTTAGATATGGTAACTATGGTAACTAATATATTTTTATTCACCAGGTGGAGCTGTCACCTGCAGACTTAGATATGTTAACTACGTTAACTATGGTAACTAATATATTTTTATTCACCAGGTGGAGCTGCCGCCTGCAGACCTAGGACCGACAGCACCTCTGAACAAGAACCTGCAGCTGCTGAGGGACATTCTATCGTGCAGTGACTCCTCTGTGGGGGCTCCTGATGAGAGGAGATTGGCTTTCTCGCAGGTCCTATCTCTACACACACTCGCTTCTTACTGTCGCTTTTAAATAAGTTTAAAATTTAAGTGAGGTAATTTGATTTGGGTAACGCATATTTTTATTTACTTGCATGTAATCTGCTACTATAGCGTCATTTTACTCAAAGTTTAACTCAGTGTTGTGAGATTTGTTTGTTGTAGTTTGAAAGCACACTTCAGTTGAGTCGTCTTTACTATTTACCATCATGTTCATTTGTACTTTATGCTTCAGAGAAGTTAAACGAGTTCTAGTTCTCCATGATTTGCTCGCCATTTGATAAATTATTGTTAAAATCTGGCTGGAGCCATTGGCGAAGTCAGTAAGACAATCGACCGCGGATCAGTATGTGTGGGGTTCATTTCCTGGGCTCGTCCGTCACTGACATCGCTTTCGAGTGAGGAAGCTGACGTTAACGCTAGCTTTACCAGTTCTATCAACTGGAAGGAATCCTTTAAGAATATTATGTTGCCGTATAGTTACTGATGTTTCTCGGTATCATCATTTTAGTGAATATTGATTTCTGTATAACGTTATTATCCATTTGTTGTTAAATATTATATCGATTCAACTTGACCTCCAGCCGCTGTCGTTGTGATATTTGATTTGCATTTCTTAACTGATACATTTTAAGTTATATTAACGTTTCTAACATTAAGCAATTAAAATCAACAAATATATATCGCTAACAGTTACCAATTACGTAACATTAACAATTATTATCGCTTTGCAGCAACAATCATATTTCTATTATTATTTCCTATCTAGACCCCTCCTTGGCGACCCTAAATAGGGATTAACGGCACTCTAAAAGGAAGTTTTTTTCCTGTAACAATTATATATCATTAGCATTTATCATATCATTTAACAATAACAATTAAAATTTTTAATAACAATTAAAAATTTTAATAACAATTATCATTTTTAATAACAATTAACATTTTTAATAGCAATTAACATTTTCAATAACGATTAACATTTTTATTAACAATTAACATTTTCAATAACGATTAACATTTTTAATAACAATTAACATTTTCAATAACAATTAACATTTTTATGACTCTGAGTTTTGTTATTGGCACTAGATCCTGCAGTCGATGATCGACCCGCTGGTTCAGATGTGCTCAATGTCTGCCAGCAGACTCTCCACTGTAGACATGGCCACGTTCATGACCAACTCTCTCCATCTCATTCAGTCCACGGTGGCTCTGTTTGAATACACTGACGACAGGGTGGAAATGCTGCAGGCTCAGGTAGAGTTGATTTGATACTGGTGGATAGTTGTAGTAAAATTGTAGTACAGGGAGAAAATCATATCTTTTTTTGAGTTGATTTGATCGTCATGTCTTTTATGTCATGTGATCATCCTGGGGCTGCTTCCAGCCAAAGATTTGTGTATAATTCCACAATACTCTATTCTCTGCAATTTCCTCGATATTCATTCTTTTTCTTCCTTCTCTTCTTCCATAAATGCTAACTCCAGCAGCCTTCAAGACTTCTTGGAGGCAGTCCTTCCATCTTCTTTTAGGTCTTCCCGCTGTTCTCTGGCTTTATAGTTAAATGTCTTTCGAAGGTTTCTGTTATCTTCCATGGGCATAACATGTCCAGCCCATTTCATTCATATTTTCTTGATTATTTCGCTGACCATTAGTTGATTTGTTCTTATCCTAATGTTCTCATTTGTTACGTGCCTTCTGATTTGATCGTAGTGGCTAGGTATAATAAAATTGTAGTACAGGGAGAAAATCATATCCTTGGCTCAAATATTTCACTGTTAATAAATGTATAAGTCTTTATTTATATTGCAATTGACAATAGTTAAAATGATTAAATTACTGATATCTATGTAATTTATAGTTATTCCAATAATAAAAACCTTTACTCTCTGGTAATACAGATCCAGATATCGTAAAGCGTAACGTATTGCTTTATTACGCACATATTCTCAATTAGAATAGAATAGAATAGATAATATGTTTTTTTTTCAGCAAAGACACAAAATGCATATTAATTCCGATGTATCTCTGTTGCTCAGTTGTAACATTGTTTATAAGAGATCCATGCAGGCGTTGTTTAGACTCGTGATGTCTGCGCGTCACTGAATTCTTAGTTGCGTTGACTTAAGCTGTTCTCTGTAACCGGCTTTGTAAGTTTGACTCGAATGAGCATCATGAGTGATGCTGTGTCTTTTCTTCTATGATGATTTTTTTATTTATCAGTTGATTGATTCAAGAGTTACTTGGCTGATTGTATGAGTGATTAACTGAATCGGTGAATGATCTATTGATCTATTGATCTGTTGAAAATTCCACTGCTGTATGCTACCTTAAACACACACGCGAGTTAACTGGTATTGATTGATTCACTGGTGGTGAACTTGTATTAAATACGACTGATTTGTGACGAACTAGTATTGATTGATTGGTAACAGGGGCGTCTTCAACTTATAAATGATGACGCAGTTTGCGTCGCGAAATTCTTCGGGGGGTACCTGAAAATCAAACTTAGGGGTAGTATGGCACCCCGCTAAGTTGTGTTTTGCGTTATGGGCCAAAGAGGGGAAGACGCCCCTGATTGGTGATGAACCTGATGGTATTGATTAATTGGTGGTGAACTAGAATTGAATGATTGGTGATGAACTGGTATTGATTGATTGGTGATGTAGATGGATGCTCATTTGGACACACTTGTTGGTGAACAAGCGTCTTTCATACTTGCTCACTCTGGAATGTCAGCAATTTACAGCGCCATACAGCAGCATACGCCTGAACTCGTATGTATCGCCACTTACACAGCATAGTCTAGCAATATGCTTGTAATAATTGAAATACTCATAAGCTCAAATGATTAAACTGATGGTAGCGTATACTGTGCCTCTGGTGAGTTGATATCTCAATCAATATACTTGTAATTATCGCAGTTGCAGATAATGCTATAACGGGAATTGGCAATGCCTACCGCAGGTAAGTCTTTTGTCATAATCTCGTCATGACGTGTCATTTGTCATAATCTCGTCATGACAAGTCCTTTGTCATAATCTCGTCATGGAAGCCCTTGTCATGATCTCGATTCTAACGTTCAAGTCGTCAGTCACTAAGGATCTGGAAAGTCCATTGTGTATGCTGCTTATTAACTTTCTAAACTTATTCTACATTATTCATTTCGAACGCTTGCATGGCTGAAGGTTGATGAATTCCAGAAATGGTGTATTGACTGAGTGCTTGACTAATTTAATGCAACTAATTGAACTAATTGAGTGCTCGGTGTATGAATTGCAGGGGCCTCTGTCAAGCATTCCTGGTATGGATCCCACGAGCATCAAAGCCGCCATGGTTAGTGTATGACTCACTTTTCTTATTCGATACGTAGAAGTTATATGTTTATATGTTAATGTATATTTCAATGCTATTTGTGTTTGTATGATTAATTACTTATATATGTTATATCTAAGATATGTTATATCTAAATTTGATACATATCAATAATACACTTGTTTAGGTGAGATTTGATACATATCAATAATACACTTGTTTAGGTGAGATTTGATACATATCAATAATACACTTGTTTAGGTGAGATTTGATACATATCAATAATACACTTGTTTAGGTGAGATTTGATACATATCAATAATACACTTGTTTAGGTGAGATTTGATACATATCAATAATACACTTGTTTAGGTGAGATTTGATACATATCAATAATACACTTGTTTAGGTGAGATTTGATACATATCAATAATACACTTGTTTAGGTGAGATTTGATACATATCACTAATAAACTTGTTTAGGTGAGATTTGATACATATCAATAATAAACTTGTTTAGGTGAGATTTGATACATATCTCGGCAGTCCAGACACGACGCAGCTGCCGCAGACAACACTTCTGCTGGGCACTAAGCTCAGGTCTGATAATTCACGTTTTAGTTTAAACAGATTATGGTATTTTAAAGGCCTTTATTCATTGTTCATAAGGTTACATTCCTTCTCAAATCTTCTCAAGCTTTTTCTGTAAGAGATTGGTCGAGTTATTTCTGTAGTGCTGATGATCTCTGTACTTTTATGAAGTTCTTTATTTGCATTTAAATATTTTATTAACAAATATATACTAGATTGTATTTTATTTACATTTTAGACTATATAGGCTATTGCCAAATTTTAACGTCAGTTTCCTGTACGATAGCTTGTCAGTGACTTGAAGAGCACTGGATTCGAACCTTCTGCCTACTGATCCGCTGTTTGTCAACTTACCAATAAGCCACCGGCTCAGCGCTGGTATTGTTTCTTGTAGGTCCACAGAGTCTTCAGTTGTGATGTTCTTTATCTCTTGTGTGAGATAGTAGCTGGGAGACCTATATTTACTACTAAATCTCTTAAATAACCATTATTAATATTATTAGATATATAATATATATATATATAGATACACATATATATATATATATATATATATATATATATATATATATATTATATATATATATATATATATATATAGATAGATATATATATATATATATATATATTGTATATATATATATATATATATATATATATATATATACGTTGTATATATATATATATATATATATACGTTGTATATATATATATATATACGTTGTATATATATATATATATATATTATATGTATATATATATGTATGTGTATATATATATATATATATATATGCATATATATATATATATATATATATATAACCTTCCATAGATACTACAATTTTTTATTATATTAAATTTTATTCTATTACGTGTTTACAATGATATTATTTTGTTGTGTATTGTCTTGTACTGGAGTTCACTTTAATTTATTCCCATTCATTGTAGTATATTTATTGTAAAATTGTTTCTTGTTGTATATTGAAATATATTGTAGTTCACTTAGTATATATTATATAATGGACCTGCCAGTAGGTAGTGCACTAAGAGAGAGACAGAGTATAATGTATTTTATTGTAACATAGTGTTTTGTATTGTACGTCCCTGACATCATCCCTGGATGAGGAAACGGACGTTAAACCTTTATTATTATTATTATTATTATTGTATTGTATTGCACTGTACAGAGACACAGTTAAGCGACGTTCAGTGGACCTGCTACACTCAGCCTATGGACAGATCTATGCAGCTCTGGTGATAGACTCCAACGGCTATCCTGACGTTAGAACTATTGCTCCGAGAACTCCTGAGCAGGTCCTCAAGCTGCTCTCATAGCAGGAGACTTTACTGGTCTAGCAGTGGAATAATTGAGACTAATTGACGTCCCTGACATTGTCTTATGTCGAGGAACCGGACGTTAAATTCTTATTGATTGATTGATTAATTCGTGTATATATGGGTTTATGGCATGCTGCTAATTTATTATTACTTTTTTTCTTTTTAGTTAGGCACTTAACTAGACGAACGAGCTACAAAATGAATCTTTTGCATGATTAATCATATATTTGCTGTTATTAGCGCCAGATGGCTGCAAGCTCCGATACATGATTAACCTTCCTGAAGCTCTAGGGGATTTCCTTTTTGTTGACTGACCTGAGTTTTTAACTCATTTCTCCTACCTCCGAGGCGAACTCTCTAACCGTTGCACCATACCACTTCCTATATTTAATTGTAGTGATAATCTGCTAATAATGAAAACAGGTATAGTACACGAGTAGAGTACGCGATAATTTGCTATAAGTTTAGAATCAGTTTCTTCTTCCATGAATCCATCGCACATTTGCTGTAGAGCGAGTGTGTGTATGTAGAACCTGTAGAACATGAGGTGTAGAGCTGTACACTTGTTGCATTGAATCATGACAGATACAGATTTGAATTGCAAGCGTTAGCCGCTAAATTCTTAGTAGCTGTTAGTCAGCGTCTTAATACATGACGACGTACTGTCATGCGGACGAGTGAATCATTGTTTAGAAATATCTTAACAAGTATTTCTCTGCAGCATTTAGCTACAATGCATTGCTATAATATGGTATAATGTATCCTATGCTTTATTTACGTGTATTTTTTCTAACTAGTAACACCGGGAGTTTGTCAGATAATTAATTGACTAATACATTTCTGCTGGTAGACTGCTAACGTTGGATTATGTTCAAACGTTAGGAAGATTACTCATTTATATTGTTTTGAATAATTAATTTATTTATAGTGTTATGTTACATTTATTGTCTTAGTTTTTTATACTATAAATTACTAGTGATTATACGCTCGTTAGTCGTTATTGGATATATAGCGTACGACTGATTTGTTGGTTCGGTTATTAGTAGATTGTTTATAGATTAACTAATTCATTGATCAATATTTGAGTTTATTTTTATTGACTGTATTTCAGTTGAGTCTACTTAAAAGAGTAAAAGATTTCCTATACTTGTGCAGATGTATGAGAGAAAATTTATGGATTTAGAAGGTCTGCAGAAGCATGTAGCAGGTCTAGAAGGCGCGCCTAGGCCTACTGTGCGCCGAACTGTTGCAGTTTTTCTAGATAAGTTTAATGTTGTTATTATCAGATATCCTCCTACAAGTTTACTACCAATCCTCTAGCTTGTGTTCATTTGGTAGTAGAAATTTCATTCGCAAAAAAGACCTAATTCAGACTTTAATTGCAGAAAAATTGCCAGTACCCTTTAGAGTTTCTTATTGAAAAATTTGCTATTAAAAATTATTTACTACAAACCTAGATTCTGTACATTCCATTTTATATGGTTATATGTCAGAGCCTTCTGGTCTGTAAGTCCATTTTTCAAGTCGATTTTTGCATAATGTACAATGTTATTGCGATTTTCGTGAATATAAAATATACATGTATCTATTTTTCTATATTAAAACAAACTTAAAACCTTATGCTAAATTGTATCGGCTGGTTACTGAGTTGTTTGATGCGCTGGAGACCAATGGTTCGAAATCCTGTCGGATCGTTTCCTGGTTTGTGTACAGGATTAGAGTTTTTAAATTAATAGTCAGATACTAACCCTCTCTCATTGATATTTGTTTTGTTATATTAAGCTGTTATTATTTTATTTCTGCTATAGATAATAACAAAAATCACATCAGTTTTCTGCTGTATGTTTATAAACAGCTTAGCTGTGGGCATGCTGTTGAGTATTGGCTTAATAGTAACTATTTTCTGACGTGTAGTAAATTGTACTACCTAATGGAATATAGTACCGAGTCCGCCTTGCAGGATTAGTTACTTGGATAAGTCAGTCAAACATCACTCGTCTAGACGACCTGTTTAAAGTCTAGACTGATGGAATACCATGTGAACTGTGCAAGTGTAGAAACTTGATTATGTCCAGAACCCGGATACACATTCGCGGTATAAATACACGCGAACGTATATATAGCCTATCGCGAAAATGTATGTACATGTATATACAGTATATATACATGTATATACATGTGTATATATATTACATATATATAACTTGTATATAATTATATATATATATATATATATATATATATATATATATATATATATATATATATATTTATATATATATATTTAATTAGTATATAAATATATTTATATAATTTTATATATATAGACTATATATATTATGGGTGGGTGTAAATCTCTCACTTTACTTTCAGTGAGTTTTTTAGTTCAAAATTAGGAGTGACTGGCTGGCCTAAGATTTGATCCCAGATGTTGCTGTAGGCCCCTATATGTAGGCTCCTATATGCAGGCCCCTATATGCAGGCCCCTATATGTAGGCCCCTATATGCAGGCTCCTATATGCAGGCCCCTATATGCAGGCCCCTATATGTAGGCCCCTATATGCAGGCCCCTATACGCAGGCCCCTATATGTAGGCCCCTATATGCAGGCCCCTATATATAGGCCCCTATATGCAGGCCCCTATATGTAGGCCCCTATATGCAGGCCCCTATATGCAGGCCCATATATGTAGGCCCCTATACGCAGGCCCCTATATTGCAGTGTTTTGTGTGAGTTTATTGATAGTTGCATGACTGATATAATGGCAACTAAACCTATATTTAATGTCCGTTTCTTTACACTTCTTCAGAATAAAGAGCTAAGAGCTTTGCATTACAAGCCTTAAGCAGGATTGAGTTAATACATCTGTCACATCATCATCCTACGTATAGGTCGCAGCTGACTCATTCCGTCTCTTACTAACCTATCAAGGTTACATGTTCCTAGGAATTCTAATATGTAGTAAGCGTATCTTTTAAAATGGGTACTGTAAGAGAAGATCTGACTGGGTATCAAATCTGTCATTCCTGCTTAGGAAGTAAGCGTGCTAGCAACTCTGCCTTCCTAACAACAAATTTGCAAATATAGGATTTACTCACTATTTTGCCTGTTTAGTGAATGTGTTGAAGGCTTCTCTACAGAGCACTGCTGTACGGGTATGACTCAGAGGTGTGTAGCGCGTTGTACCTGTGTTGTGAAAGAGAAAGTTGTAATTTGTAAGCGCTGTGGTGGGCGGCAAAGAGTGGGGCAGAACTATATACTGCACATTGGCTTTTTAGTATAGGCCTAATACTGAAATAGAATAGAATTGATCAACTATAATTTACTTAGATTACTTTAGATTTCAGTATATTCTAATGCTAAACTAGAATTCAATTGATCGATTCAACTCCAATTTAACTTCAGCATCATCGTCTTACGAAGACATCGAAGACTAATCTTATTTCACATTTACTTTTTCCTGGTTAAATACTACAACGTGTTGAATGTTTCCCAGTTAATTCTGGTATCACGGGTTCGATTTACTGTCTACCCTCTCGGAGTTCATCCGAGAATGAGAAAAATCATTAAATATTAATAATTACTCGACATAAATGAATCAAACTGGCAGCGCGATAAGCTGTTAATAATGAAAATCAGAATCGATTCAGCAGATTGGTTAAACGTTTTAATTTAAGCTCACAATAGCGTGATAATGTTGACTCTGCCAGTCAACAGTAGAGACGAATTTAAATAATTTGACTGTTGGGGGCAAAAGAATTAAGCAGAAAGCGAGAGCGGGAACAAGACAAAATAAGCTAAACTATTATTTTTTGCAAATCTCACTAAGAAGGTTGACCATATTCCCTACCCCCCCCCCCCCCTATCCATACCCCTCTTTCGCTTAATCCGGCGCTAATGGTAACAGAAAATCGAAAGTGTAAAACAATGGCAGTGAACATTTAGCGCTGCGTGTTGCATTGTATACACAGCCGCAAATAGCTATCAAACATGCCCCTGCCCATCACACGTGAAGGCTTTGCCGACTCATCACTCAGTGTATTATAATAGACGAGCAAATATTAATAAAAGAAGACCAAGAGCTAGAGGATAGCTATGAGTGTAACATCTTTGTGACTTTACTGAACTGTGTTTTATCGTTACTACAGCGATTAATGCAAAACCTGGGTGAAGTGAAATTTTTATGTACGACAAGATTAATAATTAACCAAAACTAGAGTTCGCGTCCTTGTTGATAGTACAATGAATACATTATGTCAGTATATGGCCTTAAGGCTAGAGCACCAATTAATCACCGTAACATTTTTATAGCACGTCTCGTTCGTTGTAAAATAGAATATTATGCAGCAATGAACTGCTAAACCTGAAGCCAATAGGCCTGTAACTAACAGATCAATACCTGATAGGCCTACAGCTGATAGGCCTAGAGCTTATAGAGGCCGTCAGGCCTACAGCTGATAGGCCTATAGTTTATAGAGGCCGTCAGGCATACAGCTGATAGGCCTAATCTTACAACTCTCATAGCAAAGTGTATAAGTGAGCTGAATGCCGATGTACATGTATAACACAGCTATGCTATATGATGCGAAATTTACCGAGATTTCATTGTATAACCAAAGAATATAGTTTACAAATACAATCAATAAGCAATTTTTATCAATATCCAATTGATATCTCATATTGTTAAGCAATATAACATTAGGCATACACTTAAATTAGTTGATTAATTGGTTGATCCAACGAAGAGTAAAAGACTGAGATAGTATTAAGCGGCTATTATGTATGCAATAATTTCCGGACATATTATACCGTTAATTATACTGACAGCGTATACTATTACTATTATACTGTTTATATTGACACAGTATACAGATCATTGGATGAACTGAAATCAACAAATAACAAGAATCTAGAAATGTCATTGAACTGTGTAATGCGCCTCTGAACCGGGAGGCCTGGGTTCAAATCCTAAGTCAGCACAGTAATGATTTCAGTGCCAACAAGGTTATTATAGAGCCACACCTGGAACACTGTGCAGTGTCTGCAACTGGCATTAGTCATGGATTTAATTTTAATAAATGCAAAAACTTTACAAAAAACCCATAAAATGAACTTTAAACAAATGCGAATGTCATATATGAGCTTCAATAAAAGGCAAACCAATTGATCTACTCTGCCCGATCGTTATTTGATCCGATATCTAGAGAATAGATCAAATGAAACTTTACGTGTTTCGTAAAAGGCGACTAGTACTTGCATGCTGCTTTTAAATGTTCTGTTAAAATAGACTGAAATGTCTACGTCGATTACCACACTAGTTTGAAGATAATTAAAACCTCAGCATCTCATATACTAAAAACTGTATTATAGACACAATCATCGTCTTCTTTAACTAATAACCCAACTCTGACAAGACAACTAGAGACTCTTAGAAAAAGCAATACGCAACCATTGCAGAACAACTAGAGTCGACATATGAACACAGATAGGAAACTGTAACGGTCTATTTGCCGAACACATGCGCAATGAACTCCTCGTAGCCCACTGTGCCAGAGCCGTCCTTGTCGATCAGCTGGATGAGTCGAGAGACTTCTTCATCGGAGAGGTTGCTGCCGCACTGCCTCATCACTTCCTTCAGCTCCTTGGCGTCAATCGAACCCGACCCGTCGCGGTCAAACTCTCGAAAGCACGCTCTCATTGCGGCCTCCCTGTAAGCAGAGTCAATGCAGTTTTGTAACGGAACAATATATAGATAAATAATTAAACACATCAACAAATAGTAATTAAACAATAAATTAATTAATAATGTGTCGATTCTTGATAAATTTCTAAAGTAGCTATCGTGCTGATTGCCCCGAACTACAATTTATTTACTTACTTATTTATTTAAAATTTCGATTAAGCATAACAAATACACAATGTCATGCAAATAATTAAATAGCACATAATTGCAAAATCAGGGTTAACCCAAGGCACTAGGCACTTTTAGGATTGCGTCAACCCTATAAGATTGCGTCAACACACAATCCCTTGTGGGTAGACGCAAGACCTTCCAAGAAGGTCCCTAGTGGAGAGCAGTGAGTTCGGACTTATTCGATATTAAGACCCAAGCACAAATTACTAACAATACATTATAAATTATTTCCTATCTAAACACTCTCTTAGCATCTTCTCTGTAAGCAGAGTTAATGCGTTCAATCTATGCTAAGCACTCTATGGAACAAGTTTACAAACTCACATGGCAATTCTAATTCCTATTTATATTATTATTACTGTGTAAAAATGTTAAAAATACTATTAAACAATTATTCTCTATATGTAATGCAATCTCGAAGACCGATTTCGGTCAAGTCACTGCTATATCAGAGTTCGTTGTTAATAAAAAGAATAATAATAATAATCATCATATTAAAACAAACAACAACACTAATAATAATAATATTTATGTTAATAATAATAATAATAATAATAATAAGGGTTCCCATGCTAGAAGCTGTACACTCATCACTGCCTGAGCTGGGGCCCTTCTGCCGTCTATCCTATGAAGACCCAAGTGTTCTACGTTTCGGTCAACGGCTGATCATGTCTAGAGAGGGAGTACAACAGGGTGACCTTTTGGGCCCTCTCCTGTTCAGTTTGACAATACACCCGCTGCTCCAGTCGCTATCCTCTTCCCCGAAAATAGGCTACTTAGACGACATAACTGTGGGCGGGGATGAGTCTACCGTGGCGGATGATATCTCAAGGCTGATGGTGGCGGGAAAGGCTTTGGCAGGCTAGGTTGGGGCTAAGCCTGAATATAAATAAATGTGAGCTGATTAGCACTCGCTCCGAAAGTAATTTTCATGCCATCAATTCATTCATTCGTGTAAAGCCTGTCGAAGCCAGTCTACTTGGAGCTCCGCTGCAGACAGGTCAAGCTATGGATTTGGCTCTCAATACTCGGTGCTCTAACCTAGAGAGAGCCGCCAGCCGGTTGAAGCTCATCTCCGCGCACGACGCTCTTACGATATTGCGGAGCACTGTTGGTTCTTCAAAGCTCATATACATATTGGGTGCCTCTCCATGCGCGAGTCATCCAGCATTGCAGGCTTATGATTCCATCATGCGAAAGTCGCTCAGTGGCAACGTTAATATCAAAATTAACGAAGTTCAATGGATTCAAGTTAGCCTGCCAATCTGCTACGGAGGATTGAGTATACGCTCTGTCTCGTCGCTGGCACCTTCTGCCTTTTTGGCTTCAGCCGCGGTGACTGGCGTTTTACAGGATTCAATCCTTTCCGGGTTCTTTCAATTTTCCGACTTGGAGATCGCCAGGATTCAGGGCATTTGGACTGATCTGTCCACATCCGAAGCTCCTATCGGTTTGATGTCTAAGAGCATGAAGGCTTGGGACTCAAAGGTCACTACCGCTTTGCACACGAAACTCCTTGCAAAGCCGCTATTGCCACAAGAAAAGGCGCGGCTGCTCGCTGTGTCGGTCCCTCATAGTCGAGACTGGATCAAAGCTTTACCAATCTCATCATGTGGCATCCGTCTGGATGACGAAGCAGTCAGAGTCGCGACCGGTCTCAGTCTGGGCACCACCTTATGCGAGCCACACAACTGCATTTGTGGTGTCTCAGTCAATGCATTCGGCATTCACGGCCTGTCGTGCAAGAGTAGTGCCGGCAGAATCACCAGACATCAGTTCCTAAACGATCTGATCTGGCGCGCCCTGGGTCGAGCGAATATTCCAGCCGTTAAAGAGCCCTTGGGATTGATCCGCACTGATGGGAAGCGTCCGGACGGTGTCTCACAAATACCATGGGCAGAGGGCAAGTGTGTTAGCTGGGATGTCACCGTTACGGACACTTTCTCAGTAAGCAATCTCGGCCTATCTTGCGCTGCTGCTGGTGCTGCTACAGAGGCTGCGGCTAATAGGAAAATTCTGAAGTATGCCGAAATCTCTAGCAGCTATATCTTCATGCCTATTGCCTTGGAGACCCTGGGCCCCGTCAAATCTGTCGCATCAGACTTTATTGACGAAATAGGCAGGAGGACCAGCGCCATTACTGGTGATAAGCGCGAAAAAGCTTTTCTTTGGCAGCGTCTGTCTATTGCTCTCCAGCGATTCAATGCAATCTGTTTCAGTGGCTGGCACTTTGGATAATGCGGCTTCCCAGAGTGTAGAGGAATTATTTTAATCGCTCTTTTTTAAAACTTTTAATTAAATAAAGCCTCTTTTATCTTATTTTTTTAGCCCAGGGCCCTTTTCAGCCCAGGGCATTTAAAAAATAAATAAATAAATAATAATAATAATAATAATAATAATAATAGCCGCTGGCTCAGCTGCTGAAGCCGCTGCCAATAGGACGACACTTAAATATGCCGCAGTCTCTAGCAGCTACATCTTCCTGCCAATTGCTTTTGAGACATTGGGCCCCATCAACTCTGCCGCGTCTGACTTCATAAACGAATTAGGCAGAAGAACCAGTGCCATCACAGGCGACCAGCGAGAAAAAGCCTTTCTGTGGCAGCGCCTGTCCATTGCACTCCAGCGCTTTAATGCTGTCTGCGTTCGTGGCTCATTGGCTAATGCGGCCTTCCAGAGCGTAGAGGAATTATTTTAAACATTTCTTTTTCATTTTTATTTTAAATAAATGAAGTCCTTCTTTTATCTTATTTTTTAGCCCAGGGCCTTATCAGCCCAGGGCATTAAAAGAATAATAATAATAGAAATAATAAGAATAATAATCATAATAAATTTACAATAATAACAATAATTAAATCAGAATGATAATAATTATAATAAATAAGCTACAAAACTATGTCGACTGAGGTTTCGGGTTGCAGATTTGATTGCAGCAGACATGTGTTAAAAGAAGAACTATATAATACTAGAAACACCTAACATACTGTACAATACTTAAACACAACTTTTGTTAAACCACAAAAACAAATAAACAAAAGCAATGAAGAATTTTCAAAGATATTCACTAATAGACTAATATACACTAATAGAGTATGCATAGACTATGCATACTGTATAGTCTATCCCTAAAACACTGGAATAAAGACAAGGATCATGATTATTTACTACATATTCTTAGTCAAGATCAATTAATAAAGCTCAAGCCCTCATAGATCAATCATTTGGTAGGTAAATGATAGACTGGGGCCAGTGGCGATGTCGGTAAAATATTTGACCGCGGATCAGTAAGCTTATTTGCTGGGTTCAAAACCTGGGCTCGCCCGTCACTGATATCGCTTACGAGTGAGGAAACTGACGTAAACATTAGCTTTTGAATTTTTAATTCCATTTAAGTTAATGCGCTTAGACTTCCCAACACTTGAAAGAATCGTACCGTAAACATTTCATTAACTATGCTAAAATTGTATATGCGGGTACATTTATTTAAGCTATTATCTACATAACACGTGCTTGTATCCATGCATCCACAGAATAGACTACCCTTTTACTCTGAGTGTTGTAAGAGACGGCTGAGCAATAGTGAAGGAAATGAGAAACCACCTCATATACATAATACAATATACGAGTGTATCTCGAGCTGAGGTTTTATGATCTCACGAATGATAAACTCGATTGGTCGATGGAGTGCTCTTTTGATGGTGAAAGCAGTTAGTTTAAATATGTGCATCAGACTTAGAATTCGATAGAGCACTAGAGCGAGATGAGCAAGAGATAAATACATACTGATGGTTCTTGGGCGGAACTTGGCCCATGGCCACTAGATATTCCTCCAGAGAGATCTTGTTATCGCCTGACATATCCACTGAGCCAAACATCGCCTGCAACAACAACAACATCTCATCATTGATATCTTTCAACGCCCGTTCTATCATCGGACCACTATAAAACGTGACCTTTCTAACACTACCTGAATTACCGGCATAACTCTCAGTACGGACTTACAGCACTTACAAATCAGCAGGAATATGTGTAAATGTGTAGGCCCATTGTGCGTGATATAGCATAATAATAACAACAATTAGAGTGCTACAGTCATCAATGACAACATCGATACAGCAAAGTTCTGATGCAGCATTTCCCCTTCTCACATACAGTATGTCACGTTGTAAACAAAACAACCATATTTGATTAGAAATCTACAAAACGTATAATAGTAGGGCCTACATGTAATTGATCCAATTGACTCTATCTTCTGCCTTCGTCTGCTCGTTGTTAAACATGAATTGCATGTATTAATAGAAGTAGTAATTGCACGAGGACTTGAATTCCCAAAAAACCTATAGGCCTAACATATTTATTCTCAGTATTTCTCTAATTTCATTTTCACAAACATCATAGGCCAACAGTAACAGTAATGTAATTATAAATGCAGTTAACGACTTTAGATATACATGTATTGTACAAGTATAATTTTTATATACAGCGAAATAGAATAAGCCGGGTAAAATATACGATACTATAGAGTATGCTACTATGTGACGCAAATTACAGCCTAAGCCTTCAGCCTACCTTGATTTTATCTTCGCTCTCTTTGTAACCCTTGCTTCTGAGCATAGCGGTAAGCTCCGCTAGAGTTAGATATCCACTGCCATCCTTATCAGCCTCCTTGAAGAACTGCTCGTAATGGCTCATCGTGTTTCTTTACTGTAGAGTTACAATACCTTATACTTAACTACACCTGCAATAAATAAGTGAATACTTGTATATTAGCCATACAGCATTATGACACAAAGACCAATGATAAACAGCAGATACTGATAGCCTAGAGTAAGAAACTTAATGATATTATTGTTAAATATTAAAAACTAATAGAAAACATTCGTTCTGCCTGCTATTCGTCATTTTAATGACACATGAGTGATTCCTAATATGAAGACTATTTCTATTGTCTTATTAATCACAAATTAAGTTGGTGGTGGGCTGCTAAAATTACCTATTTGTTTGTTTAAGTAAATAGCTATAGACTAATGTTTGGCACCCCTCAGTCTAGAGTCTGCTGTAACCATTTCCTAATTAAGAATTATCACGTCACATACGGTAGGCAGTGCATTTAAACGTCTTGATATGATCCTTATCTCGTAAAGCACAGCATTAGCAACGGTATCACGTTTTTCATTGCTGCTGCTGCTCTTGCATATTATGACTATATAATCCATTATGCAAGCTAATCACTCGAATTAAAGGTGATGAAAAATACAGTATTTATCTTGAAGAATGCATGCAACTATTTGGCATTATTTCAGTCTCAATTTTTAACTGTACGACAGAGGTATTCGCACTTTACGCACCGCGTATGCGTACGTCACTGATAGATTAAAACTGACTTCCAGAGGCGCGGATCTAGATGATGAGGTCACCAGGTAGATTATCAGTAGACTATCCTGGGTGACTACCTGGGTGACCACGTGGGTGACCACCTGGGTGACTACCTGAGTGATCACCTGTGTGACTACCTGGGTGACTACCTTGGTGACTACCTGGGTGACTTACCTGGGTGATCACCTGGGTGACCACCTGGTGATCACCTGAGTGATCACCTGGGTGATCACCTGGTAGACCATATTGTTCATTAGCGGGTAGCCATATTGTTCATTTCATATTGTTCATTTAGCAACGACATTTTGAGCAGCTATTTGAATAGACATGTATACTTACAAAGTGAATAAGTAACTAATATTGAGTCATTGAAAGATGCACTTATTTTTAATGGAAAGTTTATCTATAGAGGTTAATTTATTAACTTCACTTTCACGGATTTCCGTAATCATTTTAAAATGTAAACATTTTCCTTACCCGTTAAGTTAATTTTTGGTAGTTGGTATGTAAAATAATGTAACTAATCTACGGTTGTCAGACTACGATAACATAAACGAATAGATAAATAGATTAGACGACTTTTTTACCAACAAATTAATCAAATATCCAATAAAATCTATACCAAAAAAACGTGAGAGAAACAAATGTTAATACAATTCATAAAGATATAAAATGATTAATTTAATTATATACCGCTGCAGCATCAATCAACCAATGATTTTACTATATGGAATCGATTAAACAAGCAAGAATCATCAAACATGTAAATTACTAATATCTCCAACAACGTAAATACTGTACCAGACCTCGATTGAATAGCGAGTATGATACCTGTGTTAGCATGTAGCAGAGCGCTACTAGCTCTTCTTACTCACTGCTACAGTACTACAGTACTGCTAGCTGGTCTCGTAGCAGCTGCTGCCCGGTGATTCAATGCGGGCATGTGGTAACTGGCACTGCATCCTAGACCTTCAGAGTTTCTTAAGTATAAATTCATATATTAATAAGAACTACAATAGTTGTTTAACTTTTATTTATTAATCGATCTTGTACCATGAATTTGCAGAATTTATCTTTTCCATTCTGCTAGGCCTACTAGGAAATAATTTCTACGAATATAGACAAGCAGGAAAGTTTCAGTAAAATGCAAGCAATTTTTGCAAAGTGCAAGTAATTTTTGGCCATAGTTTTTGAATTGAATCTACATTACATACCTACATTAATGATTGCAATAACATAACATAAGTTAGTCAGGTCAATTGAACGAAGTTAAGCAACCTCACGCCCGGTAAGGACTTTGTGGGTGACCACCTTGGAACACCGGGTGTTGACAGCTTTGAATGAAAAAATCTCGAGAGTGTTGGAAGGTTATTCTTACATCTGCGCCAGCTGCAATTGGTGCGTCAACAAAACGCAGATAGCTATTCTAGTAATTACCAAGAAGAGGAAGGAGGAAATAACGAAAACTACAAAAAGAAGCAACTAAGAAGGCAAATTACATGCTGTTGTCATGTAATTTTTGGGAATACAGAGAAAAAAATAAAACAAAATTATGCAGTGAGACTCCAATATTGAGGGGGTGTCATAACGGATTAAGTGTAGGCGAGCGCGCTGCGTTCCTAACAAATGACTGTTTTATTGCGCAAGAACATGCACGGCGTTACCATTCTTTTAATCCCAAGATCGACTTTCTTTGCGCTTTCTTAAAGCACAAGTAATAGTAGTAGTAGTAGTAGTAGTAGTAGTAGTAATAATAATAATAATAATAATAATAATAATAATAATAGAAAATAGAAAATTGGATAAATACCATGATCTGTCCTTAGGATATGAAGTTGTTCCGGTGGCCATTGAAACCATGGGCCCGATGAATCCCGAAGGAGTTGGCTTTATTAATGGCATAGGCAGACTTATTACAGAGCAAACCGGCGATAAGCGAGAGACTTCTTTTCTTTGGCAAAGGCTTTCCATGACTTTGCAAAGATTTAATGCAGTCTGCCTCAGCAATTCTTTTAAGCTGATTGATGACCTCGAGTAGCCGGGCGGCGATTCAGCACGTATTGCTTGAATCGTTTTTATCAAACCTCAGGTTCTTTACATTAAAATTATAATAATAATATTAATAATAATAATAATAATAATAGTAATAATAATAATTAGCGTGCTACAGTCATCAATGAAAACATCGAGCACTATTGAGACAAAAATCAATCCGGCGAGCAAAAAGAACTTAAAGAAGGTTTAAAAACGTTGCAAATTCCAAAATCCAGAAAATCAGTACAAAGTAAAAATTACAAAATAAAACTACAGTAAAATATAGCCAAAACTTGCAGCAAACGTTCATATAATTGCTACTTTGAGCCAACTATACATATAGACAGATAGATAGATAGACAGATAGATAGATAGATAGATAGATAGATAGGTAGGTAGGTAGGTAGGTAGGTAGGTAGGTAGGTAGGTAGGTAGGTAGGTAGGTAGGTAGGTAGGTAGGTAGGTAGGTAGGTAGGTAGGTAGGTAGGTAGGTAGGTAGGTAGGTAGGTAGGTAGGTAGGTAGGTAGGTAGGTAGGTAGGTAGGTAGGTAGGTAGGTAGGTAGGTAGGTAGGTAGGTAGGTAGGTAGGTAGGTAGGTAGGTAGGTAGGTAGGTAGGTAGGTAGGTAGGTAGGTAGGTAGGTAGGTAGGTAGGTAGGTAGGTAGGTAGGTAGGTAGGTAGGTAGGTAGGTAGGTAGGTAGGTAGGTAGGTAGGTAGGTAGGTAGGTAGGTAGGTAGGTAGGTAGGTAGGTAGGTAGATAGATAGATAGATAGATAGATAGATAGATAGATAGATAGATAGATAGATAGATAGATAGATAGATAGATAGATAGATAGATAGATGCTTCTATTTTGTTAATTAAGTAAATTTTTCTCTATTTCTTACACATCTGTAAAATATTTAAGAAGATTTAATGGTAGAATTTTGCAGCATACTTAATTATTTCAATACCTATACTTGTAGTTAGTAGTTATATTAACAGATCGAAAATATATTTTAGTTGTTATTCGGATGTCAAATGAGTGATGAGTTAGTTAATTATCATTATCTTTAATGTTTTATATATTTATATGCTCCCTTAATTTTATTATAATAGAAATTTTCTTGAATTCCCATTCTTTGGACTGATTTTCTTGATTTTGGAATTTTCACCGCTTTTGGACCTTCTTTTTGCACTCCGGTTTAGAGTTGTCCTCAATTAAGCTCGATGTTGTCATCGATAATTGCTGCGCTGTAATTTTTTATATGTTAATGTTAATAGTGTTATGTTAATGGAAATTCTAATTTAATTTGTGTTCAGTTTATTTTTTAATCTAATATTAAGATTATGCCTAACCCAAATTTACTCACTTAAAATACGTACCTCACTTGAGTAGAGCTCATGACACATTCTTGAATTGCTAAGGCGAAGAAGTTGACTAAAGATATGAATTAATGCAGGGTTGGATTCTCTGGGGGGTCGGGACTCGATCGGGAGGTCTATATTTCCCTATTTGGCAGATGTGTGATCCACCCACTGAAGTTTTAACTCCCAGTTTTAACACCAACCTATGACAAATCTATGATGACCCCTTGGCAATTAAGCCTTCGACACCCAGACCTCTCCCTCTGGAGAAATTATCAAATTTCCAACCCGGATCAGTTACTTATAATTCTTATAATCCTTCTTTCTAATCCATCTACTCGATCTATATATGTAAAGAATGTCTCAATAGCGTAGGGGTAACGACATGAAGTTTTAAATGACAGATCCTGAGGTGAATTGAGCCCTCTTGGGTTCGATTCCCAGCGCTTATCTGACAGTAAAATCTCTGACATTCAATGGACTGGATATACGGAAAGTGGTCTAAATTGCCTAACGGTTTAAACATGTGGTATTAAAAAGTGATATATATCAACATAGTTGATCATTTCACTATTGTGCGTGTTTTTTTACTTTACTTCTAATTAAGGCTAATTTGGTAAACCTTGGCATCACAGTTCTTATTTACATGTGTAATAAATATCATCACTTTCTCTCATATTAACTTAATTTCCTAACCCTCTCAAACTACATTTTCACCTCAGCCCAACTGATCCTTAATATGACTTTAAAACAGAATACAATATATTAATATGGATTCCTTAAAATAATTAATTAACTAAGTCGATCATATTAAGAAAGTGTCTTTAATTTGCCTCAGTAAATCAAAACAAAAACAAATAAAAGCTGCATTACATCCTCTAAATAATGTAAAGATTATAAATTAAATTCCAGCTTACAACATGAAATAACTTAGAAATAGCATTTAATTCTAGTTATGTCTCTGTAGATGTTATGTAAGGTAATGGGGATTGGCTAGCTTAACTCTCTCAGTTGTTCACTTTAGTGTTGCATGTATGAGTAAACCTGCCAGTTTTTTGTTTAACACGACTAAAGAGATTTAGGCATTGAGGTGCATTGCATAGTAACTTGTAGTAAGAGTTAAATTTATGAAACTTCACTAAGGCGTACAGTATTGAACAAGAAGCTATCATCCAAAAATTAGATGTTAAAATAGAATGTCTAGATTTTCAAGGAACGCCTTTAAATTTTAAATGACTTAACCTGAGATGAATTGAACTCTAGATAGTACTTTGGACTCAATAATGAGATAATCAGAAAGTAAAATTTATTCACGGGATCAGTAACGTGGATCATCCACTAAACCCTTCCTTTAAATCTTAATCTTTAGATTGGCTATTCTGCTTTACGTAGTTTGTTGTCCATGTTCTGCTTTTTGGAATTGCGACCAATTCGGGTCTTCGCTACTTAGCTATAGGACTGCATTGCACATCCATATCGGATCTTTGTTCCAAAATGCGCCAGTTTCTTAATTTGGTACTTAGGACCGAAATATACCAGTCACTTGAGTACCAGACACCGAATAAAATGCACATCTTGTTCGGTACCAGGTATGCATTTGAGATGGGACTGAAGTGGCTAAGGACCGAATTGACTGGATACCGATTATCAATAGACCTTCAATCTTTGCATATAATTAAAAATTGATTACATAATTTGAATCTCTTAAGAAACATTGCACTATTTTCTTAGTAGGGATCTCTTTTGGATCAGTTTGTATGTATGATATTTAAATGAACAAAATATTACACTGGTACTAAAATAATATATACAATATACATTGTTTTGTTGTAGTGAAAATTTTGCCAGTTTTTGCTTTTTATCTTAGAAAGGTATCAAGAGATGGCTGTTGTTGAATCAACTGGGAAGGAAGAATGGAAACTAAAGATTCTCTCTCAGCTTCGTCAACGTAATCGACATCACGTTAACACGTTCTCAGCCCTCATTCAATCACGTAATACTATGTATTATTAAATGTTTCGTTTGAGTTCATTAACTTAATAGTCTTATATTTAAATCAAATTTTGCTTCTTTGTTGTACATAGTTTGATGTTTTTGTTGTGAATACAATTTACCCGTGTTGTGTCCAGGTTGTTTGAAGAATTGACCAACCGGTGACTGCACGTGTCGTAAAAGACGACTAAAGCATTAAGATCCATACCAACATCAGAAAGGGCATTCGGTTGGTGAGCGCATAGGCTCCAGAAATTGCAGCAAAAATTTAAATGAATGGAAAAGTCTCAAATAGGGGATTGACTGATGGATGAAATCATGTAGGACAGAGAGTATTTGAGATAGTCTAGTCGTTTCCCGACCCTAGTTAAACTGGGATTCAAAGGAAGATGATGAGGTATTACATTCATTAATTAAATCCAATCACAGAAAGGAAAAGATAGTAGATAACTTATGACAATATCGGTATGTTTAAAATAAGTACTACTTTTATATTGGAGAATTATGTTATTTAACTATAACTAATCAGAAGTAAAACTACATATAATGTTGGTGAGCAGTTAGTTAACTTGTTGAAGCAGAGTTTGAGTGATATGAGTGATAAATGCTAACTGGTTTGTTAACTGATTGCTGGGTAAAATGAAACTGTTATTTATTTAGATAATAAGCTACTGGAGAGTTCTGAGAGTTACCGTGTGGCAAACAACAGACTGACAGTTGAAGTGGAGAGACTTAGAAATGATCTGAGTGAACTACGAACCAAGTGAGTTACCACGAAAATTTTGTAACATTTAATACGATTTGCAATTTTAGAAATTGGGGAACTTTTCCTTTATTGTACCAATGAGACAAAATTTACTTTTATTTTGTTTTTTAAACTGACAAAGTTTATGATTTCTGTACTGTACAACAACAGAAGTGACAATAGTATGCTATCACTATGGAATAGGGGATCATTTAGGGCCATACATTTCTGACATTGTCTTATAGCGAAGAACTGGAGTTTAAGTGCTTATTGATTGATGGATTGATTTGATTGATTGACTGATTGATTGAAAATGATCATTAGTAATTGTCTATATGGTTACCATGCTGCAAGTCATATAGCTGAAATTTAATCATTATCAGTTGTTGACATTGATTGTAAATAGTAGCTGTGATGGAGTTGAAATAATTGATGGTAATAGTTGTTGTAATTGTAGCTGAAGTAATTGATGGTAATAGTTGTTGCAATTGTAGCTGAAGTAATTAATGGTAATAGTTGTTGTAATTGTAGCTGAAGTAATTAATGGTAATAGTTGTTGTAATTGTAGTTGATATAATTGATTGAAAGTTGTTCGACAGCGGATCAGTATATGCAGGGTTCAAATCCAGTGCTCTTCCCGTCACTGACATGCTATTCGAGCAGGAAACTGACATAAAACTCTTCACTGTTACTAAAATAATATATACAATATAGATTGTTTTATAAATATAGCCTTTAATAGTTGTCGTAATTGTCATGGTATCATCTATTGTCGTAATTATTTGATTGTGTTTGTAGCGGAGGATCGGGTAATGGGGGAGGGGGTAGTGGAGGTGGGACGGGGAGTGAAGCTATCAGAGCTCTCGAGCAGAAAGTCTATCGTCTGCAGGACGAACTGACGGAGGTTCATCGTAAACGTAGCGAGGTTAGTTGAGCCCCTAGATGGGCTTCCTTGCTTTGATGAAGAATATCTTACACATATACTTTGCAACTTTATGTATTTTGTTTTGTTTTTTTGGATTATGGGTATTGGATGCCGAGGAAATAATACTTTTCCACGTATATATTAGACCTGTTATTAGGATATTAATTGGTTTCTGAAAATTAGAAAACGTTCCGTGTTACAAGTACACAGTACTTTGATATATGTGCTTTAGCGTAAACTGTAGCACGTAACCTGTAGCATTGTGTATCATCATCATGATCTTCCCTTGAATCCCAGTTATCCCAGTCATCCCAGCATTATGTGTACTATAATTTATTTAATTCTTTTAATTATGTAATTTATTTTCTTACTTCTGACCTCTTTACTCAGCCATCTGCCACCCTGATAATTTATTTTCTTACTTCTGACCTCTTTACTCAGCCATCTGCCACCCTGATAGGCCCGTGGCTGTCTGCTGCTATCCTGCTCATTGGTCCACCGGAAATCTGATTCCTTCGCGACAAACTCGCATTGCCACGCCTGAAACAGTGCCCTCTATTGGGGAATTAAAACTGCCGAGGTGGTTACCAGTTGTCTTCCTGCTGAATGATTGCTTTGGTCAGCTCAACTAGGAATCTGACTTGAAGTTATAAATTAATATAAACTACTATAACACAGTGTTATTTATGTTAAAATGTAAACATAATTGCCTACCATTAACTTGCAACGAATTTGTAATATCTAGCACTTCTGTAGAGAATTATAATTATTACATGAGAAATGTTAATGAATTCATTGTACCCTTCCACGTACAAATGTACGAGCTAAATGCATATCTGTACATGGTCCAAAACTGTGGAATAATTTGCCAGATGTTATAAAAAATGCTGCGTTTATTTCTAATTTTAAGAAAGAATTTTTTAGTTTAATATTTAATCGATATTAATTTAGCCTTTATGTATTTATACTAGTAAAGCTCTCCTTGAATGCTTGTACTAGTTAGACATTACTTTTGTTTCATTCTATTTTTCTTTTCTTGTTTTATTATTTTTCTTTGCACTCTAAAGTTTAGTTTAAATAGTTAGTTTTTTGCTATTTAGAGATATGAACTTAGTTTACTTATTTAATTTGTAATAATTTAGAGATGTTTTTAAAAATTTATTTTGAGTTTCACTTGCCAGTGTCTGGCCATTTCCTGATTTGAAAATATTCAATTGTATGGATACCAATGGTTTTACTGTAATTAGTTATGTAATAGAAATTTTTGTATTTCAGACTTAGTAGACTCTGCTATAGCTGCTAATTATGGTATTACCGAACAGAGCTATGGCTCTTTTATAGTATCCTTTTTCGTATTGTTGTTTGTTTGTCTGACTACATGCAAGTTCCTATTGTTTGTATAAACTGTGCTGTGATGAACAAATAAACGATACTAAACAATAACGATTAAAAAAACATGTGCAGAATGCTCAGCAGGTTATAGATCTCAACAGTGCACTGGGTGAGAGAGACAAAGTACTGGCTGCAAAAGATTCGAGGTTACTATATAATGTACAATCTATTTTCAGTTCTATTATTAATAGTGCAATTTAACAGTTTGTAGCTTTTCATTTTTTGTATTCTAAATGAAATAGATGTTAGTTTCTATTTAAGTGTGTTTTTCTGTACCTAAGTAATTTAATGTAATTGTGTAAAGAATTTTATTGAAAACTTAGCATTTTGCTGAATGCAATTAGATGTCTACTCTGCAATAAATTATAATTGCTTTTATGGTTATAAAAGTATTTGTAAAATTTACAAAAACTTTTGTAGTCATAAAAGTAATTTATTGTAGAGACAGCCTGCTACTGCTGTTGTTTTGTATTTGTAATGTATATGTGGACTGTTGCACTGCTGTTGTTTTGTATTGTATGTGTAGACTGTTGCATCGCTGTTGGTTTGTATTTGTAATATATTTGTAATGACTGTTGAACTGCTGTTGTTTTTATTGTATGTGTAGACTGTTGCCCTGCTGTTGTTTTGTATTGTGCGCATAGAATGTTGTACTGCTGTTGTTTTGCTGTTGTCTTTTAAAATTGAGTCTATTGGATTACTGCATGGTATTGGCTATAAATATTCTATTTGAACTAGTTCATATGTTCACTTTAATAGTTTTATTTCATTTACTGTAGTGGAGTAGTGCATTGCCATTGTATTGTTTCATTTAGTCGAGTAGATTAATGCACTGTCATTGCTGTTGTTTAGTCTAGTATGCTGCTAACGCTGTTTCAGGATAAAGGAATTGGAAGAAGCTGTGAAAGCTCTGGAGAACAGGTGTGAGAATGCTGAACAGAATTTTAATGAGATCACCATGAGTAATCAGGTACTGAATTTTTCTCTTGTGGTCTCTGTGACTCATCATCGTGTGGTGCTTTGGCGCCTTTTTGTGTAGAGTCTGCAAGAGACGTCCCTGACATTGCCTTATGGCAAGGAACCGGACGTTAAATTCTTATTGGTTGATTGATTGATGGATTGAATCCTCTCTCTGTATGCTTGCTGGCTAAATCAATCAATAAACATATATAAATACTGTTCTATCACAAAAACTATGCTATTTTGGAAAAACTGTAAAGCCAATGGTACCATCTGTTTTATCTCTTGAAAACAATATCAGTGACGGACGAACCCAGGATTTGAATCCGTGCAGACTGTTCCGTGGATTTGATATCTTACCAACATTGCCACTGGCTCCAGCTAATGGTCTCTGAATTGTCACAATATTCTCTTTAAGTCATCTGTTAATAGATTTAATCTTCTTCTCGTGCACTTCATAATGGCAGGTCCATGGCATATAGCTCTTCCAACCAATTCTTTCCTGAGCCTTCCTTTTCGTCTCTTCATTTGTTATCAGATCATCCAGCATCCCATGTCTCGGTCTTCCTCTAACTCTTTTCCCTTGAATTCTTCCTTCTAGTACATCCTTTAGTATACTATCCTCCCTTTATAAAACACATGTAATATAATGTGAATAACAATTGGATAAATTGTAAATTTGAATATAGTTTCTAAGCAGTTAACAAGATACCAAAGTCTTCAGATGTAAGCTGTCTATTTTTTTATCAGATAGTGTCTTAGAAACTTGATTCTGCAGGTCTTGCCTTTTGTATAGATTAATTTATTGCTGGTCTTGTTTGTCACTTGAGTTTAACACACTCTCGCAGTTTATAGCTCGACAGTATGTAGTTTATGATAGATTATTGTTTTTAATTATTTATTATTATTAGTAATAATTTTTATAATTATTAAGTTTTTAATTATTTATTAGGTAATATTATGAATTGCTAGTTGAATGATTGGTTAATCAATTTTCTGGTTGAATGTAAGATTATGACATTAGCTTAGAAGAATCAGAAGTTTTACAAATGACTTACCGCTCATCAAAGAAGTTTGTAAGACTTCTCCTAGATATCTGTCTAAGATAGGTTCGCTGGATGGAAGATTAATTGTCTGATTGATTATTAGATTAATTTCTTGATTTGAGGTCTTTTAGCTGGATGAGTCGCAGGTTGGTACAGAAGGCAAACAGCTCCCTAGTATAGAGCCCAACTGCGTCTACAACCAACACTAGGTGGCTCGTTGGGTGATTGATTGATTGATGTTTAATATTTCAGGTCCTGTTGGATGAGTCCCAGGCCCTACAGATGGCCTATAGCTCTCTGGAGCAGAGCATGAGACGTCTGCAGGACGACAATCAGGAGCTGGTGGCTCGTTGGATGGAGCTCAAGGCACGTGACGCTGACCGGATGAACGCTGAGCACGACTCATTTGCTCTTATCAAGCAGGAGAAGTTGAAGGAGGAACTGAAGAGAGCGGCCGCTGAGCAGATAGATGTGCCTGATATGTGGTAGTGTATATATATATTCGTTTATTACATGAAATCTGACATACCGCAGAAAACGTACAAACATACATGGAACAAAAAGCAAATTAAAAGTTCAATAATACCATATCGTCTAAGAAATAAGTTTCATAACGGTCATTATATAATATTCTAATGATAAAATCTTATGCACGAAAGGAGTGCGTTTCAATGGTAATTAAAATGGATGAGCCCTCCCACTGGGCTTGATGTTAAAATATCTGCGTTGATTTTAAGACAATCTAATAACCGCAGATAGATATCATATGAACATAATTGCATTTTACGAGAAGATAATGTCATAGCAAAGCAAATAGTGTAGTAATAGGTAGTGCTCGGATGTAGAACTTCTTATTGTCTTTACTCATTACGTAGAATACTTGTCTCTATCGATATCGATAAGATATTCGACCTCGGATCAGTATGTGCGGGACTTAAATCCTGGGCTCGCTCGTCACTGACATCGCTTTCGAGTGAAGAAACTGACGTTAACATTAGCATTATCAGCTTTTACTATCAATTCACTAGGCAGAAAACAAGAGAGAGAGAAGGGAGAGAGAGAGACGAGAGAAAGAGAGAGAGGAGAGAGAGGGGAGAAAGAGAGAGAGAGAGAGGTTCTTCATCAGTCAAACACATTAAGAAAAGTATAGTGAACCTTTCTTTTGCTCTTAGTGTTGTTTCCTCAGGAAACTAGAGGCATTGGTGATGTGTATATGGAGGAAAGTGGAAAGGACTAGCTGGACTCAAAAGATTACAAATGAGGAAGTTCTGGAGAGAATTGGTACAGATAGACTGTTGATAAATGCATTATGAAATAGGAAGAAAAGCTGGATAAGACACATTCTAAGTGGGGAAAGTCTACTAAAAGGAGTCATAGAAGGCAGAATGGAAGAAAATAGAGGCAGAGGCAGGCCGAGATTTGGAATGTTACATGATTTAGAGATCCACTCATTAAAGATCATTGTTTATCGCAATAGTAATTATTAAGCATTCCTCTTTATGTAGATGTTAGCAATACAAAGAACCGTTGATACCTTAGCCATTCAGATGGAGGCTAAGAAGTTTGATATCCTTTTCATGTCTTGAAAGCGTGTCGGTGACGTAGGACGCTCTAGATTTGAATCCTGTCGCTACTGATCTGCAGTTTGGCAGATTCGCAGTTTGGCAAATTATCGACATGCTGCCGCTGTGTTCAGTATTACAAATACTACATCTTTTGCTGAGAACACCTTCAGAACCTTCCTCGCGAGCCCAACAGCCTTTATGTTTACCCATACGAGTAAAGAAGTTCTAAGAGTGTCATAGTTCTGTGTACATGTGCATAATCTAATGCTGTGATTTTATTTCAGTGCTGCAGACTCGCCCGCTATTGCTCTCACCGTGTGTGTACCGAAGAAAGCCGTACAGACTTTCGTAAGTGCATCTATATATACATTGCATTTTTACTCTAGCGTCAGAATGATCATTCGGTTGGTGAGCGCCTAGGCTCCAGAAATTGAGCACTACAAAATATTCTAATCCCAAATCTAGTTAAACTGGAATTCAAGGGAAGGTGATGACGATGACGACAACGATGATGATGATGTACGAACTATCTAAAGCCAAGTTTTGCGTCGGTTTCCTGTTTCAAAAGCGTGTAAGTGACAGTGAGAGCACTGGATTTAAACATGCACCTACACTTCTGTAGTTAGACTACTTACCAACATGCTAACAACTCAGCCTTTGAAGAGTTGCAGTCTTTATCTATATTACCAGTGCATTAATAACAGATTTAGAGATAAGGTTTGTATGTGTGTTTATTCGTGCATTTGTGTTAATATTCATGTTTGTGTTTAGGAAGCACATGATGGAGAAGTTCTAGCAGTGCGTTGGTCACCCTCTGGTAGATTCTTTGCCACAGGTGGATCTGATCGCAAGCTGAAATTATGGGAGGCTTCTTTAGGTATGTATCGGGAATTTATGAGGAATGTCGTTTTAGCATACACTTGTTGCACCTTATACCTATATCCTTATCATTTTATTTATACATGCTTGTATTATATATACTTATATTTCATGTTTACATTTTATTGTATTTTCTGTTAAGCAAGGTGTTCACAGTTTCTGTATGGGACCAGCTCTGTACTGGTGGTTCACAAACGAATGCTAAACCAACTCTGTAGATTTAGTATGAACCTGCCCACATGTATACATTGTGCGTATAATTTTTCTTGGTTTCTGCCACAGGTAAGTGTGAGTGTAAGAGCATTCTTATTGGCAGCAATGCTGGAATAACTTCTGTGGACTTCGGCCCTGAGGTGAGTTTATCTGTGTATCATCATTATTATGATGATAATAATAGTATAGAATAATACCAGCATCAGTAATTATATTAAAGTAATAATAACAATTACTACAATATCAATAGCCTTATGATTATTGTATTATTATTATTAATCGCTATTAATGATGTAAGGGCTTTGAGGAGTCGCTGGGGAAGCAATGCGTTTCTTTGCTACAGCTACAGTAGGCTAATATAATCCAATCTCTTTCCGCCATAGGTCTACATTTTGACCCACTTACCTTGGACCTTGGACTTGCACTGTTTTTATCTCGCTTTCTCTTATGGTCTCTGTGTACTCAGTCGTCATCGTGTGGTGTTTTTGGCGCCTGTTTCTGTAGAGTCGGCAAGAGATGTCCCTGACATTGCTTTATGGCGAGGAACCAGACGTTAAATTCTTTTTAATTCATTGATCGACTGAGATAGTTTATTATATAGAATCTTCGTATTCATCTATGGAATCTTCTAATATAAGCTGCGGTTTGTGAAAAGCTCTGATTGCTAGTAGGAATATATACATGTATATTGTCATTCGAAGAAACTTTGGAGAATATTGAATTAGTTTAAGCTTTTAAATACGTGTATGTTTCTTGTATGTTTTTTGTATGTTTCTTGTAAATTTCTTGTAAATTTCATATGTGCTTGTATGTTTCTTGTATGTGTCTTGTATATGTTCTTGTTTGTTTCTTGTATGTTTCTTGTATATTTTCTTATATGTTTCTTGTACGTATGCTTGTATGTTTCTTGTTTGTTTCTTGTATGTTTCTTGTATGTGTTCTTGTATGTTTCTTGTATGCTTGTATGTTTCTTGTATGTGTTCTTGTATGTATCTTGTATGTTTTCTTGTATATTTCTTGTATATTTCTTGTATTCTATTCAGGAGGCGACAGTTCTGGCATCTTCTAATGACTTCGCTTCACGTGTTTGGTCTTGTTCTAATCAGAGATTACTGGTTAGTTCTTAGAATTATTATTGCAGTAGACTCCATAAGTACTGATATTGTTTGAGTCAGAGGAAATTAATACTAATTATTGGTCTATTCTTAAAATTTACTGCATTTTTTTCTGTAATGCTCTTTAATTATATTTATTATTACTTTTAAATAAGAGATTAATTATTTGAAATTAAAATTTTATGACAACTTATATTATGAACAAATTAATTAATAATTCTTAGATTCTGTATCTACTATCTCTGTAGGCTTCACAAAGTAATAATAACAACAATTAGAGTGTTACTGTCGTCCATGACAACATTGAGCACTACTGAGGCAAATCCATGCCAATGGCAAAAAGAAGTTCCAAAATGGTGCAAATTCCAAAATCCAAAATATCAGAACAAAAATAAAGGAAATTAACGACAAGGAGGTTTGGTCGCAACTCATGGTCACTGTATGGAAAAGAGAGATGGAAAAGATAGGTCTTCAACTGCCTGAAGTACTATGAATGTTACGCTTCAAGCTGTTGTATACTGAATATTTAGCTCTTATTTACTATTTTTCTAGCTAATATTATTCTGTAATAATTACTGACCCTATCCTGCTATTTCTGTTACTAGCCCATGAGCATACTGTTGATATTTTTGTTTATTACTATTATATTATTAGCACACGCTGACTGGGCATAGTGCCAAGGTTCTAACGTCTAAGTTTATAGGAGATGGTACTAAGGTGGTGTCCGGCAGTCACGATAGAACGTTAAAACTCTGGGATCTGCGAAGCATTGCCTGTACGTTGTCTAGTGCTCTTGCTTATACTGTAGTTCTTATTTTGGTATCTGTAGTTCTTATACGGTTGTATTTGTTTTTGTGCAGCTAAATTTAATTCCTGTACAGTTACTTTTAGTTCTTATAGGCTGTTAGATTAAATTCTTATGCAGCTACAATATTGTTACTTTGCAGTTTTATTTAGTTCTTATGCAGCGAAATGTAGTTTTTAAAAGCTACATTTAGTTCTTATGTAGCTATTTTTCTCATTTCTACTGTTTTAGGTTGTTGTTTTGAAGTTACTTTTAGTTTTGTTAGCAGTTAAACATAGTTATTTGAAGTTATAGTTGCAGTTTTTGCAATGCTTGAATAATTTGGTACTTGAATATATATAAAACGATTACTTTGATTAATTGATTATTTAATAATTGATTGATTTATTTCTGGCAGGTATGAACACAATATTTGCTGGCTCATCATGTAACGACGTCGCCATATTGGATGGCTTCAGCGTGGTCAGTGCACATTTCGACAGGAAGATCAAGTTCTGGGACATCAGACTGAGATCTGACAGTAACAGTCAGAAGGAGATTGAGTTAGACGGCAGGGTCACCTCTCTCGACATTACAACAAGTTAGGCAGCTCCAGTTAAACGTATTTTTAATTATAGTTTATTTTGAGCGAGGATTAATCCATTTCAGCATTTATTTATTTATTTATTCATCACATCTTATACAATTCTGACAAATAATATGTGCATGCAGACTTTACCTTTGGTAAAGAATAAACGAAGTTGTTTGGGTTCTGGTGCAACCAGTCGAAGTAATCATTGGTCTTAGTTCAGACATCGGGACAGTTCAATAATAAGAGTTTTCTTTGTTTGTAGCTAACGTTTTTATTATGGGCGCCAAGAATTATAATTAAAGAATATTATTGTTAAACAACTGTGTCAGAATCTCTGTTTCATTTAAACGTCTAGATATAAAATTACAATAACATCCTACAGTAATTTTTGTTGACATTAACTATAAATAAGAGATATGAAAAGACTAAATTAAATTTAGTTAAACCTTACCCGAGCCAGGTTTATCATTTTCTATCTTTTTCTGTAATAAATTAATTATGCTTCTTTCTTCAATGACATTTTATGTTTAACCTGAGTTTAAGAATCTGACTCATTTTGAAATTTAAGTATTACCAATAGTAAACGCATTAATACTAACAAATAGGGCATGTCTGCTGAATGTTCTGAACTCTGGTTCAGTCATTCGTACATAACCATTTCTGTACTTTTTGACCTCTTTTATAATTTCAATCTTATATACACTAAACAGACAAGAGAACTCTGCTAGGCTGTACGCGCAGTGATAACATTGCTCTTATTGATCTACGCATGGGCACCAAGACTGCAACGCTCAGGTCTGATTTCCTTTAATCACAATAGTTTATTTCTTAGAACCATTCTAATTCAGTTCTAAGTGTAAGATTTTAGCTCAGTTGAAAATTGTTATCGTTAACACGTTTGCTTATCAAGCAAGAGGTCTTTGGACCAAAGACCATTTGGTTTGGTTTGGCTTTTTAGATCCATATCTGGCATCGTCCTTGTATGTTCGCTATGCTCCAAACAGCCATTTAACACACCACGTAGGCTCTCAGGGCTAATATCTGTAACAGTTCAGAGTTGAGACTATCTCTAACAGTTCAGGGTTCAGACTATTTCTAACAGTTCAGAGTTGAGACGATCTCTAACAGTTCAGGGTTCAGACTATCTCTAACAGTTCAGGGTTCAGACTATCTCTAACAGTTGCAAGGTTCAGACTATCTCTAACAGTTCAGAGTTGAGACTATCTCTAACAGTTCAGGGTTCACACTATTCTTAACAGTTCAGGGTTCAGACTATCTCTCACAGTTCAGGGTTCAGACTATCTCTAACAGTTCAGTGTTCAGACTATCTCTAACAGTTCAGGGTTTCCAACTGTTTTCCATTGTTGCAAAATACAAGGACAAAAGCTGAACTTAGCTTTCTATTTTATTTTTTAGCCAGTAAATTTGCTGATTAATTATCAAGTAATGAAGTTTGATTTTATACAATATTATGCTCAAGTGTTTACGTGGCTGTTACAGTGCCGATGGATTTCGTGTGGCCACTGATTGGACAAGGGCTTCCTTCAGGTATAAATCTTATTCTAGGATTCTAGTATTCTAGGATTCTAGTGACATGAATTGTCTTTCGAAGTATCATGAGATTTCTGCTCGTTAATGCGTATCAATGTCGAAGGAGATACTCAAAGTTTAACGCTAAATTTGAGCTAGATTTGAACTGGCTATGCTGTGTTCTTATTGTACGGAAGTATACTTTTAAATATTATCAGCTAGCCTGAACTTTGCTAGAATTCTAGAATATTCAACAGAACTATATTGTTTAATTTAGATCAGAAAATAAGTAGATAAGAAAATATGTGCTTAATGTTGAATGATTTAATAGACTTTTTTCTAGTGACAACAGATTTTTATAGAAATTGAAGCTTCACTGTCAACATTGTAACTGAAATAGCTGCCATTTTATCGTCCGTTAGCTACTTGAGCTCTTCTGTAAGTGGGTGGGTGGGTGGGTGTGTGGGTGGGTGTGTGGATGTGCGTGTATGTGTGTGTGTGTACTGTGTTCAGTGCATGACGGTCTTGTATATGAACGTATCACACTTTGTTTGCATGTGACACAAATTTCGTGAAATTTAAATATTATAGACGTGTGTTAAAGCATCGTGGGGTTACGTCCGTGGCGTATCTTTCAATGAAGAAGATCTCTAACTTAATGTACTTATAGTTCTAGTAGTATGAATGTACTTATAGTTCTAGTAGTATGAATGTACTTATAGTTCTAGTAGTATGAATGTACTTATAGTTCTAGTAGTATGAATGTACTTATAGTTCTAGTAGTATGAATGTACTTATAGTTCTAGTAGTATTAATGTACTTATAGTTCTAGTAGTATGAATGTACTTATAGTTCTAGTAGTATGAATGTACTTATAGTTCTAGTAGTATGAATGTACTTATAGTTCTAGTAGTATGAATGTACTTATAGTTCTAGTAGTATGAATGTACTTATAGTTCTAGTAGTATGAATGTACTTATAGTTCTCGTAGTATGAATGTACTTATAGTTCTAGTAGTACGGTTATACTTATAGTTTTAGTAGTTTGAATGTAATTATAATTTTAGTAATATGAATGTACTTATAGTTTAAGTGGTATGAATGTAATTATAATTTTAGTAATATGAATGTACTTATAGTTTAAGTGGTATGAATGTATTTTATAGTTTTAGTAATATGAATGTACTTATAGTTTAAGTGGTATGAATGTAATTATAGTTTTAGTAATATGAATGTACTTATAGTTTAAGTGGTATGAATGCTAGACTAAACTGCTTAACGCGTTTTTCATGCAGGGCCGAGGGTCCTTGAGAAGGATATCATGATGGAAAATCGTCGCACCATACGTACATAAAGCTGATAAAGCTAGTGTTAACGTCAGTTTCCTCACTCGAAAGCAGTAAAAAGTAAACACACATTATAGTGAATAATCAACTATGTTGATATCTATCACTTTTAAAATCACATGTTTAATCCGTTAGGCAATTTAGACCATTTTCCGTATAACCAATCCAGTGAATGTCCGAGATTTTACTCTCAGATCAGCGCGGCCGGGATTCGAACCCACGAGGATTCAAATCACTTCAGGATTTGTCATTTAAAACTTCATGACGTTACCCCTACGCTATTTAGACATTCAGTGTCAGTGACGGACGAGCCTAGGATTTAATAATGTAACAGATTATTTAGCTATAATGTAACACGTTTGCTATTTTGCAAGTCCTGACGGTAGCTACGTGGTGGCAGGCTCACAGAGTAGTGGCGTCTATGTGTGGGACGTCGAGAAGAAGAGCTTGGACACTTGTCTACAGCAGCACAAAGAGTCTGTCCTAACCTGCGCCTGGAACCCTAATGGCCAGTCCCTCATTACTGGTGACAAACAGAAAACCGTCGTCTATTGGTCGGCTGTTTAATTCAACGATTCTAAAACCGGCATCTATTGGTCGGCTCTTTAATTCAACGATTCTAAAACCGGCGTCTATTGGTGGGCTCTTTAATTCCGAGATTCTAAGACCGGCGTCTATTGGTCGACTGCGTAATTCAACGATTCTAAAACCGGCGTCTATTGATCAGCTGCTTAATTCTGTGATTCTAAAACTGTTGTCCATTGGTCGGCTGTTTAACTCCACAACTGTAAAACGGCCCTATATTGGTCGGCAGTCTAATTCAGCAATTCAAAAACTGTACTGCCATATATTGAACTTTAAATCTTAGTTCTGCTACTGCTCTGTGGTGTTCTGCACTACATTATCTCTTACTCATTGAATTCTCTGTTGTGAACAGCCGCTTATCAACTAATTAACTAATTAACTCCTTATCAACTAATTAACTGCTTATCAATTAATTAACTAATTTTAGCTGTTCAATTCTGTTTTAAATCTGGACGTTTATTGGTTGGAAATTTCAATGGCTTGCGAGACTAGTAGCAATCCATCGTCTTAGAAAAAATACAGCAAAGACGCTTTAACTTTATTGTTAATTGGGATCGACTAGAATTACACTCTGCATAGCAAGATTGTTTAAGAACGGAAGCGTTTGACTGGGTTCATTTGACTGCAGTATATAAAGTAATATCATAATCATAGTGGACCCGTCGTAGAGTAATCGATATTACTATATTTTAGTCTAGGTCAAATATCTGTTGTAACACTGCAGATCATTTGTAAAAGCTGGTAAAGCTAAGGTTAACGTCAGTTTCCTCACTCGAAAGCGATGTCAGTGACGGGCGAGCCCAGGATTTGAACCCGCATCAACTGATCCGCGGTCGAATATCTAACCGACTTCGCAACTGGCTGCAGCCAGTGGCGAAGTCGGTTAGATACTCGACCGCGGTAAAGAGACCTTGAGAATCATTGAAAGGTAAAGAGACATTGTAAAGTGAAGAGACCTTGAGAATCATTGAAATCATTCTAAGACAAGCCGATGACTTGTTGGTCAGTTGTTCGACAGCGGGTCAGATGCAGGGTACAAATCCAGTGCCCTCCCCGTCACTGACATGCTAACCGAGTATGAAACCGGCGTTAAACTTCTCTTTGAGACGACCCTACTTACTCTCTAAGCATGGCTCATTTGTAATAGAGCTTTAAACGGCTTACAAAGTGTAAACATTCTAAACAGGCTTACGATGAAACTGTTCATTTATATATGACAAAAGAAAGCCTTAATTCAGAACCGTCCATAATAATTAAGAAAAAAACTGTGATATAATTATTTTATGAATCGATTAAAAGTGCAATCGATTCACTAGTTACTCAATAATGTGTTCCTGAAAATTTCAAATCAAATAATTCATTAAAAGTAATTTTTCATTGGCTTAGGTTATGTTGTATTATAGTGCATTGTTGTTAAATATCTTATTATTTCTTAAAATTGTGCTTCTTTTGTGAACAAATTCAGCAAAGGCCATTTTTCGCTAATTTCGAAGATTTTACTATTTTATCCAAAGGCTGTTATAAGGCTAATTGTCTGGTGTGTGCCCATACAGTTCCTAGTTAATTTGGCTGCTTTATACAATTTATATAATTTAAATTATTAAATGTCATACATAGATTTTAAATACAGTATCTAGGCCTACTTTTCAATTTCATGTAAGCATTTGTATCAATTTTAAGCTATCACATTGTGGTATAAAACTTTTGAATTGAGGCATTTTTCATGAAATTATATAATTTAATTTCGTGAATTATTAATTGCGCCATACTTATATTAATTTATACAAAATGAGCAGCCATTAATGAGTGTTTTTTTGTGTAGAACAAATAATAAAATATTGGTTAAGCATCGATCCTATTTCTCAGTTTTCCCTTTCTTCTTTTAGTGTCTTCTTCTGATGTTTTTGTGTTTTTGAAGTAAGCTTACTTAACTGCACATGCACACACTTATACCTGCATACAGATAAAGAAAAGAATGTATACATATACAGTATATGACTACACAAACCAACAAACTTTCACAAATATATACAGAATACGCATCCAACCAAAATCCAGAATACTGGATAAAGATAGGCTAAAGCTATAGGATTTTCATAAAGAAAATGAGGCTTGCATTGAAGAAAATGAGGTTTTAGTTACTACAACTCATGGACACTGGAAGGAAATAACTATATATCGAAAAGATCGAATAGAAAAGGTAGGCCTATGTATAGACATTCAACTGTCCATGAAACTGCTCGATCTTAGGAAAGCAAAATGGGGAGGGATTTAGCGCAGTCTGTTAAGCTGCGAGTCAGTTGAACGAAGTTGAGCTCCATCACGCCGGTTAGTACTTAGTGGGCGACCACCTTGGAAGACCGAGTGTTGACAGCTTTGAAAGAAAAAAATCCCGAGGGTGTTAAAAGGTTATTCTTAAATCCGCCCGGCTGCAATTGATGCGCCAACAAAAGGCAACGATTACTAATAACCATGGAGAGGAATGGAGGAAATAACGAAAACTACAAAAACAGAAACCAAGAGAGGAAACTATGTATCACATGCGGTAGGTCATGTGTGTAACTATACGAACAAAAAAAGCCGTTGTGCTTCAAATGAAGACTTCCGACGAGTGAATGGAATGAAAAATGATTGTGCGAGTTCCATCAAATAGAGTAATATATTACATAGGCCTACAATATTTATTTCTAAAAATCAATAAAATAATTGCACAGTTGGTCAGGAAGCACAGATGCTTGTTTAAGACTCATGCATTTCCTCGATCATTCCTCTCCATGGTTATCCGTGATCGTTGCCTTTTTTATGGCGACGCTCCATAAAAAAGCAAAGGCCACTGGCGCAGAGTAAGGATAACCTTAATCCAACATCCTGAGGATTTTTCATTCGAAGCAGCCAGTTAACACTTGGTCTTAAAGTTGATCTATATATATATATATATATATATATATTATATATATATATATATATATATATATATTATATATATATATATATATATATATATATATATATATATTAAAAAAGCTGGTAAAGCTAATGTTAACTTCAGTTTCGTCACTGAAAGCGATGTCAGTGACAGGAGAGCCCAGGATTTGAACCCCGCACATACTGCTCCGCGGTCTAATATCTGACCCGAAATCGCAACTGGCTCCAGTCAACAGTAGCAAAATCTCGTAGCCATAAGAAATTCACTCCTTATTTCGGACGTTTTGCATGATCAGAAAACTGCTCAACTATTCAAAAGGTGGTATTGAAAGTGTTGGATATAATATGCGGTATTAAAATTGTTTGATATCATCATGAATGATCGCTGTATGTAAAGACAATATTGGTAACAGTTCACCAATAAGCTTCATATGCCAGAAATACCATCCAATCATGTCTGCAGTTTACCGCAGCTTGCAGTAGATTACAAAAGTTAGAAGTCAGCCACGCCCCAATTTACAACAATACTGATGACAAGTGTTGAATTTACGGGAGTTTATTCTAATCCAGCTCATTATACGCTTCAAATGTCCACATAGGAAAGGGCGTTTGCTTATGAAATCTCGTATTAATTAAACTCTTATCATCATAAAATATCTTTTTAAGCTGTTACTTTTTAGAAGGAAAATTAGCTTAAATGATACTTCATGTTTTCCAGCTTGTCCGATAAATTTCTACGTTTTACGCATCCCATTGGCCAATCGTATATCGCACAGGAAACCAGTGTCTGTCACTTGTGTTAAACTGTTGAGAAAGTTATTTGATAAACCGGTGGGATCAGCAGAACCGCAGGGACGCATTTAATGATCATGGGGTGGCACTCGACGGAAGGGGGAGGGGATGTATGCGTGTGGGTGTGTGGAAGTGAGATGATGTCGAAGACAAATTTTGATAATTTTTCTCCTCATCCAATACAATGCAAACAATCGCATTAACATAAATTATCGATAAAGCGATCGATTTGGAATTGCCTGATTCTTTTAAGATATTGGACTAATGGTTTAATTAGTAACATGGAGTAATTTATTACTAAAATCTTGCTTTTGTGTGCCGTCTTAAAAACGCTCGATTGTTTAATTATTATTATCGACCCGGAGGTCGTGAGTGTTTTTGGAGAGTCGCCATTTGCAAATTTTATGATCAGTGACGGAAGATTGTCGGGGGTCATCGACGGATCAAGGGGGCACTGCGGACGTCTAGAAACGGCCGGGACCTCCCCGGACGCTCCCGCTACGGCTAATATCGTGCAAAAGTCGATAAAATCGTAAGAAAGTTGAATTTTATAAGTATCTTTACGCTAGGGAATTCGTGCATTGTTCATAGAAATATTGGTGAAGATTAGGTTAGGATTTTAGAATTTTATTGAATAATGTTAGTGATTAAATTGCAAAAGTTTAAAAATACGATAATTTTTGAAGATTCATCCTCGTTTACACTCTTTCTAGTAATTGTATTGCCCACTGTATTGCCAAGTAGCCCTTCCTGTCATTGTAAAAATTGCATTGCAGGTATAGAAATTTTCTGCATCTATTACGAACGAACTTAACAATCATCATTACTCATATTGAATCACCAATTAAATATCTGAGAATATCTTTTTTACGATTCCTACTTATGATCTCCAAAATTTAGCGAAGTTGATATGCATTTGCATGCATACAATTTAATTTGTAAATAAAACCTGAGAACATTATAAAATAAAATGGAACTGAGAAATTTGACTATTTAAAGGGCCATGTAAAGAGTTTGGATGTCTAAAATTTCCACTTAGGGTTTCAGTTAGAATTATCCTAACTAAGCACACATCCCAAACTTTTAACACATTCAGATTGTAAATGAGTATTTTGAAAAATCTGATATCTGAGTGTTCCATAGGATAATAAATGTGTTTTAGACTCTAGTATATTCTCACTTTTCTCGTGTTGGTCCAGACGATTGAAAATTAACTAGTCAAAGTTTGCATGTGTTTTATTAGAGTCCACCAACTCAGTTACTGAGCAAACTATGTATATAAACTTATATATACATAGGCATTTACGCTATTTTTAAAAGTAGAAGGATACACATATGATGATTTTAATGATTTTACATTACTATGTGGCCATTTATAGAGAATTTATAAAGAGTGTGTGTTGGAACTAAGCAGGAAAGATTAGTGCATATATCTAGCACTTTAGTAAAATAATGGATTAAGAAATGTAATTTGTGAAAAATGTATTATTTAAGCATTATCGAAGCTGATTAAAGTTCAAATTAAATCAATGCTAATAAACTAATATGGGGTTATAAGTTTATTTAGTATATAAGCGTCTACGATTAATGCTGTGATATAGGTTGTAAATATGTCTTTCAGGATAGGGGGTTGCAGAGCAGAGAAATATTATTTAAGTACCCTTATGTTCCCTTTCACACTTGTTAGTGTGAAAGTTGGAATACTGATTAAATTTCTGTTTGATGTCTAACTACATTCTCTATGTCTTCATACTGTATACAGTGTCTTGGACTCGTTGTATTGTGTCAAAACTTGTTATATATTTTATAAGGACTCGCAGCTCATTGTGCTTTAATAGCCTACAAATCAGAGCTCCTCTAGATAATCTGATGCCAAGAGAGGGTACAAATTTACTTTAAAAATGTTGTTTTTATTTGCCATTCTGCTGATTGATCGTAATACACCTCTTAAAACTTGCAATTGGTATAGTTTTGGTGGATTAATGAACAAATTGTATCTTCAGAGTTGATGTATTTGATTTTATTGATTGATTGGACAATATGGTTTAATTGATGAAGTAGGTATATCGATGGACGCCATGGAAGACAGTGAGATAAGTGGTACAGCATTAAAGAGATCTCTGGAGGTGGTGTATGATGACAGTAATGGAGAATTTAAACAAGATTCTCTTCATGTTAAAAGGCATAGAACCTTTTTTCAACTGTCATATTAATACCTTTATACTTAGATATCTGAAGAAAATTTTCAAGTATGCTTGTAGTATTTACTGTTTGCTATTTTTGATGTGAGCAAACAGTCTTAGGTATTAGCTGTTTGGCTAAGATTTCGTTACTTTAACATTTTTAAAACTAACTACCTGATATATTATGAGTTTCATTAAATGTTTTCTGTCTCATGTCATTTATCTGTTCATCTCAGCACAGATTATACAAACAATATAGGAACGTACTTTAAGTTAGATAAATAAACTGGCAATACGAAAATGGCTACCATAAAAGAGCCAGAGCTCTGTACAGTAATACCATAATTAGCAGCTAGCAAAAGGCTACTCAAGTCTGAACTACAAAATTGACTAATTGCAAAATGTATGACTAATTATTTGTGTATTTTACACGCATATTTTATAATGGATGCATTATACAATATACAAATAGGTGATGAGAAATATTAGATATTGTAGATACAAATCCTCAAGACAACATGATATGATTAACTTATGGCAAATACTGCACTTGGAAATGAGTAACTGGTTTAATTACAATCAATTTTAACGAGGTCTGGAACACACATGATATTTTGTATAGAGCGATATAATTGTAGAAGAATCTGTTTAATGTTCCATGTAGATAATATGTTATTAAACTATTATATACATTAGTTCTACTAGTTACTCCCGCTCTAGATGTTTTAATTTTGCATAACATTTGCATATATTTGTAGAATCTGTTGTGACAATGACAATGGTTCTTTACAAGGTGAAGGGACATCTCTGCTTGATCTGGGAAAAGATGGTTCCTCTGTGACTTTAGAGCGGAGTGCTTCCTCCAGCGGGCTAATAGGCAAGACTACTTATGAATCTGAAGGTGTAACACCATTGGTGGATGGAAACTCAAGCGACTGCGGTCATAGTCTTAATGTAGATCTGAAGGATGATAGGATGGTAAATTCAAATGAAGAGATTTTGACGGGAGAACTGAAATCAGTAGTTGAACAGAAAGATTTATACAATAATGTTACAGAATCTAAAGGAAGTCTCAAGTCATCAACTGTTGGACATGTCCAGTCTATGGATTGCATTGCTACTATTAATTCTCTGGCTACAAGTAGTGGTAGTTCAGTGCTAGATCAAGCTGATCCACTCACATCTACTCAATCCATCGGTAATCACGTAATCTCAGCTACATCTTCTCAAGAATCCACTTGGCAAAGTACATCTGAAGACGGCGATACGACTGGTTGTAGTGTAGAGAGCAGTACACTAGCTGGTGAAAGTGTTACTAATGAGATGTTATCAGATGTCATGAGCGAAAGTCATTCTGCTGCAGAGTCATTTAACACAGTAGGTGATTTAATGAAAGGAACTTCAGATGGGGATTCATCTAACGACAGATTTCCTGCGAATCTTACTAGCACTGGAAAACTGGTCGTTGATGGTGTTTCAGGTAGAATTGCTGACGCAGTTGATAATAAATACTCAATTGAGAAGAGTAAATCTCCAAGTAATTTTGCTATGGGTGGCGGTATAGACGATAGGTATATTGATGGTTCACCGGTTGCTCCTAATAAATCGGTTGAAGCCACTCGGGTCTCTGCTAATCACTCAAGAAAAAGTTCTTCAGTAATGAGACACATAGTCCAGAATGAGCGGAAAAATCTATCTGACGTTAGCCATTCTATTGCAAACAATTCCGTCTCTAGTAATTTAACAACAAGTTGTTCTATTCTGCCGAGCCGGGTTGCTGAAACAGGCCAATTAGCTTCAAGGCATTTATCTGTTACAGGTCATTCTAACATGGCTCATCTTCAGGATCATTTGGGAGAGTCTGGACATTCTGCTAAGAGGCATTCAATTACCAATCGTTCCTCGCCATTGCACAATCAGTCGGGGCGTTTGTCAACCAGTCCGGCTTCTCTGCGCTTACAAATTGGACAGCTTGAAACAGGTCACTCTGGTGCATCACATTCTAGCATGTCACACTATCAGTCTAAACCTGGTTCAAATGAGTCCAATTCACGTGAAAATGAGCGAGAAAGGGTCAGCAGAAGATTTGTAAGTGATTTTACGTACAATGACGAGACAGCCACTGCCGCTCGCACCAGAGAACCATTGGATAAATATAGACATGGGGAAAACCACAATTGGGCCAGGCCTGCATCACGTAATGCCAAAGTTAGAACAGAAAAGGACAAATATTCAGATATGAATCTAGCAGCTGGTTCTGTCGGTACTGGTGGAAATATCGATTTACACGCTAAAACTTCCGAAAGTCCAATACCTTTTCCATCAGTGGATAATTTTCCTATGATTGGAAATTCTGCAGCCCTTTCACTGCCCTTGCTGGCATCTTTGCAGGGGTTGTTTCCGCCTAACATGAACAATGCAGGTTTGAATATGGCTGGCGGCATGTTGTCAGCTCTTGGGGGTAGTGGTTCTTTTGAGGCTGTGGAATTTCTTAGTAGATTAGCCGGAATGCCAGGCTTTGATTGCAGTGCAAAACCGCAAGGACTTCCAGATATCTCTAATCCACTGAAAATCCGATCAGATAGTAGAACTCAGAGTTCTAGAAGAGAAAAGGAAGGTAGAGGTGACGAAGTACTGAATCTGTCTAAGAGGTATGAGCCTCAGGTAGCCTCTACGACGATGCCGTCTGCTGCTGTAAAACATCAGGCAAACGATGCTCCGATGGATTTGAGTTGCGGCACTGGAAAACCAATAGCAGAGGTTAAGTTAAACTGTGATTATGAACCTTTAATTAGAAATGGATTAAGTAAATCAAGTTCTAGCAGTGAGATATCTTTAAATAGAGATATAAACAGCGATTATGATAGACCCACTGGAGCAGGGTCAGGTACTGAATTAAAAATTGCAGGTGGATTTCCAATTAATTCTGGTCATGCTGGATCTAAGTCTAACAGGAACAGTGGTGGAAGAGAAAACTCTTCTAACAAAAAACATCACAACCCTCAGAGAACATTCAAAGAAGATGTTAACTATGCTGCTGCTGATCTTGTAGCGGGTAATTTTGATTCACATTCTTTACCTTTAGCGATGTGCGAACTTTCTGAGCAGCTAACGGATAAGAGAACTGAATTGTGTGACAATTCTAATGGAATGGAGGATCACGATGGTGACACTATGGTTAAGGGCAACGATATAGAAGATCTAGCCAGCGTGGATATTGAAATGATTCGCAGACTGGAAGAGCAATTACGAAACGAAGAAACGACTCTAGTGCTGCTGCGTAAGATACGACTCAGTCAAACCTTGCATCGCTATCTAGCTGATCACCAATCTAAGATATCATCATCAGTGACGAGTCCGGCTGCAACTAGTACTCCTGCCTTGACGCCATCGATGCCTCCACCTCTGGTTCGTACAGGAACACCGATTTCCAAATCCACCGTTTCGGGAGATTCTTCCAGCAAACTGATGTCGCATGCGCAACTGGGAATTCCTCAATCGGCTAATCCCACAGTATCAGGAACAGTGAGTGGTTCTTCTAGAGCAGCAGCTAATGGCAGCAGTTCTGGTAGTGGCAGCAGCTCAAAGCTTTTAGCAGCTGGGTATCAGCAAGCAGCAGCAACAGAGATGTCAGCTAGTCAGAGGCAGGCAGCTGCTAAGCTAGCTCTGCGTAAACAGCTGGAGAAGACACTGCTGCAGATACCTCCACCAAAGCCACCTCCACCTGATCTGTAAGTGTTTACTTATTTAATGGCCTCAATCATTTTAAAGATTTTTTAAAGTTATCAATGAAGCTATATTGGGCCAGGTTAGTACATGGATTGGCAACCAACTTGGAAGACTAAGTGTTAACAGCTTTGGAATGAAAAATACCCAGGGTGTTGGATGGTTATTCTTAATTTAAATCCGCTCCAACTGCCATCAGTGCGCTATCAAAGGCAATGATTACTATTAATCATGGAGAGGAAGGAGAAAATAATGAAAACAACAAAAATAGCAACTAAGAAAGGAAACTTTGTAATCACATGCGGTTGTCTTTTATATATATGATTATATGACCAAAAAGTTGTATGGTTGTATAAAAGTTGTATCCCAGGTGTATGGATAAGGCAGAGACTTTGTGAAGGGATTAACTTGTTGATCTAAGGAGTGCTCTTATGGAGCGAAAAAACAGACTTTGAGTACAAATATGTACCTTGAACCTGCCGCTTGGCAGTGCACTAAAGAAGAAGATGACCAAAAAGCTTAGAGTTCCTTAGAATTTGAGTATATTCTTGATACAAAAGCTATTTTCATTGACAATGATTGGTCTTATAATTATATGCTGCTGCAACTTTACTCTCTAGACCTGATACATTATTTTCTGACTAAGTTAAATTTTTCCTAACGACCTTCACAAATTATAATATACAAACAACACTGAAAATACTGTATACTGTCGTAAGCATCCTTATTTGCTAGTGAATAATTCAATTTTTGGTTGAGTACTATATATGCATAGCTGCTGAGGGTTATAATTCTTACCATAATTTGTTTAGAAACATTATTTAATTACTTTAATTTGCTTGATGCATTGTTTACAGGTTGTTCTATTAATTTTGTGTGTTTGACTTTGTAATAACTTAACTCTATTTTCTCTGGCCATGTAATGTAATAGAGCCTTTTATGTAATTAATTACTGTATATGTTCTGTATTGACTACAGTATCTACTTCATGTTTGATATTAAATTACGGTGCATAACCACTCCTGATTGATTGTGCGGGCTGATTGTCTGTTTTCCAGTACTTTCATACCGAATCCTGCTCAACCGGAGTTTCTAGCACTCCTAGGCCTGGAGGAAGCTGTATCTTGTATTCTGGAGTCAGAGGAGAGACGAAAGCAAGCGAAGGCTGAGGCTGAGAAATTGACTTCTGCAGCGTCATCCGGTTCAGCGTCTCATCCTAAGAATTCCAAGGCAACCCCGGGCAATAGAAGTCGTAATGCGGATGCTCAAACAGTCAGCCCATCTCATAATGCCACTAGGAGTCGTAATAAAGTAAGCGATAATCAGACTGTTAGAGCTAGCCCTGTGCCGATTGGAGAGCCGGGTAAGACTGTTGTGGTGGATTCGACCAGTGCATTGATGAAGCCGCCAGTCTGCGCCCAGTGTGGTACCGATTGTACCCCGTCGTGGAAGCACAGTCGTTCTGGTAGTTTAGTTTGCGAGAACTGTGTACTCTCCAACCAGAAGCGTTCCTTGAAGCGAGAGCACACAAATAGACTCAAAGGAGCGTTCGTTAGAGCACTTCAACAAGAGCGAGAAATAGAGCAAGGGCTAGCTGCTCTAGGGGCCTCATCCCAGGGCTTAGCTAGTCTAGGAACCCAAGTTATCCCGGGGGTATCGCAGAGTCCTGGTCTAGGAATATCCCAGGGTCTGGGTAGTTTTGGATCCTCCTCTCAGAGCCTAGCAGCTCTCGCAGCCTCTCAGAGCGACTACAGAGGTCGTCCACAGTCCCGCAGCTCCTTGGAGCGCAGATCTGATGGAGTAGATCTATCTGGTGGTAACTCTGGTAGACGCGAAACACCGAATAGAATCGGCACACAGTCCATAAGTAGGGATGAAAGACACAGCGAAAGAGCGGGTAGATCTGGTGATGGGCGCGAATATAGCTCAGCGTCTAGTGGTAAAGATAGATCAATCAGTGATTTTGGTAATGATTATAACTTAGCAGGTAGAGATAGATCTAGCAATGATTATAATAATATTTCTAATAGTAAAAGTAGATCTGGCGCTGGTGACTATACTAGTAAAAATAGATTCAGCGGAGGAAATGGTAGCGACTATGGTATGGTATCAGGTGGTAGAGATAATACTAGGGATGGTGATTCTGGCGGTAAGTTGTCAAGATCTGCTAACAGCTACATGCCTTCCTCGTATCGCGATTCTTCGCCACTGTTTTCATCGTCCAGTGCTTTAGCGGCTGCAGCGGCAGCCAGTGCGTCGTGGACGTTACCTAAGTCCACCATCTCCAGTAGCAGTGGCGGTTCTTCAAATCCTGCTCTGAACTGTTTCCCATCCCCTAGCATGTTTGATATGGCTACCTACCAGCACTTGTTGGGTTCACAAGCTGGTCTAATGGGTTCATCAATTGCGGCTGCCAGTGCATTAGGTTCATCCAGTGCTCTTGCCGCTGCCGCCGGCTCATTTCCTTTTGCTCCAAGTCTGATGTTTCCCTTTCCTCCCCCTCCAATGCCTGGGGGACTACTTCCTCCCGGTTTAATGCCTCCCCTTGGTGCAGCGGAACTTTTAGGGGTGGGCAAGTCAACGGCACCCTCTTCGTCGGCATTATCTTCTTCGTTATCGTCGAGCGTAATGGCAGACTTACAGCGCCAGTATCTGCTGGATATGTTACAGCTGCCTGCGTTACAGCTGCAGCAGCAGCAGGGTAGAAAGCATGACAGATCTGACTCCTCATCATCAGCTGCCGTGTCAGCAGCGTCAATGCTGTGGAGGACATAGTAGTGCGTGTTAGGAGATGTGCGAGTGAGTGAATAACGTAGTAGTGCGTGTTAGGAGTTTTGCGAGTGAGTGAATAGCGTAGTAGTGCGTGTTAGGAGATGTTCGAGTGAGTTAATAACGTAGTAGTGCGTGTTAGGAGATGTGCGAGTGATGAATAACGTAGTAGGGCGTGTTAGGAGATGTGCGAGTGAGTGAATAACATAGTAGGGCGTGTTAGAAGATGTGCGAGTGAGTGAATAACGTAGTAGTGTGTGTTAGGAGATGTGCGAGTGCGTGAATGTGGTCAGGTGGCTTCTGTGTAGGTATGGTGAGTTGTTTTCATGAGGTAGTGGAAATCCGGACCTCTTCTTTTTAACAAATCACATAATCTTTCTAACAAATCATATCTTATTAAGTTTCCTTTTTAGGTCGCGTCAACAGAACACTTAATGTTAGGTCTCATCAATATACTGTCACTTAACAGTTTAAACAAAATTGAATTTAAATTTCTTTGAAGCCGAGGCCTACTCTCACCTTCCTCTCCTTCTAATGAAAACTTGTGTGCCGGTGTTTTCATACTGAATGAAAAGAGGTTCACCCAACAGTGGAGTTCTTGTCTATTTAAATGTATTTATTGTTTATTTTATATGTGCACTAGGTATAGCTGCAAAACTTATTGTAAACAAAAAGTCTGGAGTTAAAAGTGCAATGAAATTAATCTAACAGTTATCCTTGTAAAATCTCGCACAAAATCTCAAAGAACTGTGACTTGTATTGTATCTGCAATGTGTAGTTCGATTTATAATTAAGAGTGTTACGAGATTGTTAGGTTTCCTTCTTCTATGATTTTAATGGAGTTAAGTTTAATGGCTATTTCTGATCTAAAGGAATAAGTACTGTGAGATAGACCTGGGTAAATAGCCTAAATGTATGTAAAATAATTAAAAGATTTCAAGCCAACTTAACATCAGTTTCCTGCTCAAATAGCATGTCAAGTTAACCGGTAGAGCACTAGAATTGACTTTGCATCTACTGATCTGCTGTCGAACAACATGCCAATTAGTCACCGGCTCAGCCCATAATAATATTCAAAATTATAGTATGTATAGTGCTAATATGTGACAGTGGTTGCAAACTAGGACATCAGACCAGTAATTTTTCTAATTAAATCTCTCGCCGTTATGAGGCTACATACCATTTCGTTTCAGCGTAGAAATATTCTGTTTTGTTTCGAAATTATGATCAACAGCATATTGTATTATGGAAGTATTCTATTGTCAAACGGCTGCTTTGTGGATCGATGACAATATTCTATTGTAGGAATGTGTCGCATTGAACTGGTGTTGTAGGATGGTGTCATATATAGGCCACTGCTTTAGTCAATTGCGTGAGCGCTATAAGAATCTAATAACTGTATCAATTGTATAAATCGTGATTGAGTTAATTGATGTATTTTTGACCTGATTGACTTGTTGATTCATCGTAGTAGAGATAATGGTATCTTAATGTTGTTATGATTGATTGGAGTTTAACTTATATGATCAATGAAGCTTTAGCTATTTTAAGCTAATTTTAACCTGATTGAGTTTTTAACCTGGTTAAAATAAGTTGGTTTATTAAACAATTTATGTATATAAGTAATTGATCCTTAGCTCTTGGTAGAATTTATTTTCTTTTAAAACAGTCTGTGAGTAGAATTATGTAACTTGAATCTACCGTTAGGTAGAGTGTGAGAGAGGACGAGTTATATTTATTGATTATTGCATTTAGCGTAGGGTAATGTCTTTACTATATAGTCATTTAGAATACTGCAGTAGTTTCTATCATTTTATGCCCCTTGAGAAATGAAAAATAAGCTTCCGTGAGTATGTATTAGCTGAGAAGGAGTAGGGGGCCCACCTCGTCGTAAGCAGAATCTCCCAAGAATAATGGTATATCAAAAAGAAAGTTATAGATGATTTAAAGAACCACTCGTATGTGGACATGAAGAGAAAAACGAAAAATAGATAAGAATGGAGGTGTTATATGTCATGGACCTGCCAGTAGGCAGTGCACTAGGAGAGAGAGAGTAAATCTACTTTCAATCGGTGCACAACACAACCACAGGCTTAGTTACTGGCAACACCTCGAGGACCACTATGCCAGTTATGTGGAGATCAGCAGTTGATTTACTGCTATAGACTGGAGTGGCTGATTGGACTGTTCTGGTTGCTTATGTCTGTTAATCTAAGCTAATCATGTACCAGTACCCCTATATAATCAGTCGTTAATTGACTTGTGCATATTTTAAAAACATCTAATCCCAAATTTTGTATTTAAACTATTCTCCGCTTAAACATACACCATCTACGTTCTGTACTTTTTAAATGTATTACTGTGTGTGTATATACATGTATATATACAGTATATACCGTGTGTGAACACATATATACATGTATTATAGTAATAATAATACCCTCTAATAGTAATAAGTAATACCCTCTGACAATTTCTATAGCGGTATCATGGCCGGTGTCTGGTCTTCAAGACCGCTTTACAGGTTCCTGGCAGGTTATTATTAATCTTTCTCATATTTGATATAAGAACCTTGAGACTGGATCTTTCAAAGGGTTAGCGTATTTTTTATCGCTGACTCAAGTAGGTACTGAGAATAATAATGAAATAACTAAAGAGAGAGACTGGTAAATATATTTTTAAGATCTGTATATGTTGCTTGTGTAGCAGGTAAGCTATGCTAAAAACTAGCAGAAAATGTTGTCCTTTTAGTCGTTTTACAGTACTTAGATTCTCGTATTATTTTCACTCATGGGTGGAATTTGTAGAAATTCTTTGTCATTTAAATCTTATTTAATCTGAAGATAAAAATCTGTCGTATTTGTAAATGTGATTGTACTTATAAAAGCTGATGTAGTGTTGCGAATAAGTATTTTGTATTTAGTAGGTTCATTCTGTTAACTATATCGATTATTTAATTCATATTTTATATGTTATGTTCTTACTGCCTACTGGTCCTAATGTTAGCATAGTCATTGAATTAGTCTGTTCTCGTGTGTTTTCTGAATTCATGTAACTATATCTTAGCCTGCATATATCTATCTACAGCTTTGAACCCTTTTCTTTGTTTTGGACCTCTGTTTCTTTGATCTTCAGCTTGACAATTTGGCATCCTAATATTTGATTAGTTTTGTTCCTATTGTAGCTCACATGACAGCCTCATGTGATTGGTGAGGTTCCTGTTTCTTAACTGGTGTTGTTTTACAGGGTGCACATTAAAAAATAACCTCCTAGCAAAGTTGCGTTTAGTCAATTTTTAAAATTTGCCTTAGTATTCTAAAGGCCAGTAGAGGAGAAATTTTACCATTATCTCACCAAAATGTAAATAAATATTTTTGAATGGTTTTACAAAAAAGTTAGTGTTTTCATTTAACAAACAGTGTAAAAAGTCAATTATAATCAATTCCGTTTTGAAAATGTGTTGTCCCTGACAAGGTCCTTTAGATGATGACTATTCAGATATTGTGCTACATTTTGTGCTCAAAATTTTCACCCTGAGTTTTGGTGTAGGTCAGAAGTCATTTTCTTTACGCGTAGAAATGTACTGGCGATAGACTGCTGTGGTAGATTTTCACAAATTTTTCAGAAAATTCCTTTTTGTGTATAATATGAACAAATTTGGTCCCATTCACAATATTTAAACAAAATGTAATATAAGGGCAAAATTCCTCCTCCAAAGGCGTTTAGAATTTAAATGTGAAATAGCCAGAATTGATAAGCTATCAAAATTATGCTAGGAGATATTTATTTTTGTGCACACTGGAGTTTTTGTAATTTCCTCCTTCCACTCCTTGGTTTAAAGCAACCATTGCTTTTGATAGTGCACTGATGGGCAGCTGGTGATCTCCCATTCATGTACTAATCATTACCAATGTAGCTTAACTATTTCATTGAGGAGAAGCTCAACTGAGTGCCCTCAGGCCTGCCCCCAGATGTTGTCAATGATGACGAAATCACTGTTGCTTGTCACCTCTTAAAGGCTGCAAAATTACAATATCTGTCCATAGTGCTGGTCACGTTCTTCTCTGTGCAAAAATACTTACTGAGTAAATCAACGTGTTAGGAATATGCTCTTAAATATTGATTCCCGTAACTCTGAGAGCTACCCTTACTTAGCATTTCTCAGAGGAGTCTTTGGCTTAGATTTTTAATTCTTTGCTCTGATTTTGATTTCAGAACTTTTCGTAGTCTTTTTATCTTCAGCTATCTAGAATTTAGACATAAACCTCTATATCTGTTCTCCATAAATACCAGCGTATGTCTCTAGTTTTCGATATTCTATTATTATATTTTTAATTAATTTTCAAGCCCTACATTCCATCCTCCTATCACGAGCACATTACGTTTACTCTTCCCATCACCCTGGAGCTTATTCCACACGTAGGTCATACACCTCCTCATATATGAGTAGTGTTTCAAGTTTAAATAATAGGTTGAGAAAATTTCAATGTAGAGGAACAGTATCTATGCGTGTTTTGCATGAGGCTGTAATGAAGATACTGGGAAGGCAATGAAAACTTTCTCTTTAACCCATGTTTTTAAATCGTTGCTATGAATTGATTTTGTAGTGACATGTGATGGGGACGTTCCTGACATCATCCTTGTATGAGGAAATGATCTTTAAACCTTTAGAATTACTATTATTATTATTAAGTTTTTGTCTATTTCTCAAGTTATTATATGCAATAGAGAAAGCGTTTCTTCATATATGGTATAAGAGTTATTCAGGGAGCTTGTGTTTAATTTCCTGATTTCAAAATATTGCAGTAGGTTGAAATAATGAAGGTCGACTACATTTCAAATCTCACGTGTGTGAGTGTATAATTACTATTATTGTGAACTAGTCACCGTATTGTTAGTCAGTTAGTTGATGATACAAGATGTAGTCTGACATACAAGGATGACGTCCCTGACATCATCCTTGTATGAGGAAACGGACGTTAAACCTTTATTATTATTATTAACAGTTACTTGATTTAGTTCTTTACACTGAAAGGGCTGAGCCTGATTGGATGTTTTGATGATAGTCACACAATAGAATCGTCAGCATTGACTCCATAATAAAAATCCAGATACTGGCTTCATTGTATTTAATTTAAAATCGGGTGAATAAATGTAAACCCGGTTTATATAGTTTAGAATTGCTAGGTAGAATTGCAGTCATATGTTCAGTGTTACCAATTAACGTCCCTGACATCATCCTTGTATGAGGAAACGGACGTTGAACCTTTATTATTAGTAGTAAGGGCTAGTTCGACTATGGTCATATCTCTAGTAGCCATTATTGCGCTGATCGTTCAAACCATATATCTTCGTCCTAACGTGCGTGCGAGTGTGTGCTTGTGTGAACTCGTGTGTTCTTTAAAGTGTACGCTTATATTTTGCACATTTGTCTGTGAAACTGTATAATTGTACTGGTATAATGTTTCTTTATAACTTGTTGATTAGTTGTAAATAGACGTGTATTTATAGGTCTTTTTAATGTACCATTAATCATCCTATGGATCTAACGATGGCATCTGCGTGTACTATACATTTGACGTATTTATTTAATGTGAACTAGGCTGGTAGTGTATGTATCATTGTGTGTTTCGTGTATGTGTTATATTATATGCTCTATTTTTTATGTGCCTGCTTTAAATTGATAGTCATAAAGTCTTGTTTTTGTTGTGACAATGCCTCGAATATACCTGTATAATATTATGTAAACTGTTCTTATAGAAACGTATTACACAGTTTATGAGTAATTAACAGAGTTGAAATATTCGAAACCGCTCTGTGTTAAATATCTCTCTTTCTCTCTCTCTCTCTCTCTCTCTCCCTCTTTCTCTCTCTTTCTCTCTCCCTCTTTCTCTCTTTCTCTCTCTCTCTGTCTCTCTCTGTCTCCATCTCTCTGTCTCTCTCTCTCTCTCTGTCTGTCTGTCTCTCTCTCTCTCTCTCTCTCTCTCTCTCTCTCTCTCTCTGGCACTGTGTTAAGGGGTTGGTCTAAGGCACTTATGCCTACTCGCATCCTCCTTTCACATTTCATAAAGAGCATTCCATTGATTGAGTTAATCCCTTCAGTCACCATCTCAATGGAGCCTATAGCTTGGTAATAATACGGCTTCTGAGGTGGTTTCCTTTATCTAACTTAGTGGCCTCTTACGACACACGCAGTTTATGGTTGGTCTATTCTTCACTGGCCCGGACATAACGCCAAAAGAGTTATATAATAACGGCTAAGTCATATGATTGGCAATTATTGTAAGAGGATTACTTGATCCTGCTTAAATACTGAGTTCAATGATCTTGAATTAGTTCACATGTATTAAGTTAAGCTCATATTACAGTGAAATTATAATTTAAAGCATGTGCATCATTTTGAGTACCGGCAGTGGTTAAAGTGGAGGGGGTACGGGTGAACTCAGTTCCACTAGTTAATTTTTGTCTGAGATTCGTTCCTTTATACCAGGGCCCATTTTAGCTATAATAATAAAGGTTTAACGTCCATTTCCTCATCCCAGGATGATGACAGGGATATCCCCACAGCACACATCAACACAGATCAATTCACCCAGACCAATCTGCAAAAGAAATGTGCTGAGGAGAAGTAAGGTTCTAAACGAAAGCCGGTCCGGTGATTAAAAATGGTATGATATGAGGGGATCTGTAATAAATTACAGGGGCCCGGAATATTCTGACCCTTCCACTAGCTCTAATTCTCACTTCTGAGCACCGCGAGGCAACAGTTCTATAAATTAAAGTTAATGCGTGAGCTTCAGTACGCGTAATGCGAAGCTCTAAGCTGTACTCTTAACTCCGTGTAACCAGTCCTATCAAATGTTCGAGATTTTACTCTCAGATCAGCACGGTTGGGAATCGAATCCAGGAAAATTCTATTTACCTCAGAAGCTGCATGTAATGCTTAATGACGTTATCGTAGAATAAAGAAAAACAATAGAAGTGGCAAAGGCTATCTCAACAATAGATGACTTTCGCAGCTGTTAGCCGCGCCCACTTTTAGACACTGCCGGCATTGGCATCCATATAGGATTACGTTTGTTGATTTTTAGCATTACGTATGTATAGATATATATGCAGATAAAAAATAAAATTTCTATGTACGTATATTGCAATTTGTAAAAATGCACACGATTTATTAGTAATATACACAGACAGTGTACCTATGTGCCTCATGAAGTTATATGAACTTACGTATGAAATATATGAGCTCCGATCTTACCGGTACGCCGTACTTTGTAGATTCGTTATGTAGCTGGATTCTATAGTTGAAGACTTAAATTAATTATACTCGTTCAGTAAGTCTTGAGGACGTGCGACACTAGTCTAGTCGTAGTTTAATGCTTCAATACACAAAGACTGTAAAGGATTCAAATACAAACCTTAAGTCTTAAACTATAGACTAGTGCAAAAGGCCAAAACTTTCAATATTTCTTTTGTGTACAGATCTATGTATATTCCAATAATTTGACTCTGTTTTGAGAAATTTGACCTTAATCTGCATTACGGAAATGGCAGAAATGACAGAAGTTTTGCAATTACTAATTTCATCAAACCATTAAAGCTTGCCAACAATAGGCCTATCTTATATTTCGATTGCTAATTAAATATATAAGTACAAAATAAAATAGAAACACGTGCATCGTGCGGACAGATTTGTTCCCTTTTCCTTAATTCCACTCATGGAGTCCAAATTTCTGCCATTTCTGCCACCTAGCCTGTCCCATGCACTAATTGGCAGAAATGCTGAAATTACGTCTAACAAAGCTTTCAAGAACCATCGTATCCATTACCAGTTCATTAACCTGTAAGAAAGAGCCCATGTCCATATGCCAGACACAATTTTATACCAAATTAAGATGAAAAACTACTTAAAGATACATATATAGCCGTGTATCATATAGAGTTTTCTGCATCAAAATGGCGGCTTTGTAATGTAAACAAAAAATGACGTGTCCATGAAACCTCTCTACAGCCGTGTATCATATATAGAGTTTTCTGCATCAAAATGGTGGCTTTGTAATGTAAACAAAAAATGACGTGTCCATGAAAGCTCTCTATTATTTTGTATTGCATCACCATGGTGATGATCACCAGTGGAAAACAATATCAGTGGATAGTTATTTAGGCCTAAAGGCATAAAAAATGAAGTTGTTAACTAATTTTAAAGTTTTTCAACTGAAATGAAATACTTTACCAGCACATATATTGATCTGTCTGATTATTAGGATGAACAAAAATCACTTGACAGCAGACTTGTTTGTTGTCTTATATGTTTAAATTACTTAAATTTCTCGCTCTGTCTTTTATGTTTATATTACTTAAATTTCTCGCTCTATTTCCTGAGGTGAATGTCTTAATAGCGCAGGTGTAATGTCATGAAGTTTTAAATGACATATCCCGACGTGAATTTAATCCTCGTGGGTTCGAATTGCATTTTTATTGGGTGTTTTCATTTTTATTTTATTAGTCATTTAGCTCTGCTTATACATGTAGATTATAAGTTCAACTTTATATGTATTTTGAACTGTGAACTAATACTATCTTTATTAAGAACTGTAAGTAGCATAAAAATTATCACGGTAATCAGCTAGATAAGATACTCTGTATCTTCACTGACGACCAATTTTTTCTCGCTATAGATGAAGTAATTGCTGTTGAGGCATTGTATGTCGATTATTTTGCATCTTTTTTGCTTTTTGCATTTTGTGTCTTTGCTGAAAAAATAAGCATAATTTCTATTCTATTCTAATCCGAACCGTGCTGATCTGAGAGTAAAATGTTCTGGGTCACTGAAGAATAAAACAAGTGTAATCTTGAAGTGTTATAAGAAGCAACTAGGCAGGAACTGAGGAAAGCAAAGGCAAACCACTTCATAAGCCAAATTTCTTGCAAGCTAAAAGCTACTTAATAGTTAGGATAAGGATGTAATCGTATCAATGATGGAAACTATTAAAAAACATACATAATTATAATACAACAAATACCAATGTCGAACAAGTTATGACTTTTACATTTGTAGAACATAAAATAGTACCATCAAATAAGCATTTTGTGATTCTTGAATTTTAAATATGAGTTTGCACAACGTTCCAGTAGACAAAACAAAATTCAAGTTATTCCAATATAGTTTTATTAACTGAGGAAGTCAATGGGAAACCACCTCCGAAGCCATATTATTACCAAGTTATAAGCAACATTAAGGCGTGGATAAGGCATTGCCATTTGTGAAGGGATTACCTCATTAATAGAAATAGATAAATAAAAAAGTTATTATATAGGAAAAGTGTTTAATTAGAAATATGCCAAATTTAAAGTGGACAGATGACAGAGCTGTAATTATGGTTAATATTTAAGAATTAGAAAAAATTTTAATATATACACGCCACAAATTTATACTCAGCGAATTACAGTGATATAGCATTAATACTGAGGGATTATCAAAATGATGCCGCAATAATATTTGACGTTGCTGCTTGAGCTTTGACATAATAATAACAACAATTAAAGTGCTACAGTCATCAATGACAACATCGAGCACTATTGAGTCAAAATCAAGTCAGCAAGCAAAATGAAAGGTCCAAAAACAGTGCAAATTCCAAAATCCAGAAGATCAGTCCAAAGTAAAGGGAATTAAAGAAAAGGAGGTTTAGGCGCTGGCCGCAACTCATGGATACTGGATGGAAAAGATAGGTCTTCAACTGCCTATGGAACTGCTCATAGGAAAGCAAAGGCATAATGACTTCATAACAGACAACGAATTCATAGCATTCATTTAAAAAATTGCAAAAACATTCATAGAGTAAATCATGCTTATTCGTATCTCGACCCTAGTTAAACTGGGATTCAAGGGAAGATGATGATGATGAAACATTCACAAGGCACACAGAAAACTCACAGCCAATTAGAATGGTAACATAGACATAATGACTCTTCGTTTCAACAATCAAGTGTTTTGCCTCTACTAGAACACTTAGGAAAAGCCATAAGGACTCGATCCGGATTGATTGTTCATTGATTTAGCGACATTCACATGAGTCCACTAATGGAATCAAACCTCAAAATATTAAATTCAAAATATTAAACTGATGCTAACATGACCAAGAGCAGATGTGAAAAGATTACTAATATAAATTCAACACGTCCTGGGTTTATCTAATCTAGATAATGATAATTATAAGTAGCTATCATCTAGGCACTGATAAGATCAGTAGCTATCAGTACGCCCTGAGCTGATCTCAGTCAGATTGTGCCTGTGTATGAAAGCATCTCTCTTGGCTCTCTCAGAGGTGGGGCGCGGAGGCCTGGCTCCCAGACTGGACCTCCTCATACTGGGTCCACCCTGGACACAGTCTCGGTGGAGAAGAGACCCAGCTGCACCCAGGGCCTCGTCCTCCTCACACTGCTCGGCTGTCTCAGGAACGCTCTCTGAGGACTGGCACCGTTTTGGTCCTCTTTTCTGTTTGGAGCGGGTGAAGAGAGAGAGAGGCATTGCGAGCATCCTTGGCTGCACACCAGGACTCTACGACGAGCTGGAAGCTGCTGGCAGGCTGAATCACGTGACCAACCATCTGGCGGCAACTTAGGTGAACCAGCCTAAGTATCTGTGAGAGTAGAGTCCTCTGATACGACATCTTTAGAGTCCCGTTCTTGTTCCTCTGATTTCAGTATCAGTTTGAGTTTGGCCTGAGACGGAGACGCGAATGGATTAGAACTAGATGGTGTGCTGTGTGAAAAATTAATTGATTGTTGTTAAAACAATTTGACTCACTACGTAACTTAATCTCACTATTTCTCGCCTCTTCACTCGCCTCTCTATTAAACCTTGTATTGTCGCTCACAGATAAGATCATATCCCCCTTATAGGTACCTCCTCCCTCCTCATGCTTTCATCCTCATCATCTAGTAGTGCTGCGTCTTGTCGCTCCGTTAGCTCCAGCGAAGACTCTGAGTTTGCGTTATTGTATTTAAAACAACGTCCGAAGACCCACCAGTGCCTGGAGAGCTGCCTCCACTGCTGGAGGGATTGGTTGAGGGATGTAGGATCTTCCACCTTAAGACACTTTTCACACTGTCGTGTAATTTTCATCTGTATGCTTCTTCTTCATACTTGACAAATACAGTGATCAGTACTTCCACTTTCGAGAAATAAATACCTTTAGTTATGTTCCTGCAATAATTAAATAAAATATAAATTAATGCTTAAAAGAGACTTGAACAATTAACACAAACGAAAACTATTATATAGTATAATTTAATTGACAATGAATCCAAAAGTTTATCCCATTGCATAGGCTTAACTATCCATTCCATGTCTACAGTAACTATTCTACTTATTATTATTAGCATGGTGGTGCATTTGAATAGGTAAACTTGCTTTGCTCAGTCAAGTAGATGTGGGCATTATTTAAACTGAACAAAACTGAGTAAAACCCATAAGCAACAAAAGTAACCGCATTTTAATTTTACAAAGATGGCAAGTTGTTTAGAACAGCGATCAAGCAGACATAAAGAAATGCAGAAAAAAAGGAAATTAAAGAATAAAGTAGCAGATGTAAGAAATCATTATCACCATCCTCCCTTAAATCCCAGTTTAACTAGGGTCAGGATACGAATAAATTTTCATTATCATCATCCTCCCTTAAATCCCAGTTTAACTAGGGTCGGGATACGAATAAACTGTCTCAAATTCTCTCTGTCCTACATCACACCACCAGCCAATCCCCTATCTGAGACTTTCATTCTTTTAAATTTGTGTAGCAACTTCAGGAGCCTAGCCGCATACCACCCGAATGCCCTTTCTAACGTTGGTATGGATCTTAGTGCTTTAGTTGCCTTCTACGACACGTGCAGCCACTGATTGGTCAATTTTTTAAACCAGCCGGACACAATATGGGAGAATGTAATTAATAATTACTAAATCTTTATATTTTTGTAAGCTAATAAATAAATTTTATATGTAGTGCATAGAGAAAAGCAGTATTTTAAAAACATAAGTACTTCTAACCGAGCTCCAGAAATTCTGGTAGTTTGATCTGTTTTTGCCTCATCAGAACATTGGCTGATTAAACTCAATGGCATACCTTCCACTCATCGAACCTTGATAACCCACTGCCTCAGTAGATCTGGCTTGTTTGGAAACCTGTAATATAAACATCCACAAAAGTAATATACAAATATTTAACCTTATTTAATTTAAAAGTTCACCATTTCAGTCAACATAAAAGGCTCAGAGAGACATATAAGTACTCTTAGGTAATTTATCTTTAATTATATATAATTATATAATTACTTTAAAGCAGCTAATATAGGCCTACGTGGCTAACTAATTTTTAACATAATGTTAAAATTACTTTGTCTTAGCAACAATTAAATTAATTTTAAACATATAAACCATGAAGATATTAAACTCTCAAAGTCCGTAAATTTGTAATTGCATCACAGTAGTGTAATATACAATTATATAGAATACGTACTTATTATAATTATTTGAGTTCAAAAAAACTATACAACTTTGACAACAATTCAAAAGTATGACTTATCAAAATTAAATAGTTGAATTTGTTATGCATTCATGTAATTAAGCAATTCTATAATTTAGCTACTTCAAAATAGCCCTAATAATAAAGAATGTTTCATGTATATGAGTAGCAGTAATACTGTAATTGTAGCATACTGCATTATAATTAACAACAATTAAAACAATTACATACATAGATAGAAAATAAAAATGAACAAATATCTTCACATTTTATTGATCAGAGCTGTTATAATCTTAAGCAACAAGTCAAATACTTAACCAGATTAGCTGAAAACTCGACAGTAATGAAATTACTAAGTCTAAATTGTGATAAACTACTTACTAGGTATAATTAGACTGAAGTATTGCAAGAAATTACAGGGCATTTACATCGAATCAATGATAGTTCTTTGCATAAAGGCAGAATCAAATCTAAGCCAATGAACAAAAATATAGGTCCAAAACTACAACTCCTAAACTTCAGAAAACCAGCTCAACGAATTGGAATATTCGCCGAAGATCACGGTTTTGGAAAAAACATGCCTGCGAAGTGTTCATGGAAGCTCTGGCGTTATCAAGGATTAACTAGTAGCCTAAAATAACATTTAAAAGATAGCAAACAATAGCTTAAAATATGTCCATAACACGTCTTAAATTTTGTACATGCCTAATTTGCTTTATATAGAATAAAGCCAACTCACATAATTATATTGTCTTGACAAAAAAATTATTAAAAACGTAGGACTAGTCCTATTAATTTTTGGTATAAATTGCTAATATTAAAATATGATTTCCAACCTATGAAAGGATATCCCTCGTGCCGTATCTTCCGGATTACTCGCATTTGTACATCCAAATGCGCAAAAATAATTCATCTTAAAAGATCGATTAGCGTTAAATAAAACTAAATTACACAAACTAATATTAACAATACATCGGACAAAGATGCTTTATTTTCCACTCGAAGAAGTGGAACAAGCTGGGAATCAAGTCGCTCTTGTTCCAAAACTGGTCTCGCTGAAACAACAGTCTTGCCATATCTACCTTATTTTAAAGATCTTTGGACGTTATCTTACCACTACGCTATTCAGGCATTAACAATAATAATAATAACAACAATTACAGTGCTGCAGTCATCAATGACAACATCGAGCACTATTGAGACAAAAATCAAGCCGGCGAGCAAAAAGAAGTGTTGGGTTCACCCCTTGGGTGGCAGTTTTTGCCCCACTTCGGGTGCCAATTGTTGGGTTCTCCAATCCTCTCTCCGTTATAGGAGTTTGGAAATAGAGTCGTGGGTTCGATTTTTCCAACTCTTCATCCTTTGACGGTATTAATCTTGAGGATGCAAGGATCTCTTGCTCATATAGCCAGTTAGAGGCTAAATCAATGCGACTGGAGCTGCTATGAACAGAAATTCATGCTTACTCCTTCAATGTATGATAGTTTATAGTATTTGTGTGTTATTTGTAATTATCTGTATAAATTCTAACTAAATTAGAATACTGACACAAAAGCTAGTGATTTATTATTTTAAACGATTTATTATTAACAAAGAAACACGATAGCAATATAACGAGTTAAAACATTAAACATAAAGATAGAATAGAATATTAAACGAATACTACGAAACAATTAATAAAATGCTAAAAATAGGCGATAAATATAAAGCCAGTCTACTTATAATCAGTTAGCTAAATGTCTGTATTTGCAATTAAAATACGAGATAGAAATTGGGAAACGAGTTATTGGCTTCAAGGCACTCCTCTCTTATATGATTTGATACTTTCCCTCTTTTCTTCTTAATTATCTGACTGTTAACACGTGAGGTGTTATTTTACAGTCGTTTAGCTGAATCTGTGAAAAAGACGCGTAACTAGAATAGGCAACTAGTAAATTGCGCTTTTAATAGACTTTAGGACCTGCAATCGCCTGACTGAATTCTAGAAGGATAACGCTTATCTAGAGTGGACAACAAGAAAATTAGCGTTCTTCGTAGAACTTCAGTATTATTCTCTTCTGTCTTCTTTTCTTTCTTTCTTCTGACTGTTAACACAAGAGGTGTTATTTTACAGTCGTTTAGTTGAATCTAAGGCAAAGACGCTTAACTAGACTCAGGCGCTAGTAAATCGCGCTTTCTGTAGAATTCAGGATTGTAGTTATTCAGCTGAATTCTATGAAAGAAACACCTATCTAGATTAGGAACTAAAAAATTAGTGTTCTTCGTAGAAATTCGCTATTTCCCGATTCTATCTTCCTCTTCAATCTTCTATCTTCACTTCTTTCTTCTATCTTCACTTCTTTCTTCTATCTTCACTTCTTTCTTCTATCTTCACTTCCTTCTTCTATCTTCACTGCCAACACCAAGTGTTGTAATGTAGCTATTTCTACCTAAATTGACAAGAAAATGCTTTATCTAGATTCAACTCTAGTAATCGGCGTTTCTTGTACAATCAACGATTTATACGTTCAATGAATTGAAATATTGAAATGGTGTCGTGATTAACCGACATTGAGAGGGTTAGACGACAATTCCACACAATATCTGCAATCCCGTGAGGCACAATCGTTCTAACATAGATTTCGTATTTTTCGTGCTAACTATAACCGACCTATAGAAGGTGTATAGTAGCAGTACTTTCTACGAATGCAGTCAGAAATTCAGAAGCTTGTATGAAATCTACTAGTTTATGTGTTTGTCGCAATAATTCATTAAGAATTATATTTAGACAAGTTCAGCTAGTAATTCCGTATAAACCAGAGTTCAGGAGTGAACTAAAATTCTATGGCCTGTCCTCTGGTAATATAGCATTGATCGAGGCCATGCTCAACAGCCAATCAGAATCAAGCTCTTCATAAGCATTTCTCAACCCAACTCCACGAGTGTTTGCTATGGATGCATGTCTCTTCATGCATATATTTTGTATTATTGCTTTATATAATGTGCTAGTTTTTACTGAATGTCATTTCATATCTAGCTCAGAATCAGTTTTTAAATGAATACACCAATAATCAAAAATCATATCTCAATATATGAGGGTTAAACGTCTAATTACATGTTAATTTGCATTTCCTCATTACTTAATTTAATATTCTCGTTTCATAACCTTGCAACTCTAACCCAAAATAAGTTCTAATGAACATACGCTGAAATGAATACAAATCTCAATGCACAAAGGTCAATTTAAACACCTAAATTATAGCACGGGTGCAATTAAAATTAATTGCAAACATTTGGGTAAGAAATAAAATGTGTAACACATTTAGTTGCCCTACATTACAGTGAAACGTCAAATCATCTTTTTTTCCCACCTTACTTTAAGATTAAATTGCAAATTATATATCAGATTACAATATACAATTTATTAAAATATCTCTCAATGCACAACTAACATTTGAAATAATACACATCTTGTCCATGGTACAGTTCAGAGCAATTTACAGTAAATTTTAATAGTAAATATAACTCAAGATTACTTGTTAAGTGCTATAAATTTAATCTACTACTTGTAATAGTGCAGCAAAAGATAAATATTCCCGCACTCACAGAGCCAGCCATGAATATTGAATAAAATTTTAATTTCTCAAATCACTTTAAATGTATCACAATTGAATAAAAAAATAGCCCTACAATGGCTTCAAAGTACATAACCCAGATTTCTTATAGAATGTCCAGAAACGGTGCAAATTCCAAAATCCGGAAATTCAGTCCAAAGTATCTTGTCCTAAAAAAAGTATTTTATATAAAAGTATTTTTTCCAATGGCAGACAAACAGCCATAGTGTGATAGTAAAGGGAAAGTAGGCTATTTTCCATTGCCTTTGCCTGTATAAACGCGTGTCAGTTGATTCCCATAACATGTAATATTTCGTAGGATTTATTGTTAACGTTAGAATCCATAGAGTTATATCACCGTGATACTCTGACAAACAGAAATATTAATTAATGCATTGCAGTAACGTAATTCCCTCAGGTGCTCTGTCAGTGCAGGTCCAAGAAGGTAAAAGTAAAACAGTAAAGTAAACACACATTATAGTGAAATGATCAACTATGTTGATATCTACCACTTTTAATACCACATGTTTAAACCGTTAGGCAATTTACAAAGCATTTTCAGTCCAGTGAATATCCAAGATTTTACTCTCAGATCAGCGCGGCTGGGATTCGAACCCACGAGGGTTCAATTCACTTCATGATCTGTCATTTAAAACTTCATGACGCTACCTCTACGCTATTAAGACATTCTAATGTACACATTCCTACTCCCAATCTGCTATAATGCTCCATAGCAAACACTCCACAGATCAACACGTTAATCCTTTCACAAAAGGCCTTAACTATACTTTAATCCTAAATGCTCAATGTTGTCATGGACAAAATGGGTCGCTATTGTTCTAATGTAGCCTGTAGCTTGGAAATAATGGTTTCGAGGCGAGTTTTCGTTGCCTAATCAATTGAAGACAGAAGATATACGGCCACTCTAGTTAATGCACCAACAGATACAGAAAAATCTCTGATAGTTCATCTGCTATCAACTCGACAAGTAAAAAAGCTAAGGTTAACGTCACTTTCCTCACTCGAAAGCGACGTCAGTGACAGGCGAGCTCAGGATTTGAACCCCGTACATGGTGATCCGCGGTTGAGTATATTACCGACATCGCCACTGGCTCCAGCATATCTTACCAAGTCGAGAAGATGCTACCTCCCCACTGAAGTTACGAGAGTATGGCACACAACAATACGCACTGTAATATAGCAAAACAATATGCACCATACACTGATATACCGAGCAATCGTATAATGCACTGTGACATATTTATTGCTAAGTTAAATCTTGTGGACTCAAGATTGGTCAATGAAAGTATTTTCATTACAAAGAAGAATGGTCAAACCCCTAGGCCTCCTCCCATTGTAACATTGTATTAGTGAAAGAAATCATTCTGTCATATAGATACTTATTTAATTAGCGTTGTAAAATATTTAATTAAATTAGTATTATATTTAATTTTTTTAATTATTTAATCTTCTCTATCTTAATTTAACACGAGCTCTTCGCTGATATGATGTGTTTCAGTAACGAAATTTATTTGATAACATTTAATACATTATTAATTTTAAGTTAAATCAATGGGTAAGTCTTTCAGGGTAGGTAAATGTTAAGAATTTACCTACCCTGAAATTAAAATTAATTAATTTTAATTTCATTGACCTTAACCCATGTCGCAACTGTTGCTTTAAACTCTTCCTTAAAGAATCCGAACAAATTTTAGGTTATCCGATGGGTAAATAAATTCGAGGCAGTATTTTTAAGCAACCAAAGAGATGATACGAACGATCACAAAAAATTATATATGCTTCTAATTGTCTAATTCTAATTGTCCATTTGCTGATTTTAATCCCTTCTAGATTAAATAATTTTAATCCTTAAAATTTTAAATACGGTCTCTCTCCCCCCCCCCCCCCCCTCTCTCTCTCTCTCTCTCTCTCTCTCTCTCTCTAAAGAAGCAGTATTTTTAGGCAACCAAAGAGATTAGTTACTGAGATTAGTTAATTTTGTTCCTTTCTAAAATTTGCATGTTTACGTAAAGAAACGACAGAACCTCATATGCTGTATTTTTCTTGAAAACATCTGCAATTGAATGCTTGTAAAATTAAACAGAGAAATTCAAAAATTCTGAGAACCAGTCAAACAATATTAAGTTTTCTCGACGCAATGGCAGCATTGAACAGTATGGCTGACTTTTTAAAAGAACCAGCAGTAAGATGTGGATGGCGAATGTAACAGGCTCTGTGATTGGTCGACGGGTGAACTGGGATTGGTAAAGTCGAGGACACGCAGTAAGAACACGACGAGGTGTTTTACGAATTTTTTCAGGCGCAGCCTAACTCTCTGTTTACCTATTTCACGTGCTTTCATTTCTCTAAACTTGGCCTCGGATTTATGCGTCAGTTGGATATCTTAAAATGTTGTTAAGATTCGCTAGGAAAGAGTTTAAAGCAACAGTTGCGAGCTGGATTGATAGGTTGTAAAGCCGCAAAATGGCGGCGCGCGTTATTATCGTAAATGTTTTATGGTTAATATCCGGTTAGTTCGTCGAATTAGGAAGTATTCAATAGGCAGTAGTACTTGTTTGCCTAAATATGAATTAATGATTGAATTGGTTTTATTTGGAAAGCCGTATTGTAAAAATTACCTCTATAAGCATATAATCAAAGTTCAATCTTAATTTGAATGTTATAATTATTATTATTATTCCGTATAGTTACACACACATGACATACCGCATGTGTTTACAATGTTTCCTTTTTTAAGTTTCTGTTTTTGTAGTTTTCGTTATTTCCTCCATTCCTTTCCATGGTGGTTATTAGTAATCATTGCCTTTTGTTGGCGCCCCAATAGCAGCCGGCGCGGATTTAAGAATAACCTCCAACACCCTGGGGATTGTTTACTTTCAAAGCTGTCTACACGCGGTCTTCCAAAGTGGTCGCCCACAATTTACTAACCGCGTACAGCATGGCTTTGCTTCTTTCAACTGACGCGCAGCTTAACTGAGTGCGCTAAATCCCCCCAATAGAACTATAATATAATTATGATATGGAAAAATCGCGCTTCTGTTAACCATGCATGACGACATCTGGTAGAATAAATGCAGTGGCGAAAGCTCTATCTGTCTTGTGTTCTGCTTCGGCGGCAGACCCATGGTACATTTTCACACTCACTGAGTATGCTTTCACATGCCATATAGAGCTCTCCATAGATTCTGAGGTGGTTTCCCGTTGCCTTCCTCAGTTTATGCTTTGTCGTCTCTTACAATACTGGCAGTTAACGATTGTTTTATTCTTCAGTGCCCTGGAGAAAATATTATGACGAAATATCAACCTTATACTTAAAATTCATAAAACAGGTAGAAAATTTTACATATGGTAGTAGTTCGCTTTTCCAAATTTCTGAGACATTATCATTCTGCTATAATATATGATTGAACGACTTAGTTCTGCACTGAGAACTAGTAATATTAATTAAGTTTTTAAAATGTGTAACTTTTGAAATTGGAATGATTAAAATTGTCACTGAAAAAAAAACGTTTTTCTGGATAATATTGACATGCACGGATACGATATGTGCCTGCTAGAATTGAGGAAAATTGGAGAAAATCGTGAGCTTTTTCAAACTGACCAGTTGACTCCACACACTCCTGTTGTTTTCATCTTGTTGACATTGCAACAATGTAAAAGATGTAATGTCCTGGTGTTAACAACCTTCACCTACGTCAGTTAATTATAGCTGTCATCCTTGCTAGTTATTGTCAAGCCCATGATCTATATACAGATTACATTGTGGATAGTTTTTAAGTCATGCCCATGAAACCCTAGATTTGTGCATCATGCTCTTGTTTTTAATTTTGCACGATTTACATACACTTGTTCAGATTTAGTATATAGACAGTTTAAAAAGTTTAAATCATATCTGTTAATAGAAACGATATAAATAAGTTTAAAGACGAAGACTTATATTTGATAACGATAATTATTGTTTGTTATATTAATGCTAATTTATTATTTGTTGTTGCAGACTGAAAGTTCATTGTCTCGTTAGTGTGCTAAAGTTGGATATTGGATTATCGTGTTCCTCTAACATTACAGCTGGTCGCGCAGTATTAGCGGCCGCTGATTTGTATAGAATTGTTGTACAGTTTAGTTGTACTGTTTAGTTGTAGCCATAGTTGTGTTTTTGTACTTTTCTTCGCTGAAAAATGAATTCTCAGTTTGGAATGAATTCATTTGCATCCGTGCATTCTGAAGTGATCAGCATACCTGATCGAATGGTTGGATTAAGTAAGTTTTGACATTTGTTATATTAAACTATTAATATTTTGGTATCATGTTATGCCTTTTTAACTATTATGAACTGTAATTACTATAAACAATTTAAAAAAGTTAAGTTTAGCTATAATAAATTACGAAATTATGCTGAAGTTATTTTGCCTGTTCTGATAAAATTATTATCTAAAAAGTTGAAGCTAGAGAATAATTGATTAATGAATTGGCTATTAATTAATTGTATTGTTGTGGTTTTAAACTTGTTCCGAATATTGTATTTGATTAATTTAATACTGCAGTTATTGGTAAGGGTGGCGAGCAGATATCGTCCATTCAGGGAGAGTCTGATTGTAAAATACAATTTGCTCCAGGTAAGATCTTGCGCCTAATCTAGTAGTACTTAGATCCTTCTTGTGTGAGCTTTTAAAAACGTGATATCTTTAATCTAGTCATCTTTAATCTAGTCATCTTTAATCTAGTCATCTTTAATCTAGTCATCTTTTAGTCATTTAATCTAGTCATATCTAATCTTAAATTTAGTCATCAGTCTTCTGATGTTGTTTTGTGATTAATGGACATTGAGTTTGAGTTTTAAGGATTTTGATGTAGGCCTATTGGACTAATGGGTATAAGATTTAAATGACATTTAAATGTTGATTCGCAGGTCTGCACTTGTATAATATTTAATATATGTTAATTAAAATGACATTACAGTGATTCAGTTTAGAATAGTCCTGTTAGATTTATGCAGTTACTTCCATATGTAGGATGTAATATATGTTACAATTATAGCTGATAGTACTGGTATGCATGTGTAAATATCTAGATAATAATAATAATAATAATAATAATAATATTAACACACATTATAGTGAAATGATCAACTATGTTGATATCTATCACTTTTAATACCACATGTTAAATCCGTCGGGCAATTTGGTCCATTTTCCGTGTAGCCAGTCCAGTCAATATCTGAGATTTTACTCTCAGATCAGCGCGACTGGGATTCGAACCCACGAGGGTTCAATTCACCTCAGGATATGTAATTTTAAATTTCATGACGTTATCTACACATTTAACCATTGCGCTATTGAGACATTCAATAGTAGATGTTAATTATAATTATCTTTCCTGAGATGATGTGACTATTAAGTTGTATGTTGTATTGTATGCTTATAGCAGATAGTACTGGCATGCAAGACAGGGCTTGCACCCTAACTGGTAGTCCCGAAGCTATCATGTGAGTTTCCTAGTGATTTCTTCATATAGCCTATGTCTTTCTTCGGCTAATCGGAAAAGATTAGCTGGACTCAAAAGGTTACAAATGAGGAAGTTCTGGAGAGAGTTGATACATATAGACAGTAGATAAATGTATTAAGAAATAGGAAGAAGAGATGGATGGGACACATTCTAAGGGGGGAAGGTCTACTAAAAGAGGTCATAGAAGGATTTATTAAAGGAAATAAAGGCAGGAGCAGGCCGAGATTAGGAATGTTAAATGATTTATAGATCCACTCATATGTGGGCTTGAAAAGGAAAGCGGGAGACGGAGAAGAGTGGAGGCGTTATATACCATGGATCTCCAGTAGGCAATGCACTATGAGAGGGAGAGAGTTTTTCTTCAATGTATCTATGTGGATATCTGCCTATGATCTATGAATAGACTAATATGTATAATTGTATATATTATATACATGTATGTATGTATGCATGTATGTATATATGTGCATTTGTATGGTAGTGGATGTTTGTCATGATATGTGTCCAAGTGACATTGGATGGATAAACCCTGATATGGTCTATTGTGGTGATGAGTGTGGCTTTAAAAACTAAGAGTCCAAGCCACTAGATAAGTTTACTACAGATATTTATATTTGTAAGAACATTTGATCTTGAAGGTGAAATAATGTTTTATTCGAATTTAAATTTGGCACGTTGATATTTAATAATTTCTTTGTAATGCATACGATACTTAATTCAGGAGTTATAAATGAATTCATGAAAGGCTTTAGTGAATTATAATTGTGCTCTTATTAGTGGTATTTCTACTTTAAAAGGTCAATTAATAATAATAATATTAATAAAGGTTTAACATCCACTTCCTCATCCAAGGATGATGTCAGGGACGTCCCCACAACACACCTCGCTGCAGGTTATTTCACCCAAATCAATCTGCAAAAGAAATGTGCTGAGGAGAAAAAATTCTATTGTATATCTTATTGTACTTGCAGGAAAGCTAAGGAGTTGATAAATAGGATAATGAACAAGGGTCACGACTACCCGCCCGGGGGCGGTGGAGGCATGATGAACATGGGTGGGGACATGCACCATGATGGTATGGGTATGGGTGGTGGTCACATGATCGAGATGATGATACCTGGTAACAAGGCTGGTATCATCATTGGCAAGGGTGGAGATACCATCAAACAACTACAGGTTTATTCTCAACATTATTGTATTGATCATTTAATGAATTCTTGTAACTTTTCTATTGATAATTTGACATATTGGATATTGTGGTTATATATTGATATATTTTAAAAGTAACTTAGTTATTTATTCTAAACGTATATTGATTTCATCCATATGAAACATTTGAAAATTCTTTTATTTATTTATCTAGTTCTAAATGAGATGACAAATGTTGAAAATTGAAGTTTTGTGAATTACTATTTTATCCATGTGGGAGTTTTTGCGGGCTAGATGCCCGTTAATATTTGTTGTTAATAGATATAATTCAAGAATTTGTTGATAACAATTAAAACATTTAATTTAGAAATGAGTGAGCAGCATGAAGGTATTAGAGTGGTGTCATCCTCCATGCTTCCTTTGTCCCAGGCTATTTTATGCACTTAGCTGGGTAAAAAAAAGCTGGTAACGCTAATGTAAACGTCAGTTTCCTCACTCGAAAGCGATGTCAGTGACGGGCTAGCCCAGAATTTGAACCCTACACATACTGATCCTCAGTCGAATATCTTACCGACATTGTATTGATTAGTTATTCTAATAATTGGCTATTCTAAAATTTGGTTCTAATGATTGGTTATTCTAATAGTTGTTTATTCTGATAAGGGGTGCTAAATATAACACGCATGTTATGCTGATGTCATTGAACAGGAGAGAGCTGGGGTTAGAATGGTGGTGATACAGGAGACCAACTCACCTACTAATTACGATAAGCCGCTGAGGATAACGGGTGATAGGGTGAGCTGTCAAAAAGCCAGGGAGATGGTACTAGAACTGCTGGCGGAAAAAGATATGTCGGTACGTACAAGTTTCCACAAGAACAATTTTTCTGTATTTTTGTTCTTATGTCATTCTTAATTCCAACGCATACAGGAAGGTTTCACATGGCTGTTTGTTCTTATTTCTGCTATTAATATTTAGTTAATTACTGCGTAATAAATAAGCTTTTGGCATATGCTTAATGAGCTAATTTTAGTGTTCTGCCAAATGGTTGGTTCAAGATGCATATTCCTGCTTGCAGTATTCTTTTTCGCTCCATAATGATCGCTCTAAATCGCAATAAGTTTAACCCTTCACAAGATACCATGCTATATCCACAGCTTAACAACCCTATTTACATCATTTTGCAGTTTAATAATATTAATTATATTATTTAAACAAAAGGGGTTTGACCTCTTCAATGTCATTTACCTCCAATTGTAGCAATTGACATTAGGAATATATAGAATAAATTGTACTGAATTTGACCTTTCTGAATATATAAATAAAAACATAAACAATTGTGAGAGTGATCTATCATTCTTTTCAACTAGACATCTTGCAAAGAGTTTATGTTGTGTATTTATATTGCTGGGACAGGGAGTTGGGGGAGGATTCAATGACTATGGACAACGCAATAATATTGATGTAAGTTAGTTGTCAATTTGTAGCCAAATAATCAAGAATTATATTATTACATTATGGAGTGGTATACTTAATTTTCAGTATCTGAGCCTGTCTTATACTTAACTTGTGCTAAAATGTTAGTGAAGTTTATTGGAGTCGAATTACGCTGAAGCTGTGATGTGATAGATAAATCTTGATCTGATTTATTGGTATCAACTTAATGTTTAAAGAAATAAGCATTTTTTTTATATGCTTAGCTGTATACATAAGTCCTAATAAAGGTTATTATTTTACCATCCTCTTCCATGTGCCATTTATACATTTTATTTTCATTAAAGTCATCATTTGAGATTAATTGTAAAATTTCTATTGAGTCAATTCACATTCTTTAACTCTAGTCCAATGCACTTGGCAATAAATGCCTTAGGTTACACTGCAGTCTTCTCAAACATCCAGAAGCCTGACATTTCACTACGTCCAATCAAATGGCTTGTTTGCAAAATGAGACTCTGTCACAACCATACAAAGATTAAAGAGAGATAGAGTTGTAGGGTTGAGTTAATACTGTCGTGTCCAGTAAATAAGTGCCATCGCAAGTTAAACTACTGTATGAGTTTAGCCTCTGAGTCTGTCAAGCTATAAAATCAAGTAATTACTCGTGATTTATGTATTCATCACTTAAATCTAGGACTTGTTAAATTATAATTTGGGTTTGTGGGCAGTTCTTCGTATAAATATGAAATTCTAAAATATATTTATAAATACTGTTATGTTATATAAAGATTTTGGTTTGTTGGGCCTGTAGTAGAAATTACTGCCATCTATTGCTTTGATTGACTGATTAAATGATTTTACAGCTGGCAGTGCCTAGATCTATGATAGGCATAGTTATTGGCAAGGGCGGTGAGATGATAAAGAAGCTGCAGCAGGATTCTGGCGCCCGCATCCAGTTTAAACCGGATGATGAGATGGGTGGACCTAATCGCATGTGCAGTATTATGGGTACAATGGAGCAGACGCAGACGGCCCAGAATATGATCCTCGAGATCATTGAGAACTCAATGGTAAGTGCTCAGTCTACCTAGTCACCTGACTCTCTATTGAGAACTCAATGTTAAGTGCTCAGTCACCTGTCTCTCTATTGAGAACTCAATGGTAAGTGCTCAATCTGCCTAGTCACCTGTCTCTCTATTGAGAACTCAATGGTAAGTGCTCAGTCTGCCTAGTTACCTGTCTCTCTATTGAGAACTCAATGTTAAGTGCTCAGTCTGCCTAGTCACCTGACTCTCTATTGAGAACTCAATGGTAAGTGCTCAGTCACCTGTCTCTCTATAGAGAACTCAATGGTAAGTGCTCAGTCTGCCTAGTCACCTGTCTCTCTATTGAGAACTCAAAATAGAGAACTCATGGTAAGTGCTCAGTCTGCCTAGTCACTTGTCTCTCTATTGAGAACTCAATGGTAAGTGCTCAGTCTACCTAGGCACCTGACTCTCTATTGAGAACACCAGCCTCTCGAGTGCTATGATGAAGCAGACGCGTGATTATAATGTGCGATTCGCTGGGGCATAACTCAATTAGACAGTATTTAATAATGCTCATTCTGCACCCATATGTTACCAGCTTATGTTAAATTGTAATATGGCATCCATGATGAATTATATTTTATTATCTAGAACCTCTAAAGCCACATTAACATGAAAATAATTAGCCTTTATAGTCGATTTTCTTCTGCCAGTTTCTAGTTATTTCTAAGAACCATTCGTTATGCGGGACTTGAGGCAGCTTTCAATTTATCATATAAGTTCCTCTCCAAGCTATCAATTAAACTAAAATATTTAGGTCTCTTGATCTCACCTGCTACCCTCATGTGTCATAGAAGTTTAATCATCTTGAACTTTCCACTAAGAATGAGTATATCAGCAATCAATCGATCAATCAATCAATAACAATTTAACATCTGGTTCCTCGCCATAAGGCAATGTTAGGGTCATCTCTTGCAGATTGCACACAAACAGACGCCAAAGCATCACACGATGACGACGGAATACACAAAGACCGCAAGAGAAAGCGAGATCAAAACAGTGAAAGTCCAAGATCCAAGGCAAGCGGGTCAAAAATATAGAACTATGGCTAAAGGAGATGGGTTAGCATTGGGTTGGCAGTGTCTACCATGTAGTTATTGATTGATTTGACAGCAGCGTCAGGGCATGACAGCCGGGGATGGGTGGAACAGGTCTCAGAGGAGCGGGGGCAGTGGTGGGGGGTCAGTGGATGGATTTGGGGGAGGAGGCAATAAGATGAGGTTTGGTAACGGGGGTGTGGGGGATGAAACCACTTACTCTGTGCCGGCAGACAAATGTGGGCTTGTTATTGGAAAAGGTTTGTTGATGTTTTGAAGATAATGATGATATAAGATATAAGCTGATCTTCTTTTAATTTTAATTTATTTAAGTTTTGTTGTTAATGCAATGTTACTTTTGTAGCTTCAGCACCGCTCTGCTTAAGGTAAAATATGTCTAGTGACAGAGAAGGGTTGCGACTACTCTACTCCTGAAAAGTGTGTGTTGTCAGTATTGCTGAAGAGGATACCTAAATTTTAAAATGTAGATATGTCCGTATATATAATTATATATATATATATATATATATATATATATATAATTATATATATATATATATATTAGATATATAATATACTAATATAAATATATAATATAATATAGATAATATATATTATTATATATATATATATATAATATTATATATATATATATATATATATATATTTATTAGTGGCAGGTCCATGGGACTGCCTATGTATCTGTTTGCATGTATGTGTCTGCAAGCCTATATGTATGTGTACCTGTATGTGTTGGTGTCTGTAAGGGTGCCTCTATGTGTGTGTGTGTGTGTGTGTGTGTGTGTGTACCTGTATGTATGTGTGCCTTTATGTGTATGTATGCCTGTATGTATGTATGCCTTTATTTGTGTGTGCCTGTATGTATGTGAGCCTGTATGTGTGTGTGTGTGCCTGTATGTACATGTGCCTGTTTGTATGTGTGTCTATGTGTATGTACCTGTATGTATATGTGCCTGTTTATATGTGTGCCTGTTTGTATGTGTGCCTGTTTGTATGTGTGCCTGTTTGTATGTGTGCCTGTTTGTATGTATGTGAGCCTCTATGTGTGTGTGCCTGTATGTATGTCTGCTTGTATGTAGATGTGCTTGTATGTATGTGTGCCTCTATGTGTGTATGCCTATATGTATGTCTGCTTGTATGTGCGTGTCTGTATGTGTGTGAGCCTGTATGTATGTGTGCCTGTATATATGTCAGCTTGTATGTGTGTGTTTGCAGGAGGTGAGACTATCAGAGAGATATGCAGACAGTCGGGGGCACACGTGGAGTTGAACCGTGAAGCCTCTGCTAACAGTACGGAGCGGATCTTTCGTATCCAGGGAACGCCCGATCAGATACGAGCTGCCATACTGCTCGTTAGTGATAAAGCTGGCGTGGTACGTACTCGCTGCACCGTCCAATCAATCAATTAGATTAATGTCCCTCTACTTTCTTGAAGACAATAACTAGAAGTGTAGACAAATCTAGTAATCCTCATGTACAGTGTAAGGGAGCAAAATCCTGTCTGTGTAGGCAAGGCTGATGGTTATATATAGTGTTTATATAGGCCTATATAGATCAGGCAAAATTAATCATTAAATTAAATTTGTAAGATTCTACAATTAATGGGTGATTTGCTTTTACTTAAAATTTGTCTTAAGATAAGTTCTGTAGAATAATTTTTAAGATAAGTCTCTGTAGAATAAATTTCTATTAAATTGTTAATTTACATTAAATTAATTTCTATTAAATTGTTAATTTACAATTAGCAACCTACGTTTACTTATATATTTATATGCCCTAGTTTATGAGTTTTATGTACATAACTAGCTTATTCGACGTCTACATATGCGCTGCTCTATTAATGAATATGAATACTTTGGCTATGTAGCAGTTTAGCTTAAAAATTGTATAAAGTCTTATTGGAAAATGTTTTTTCCAAACTAAAGTCTGTCGTTTGCGTACAGCCGCCGCCACGAGATGGAGGTGTAGGAGGAGGCAGCGGGGGTGGGGGTGGTGGGGTAGGAGCTGGTGTGGGTGGGGTGGCAGCTATGATGTCCACCCAGCAGCCTACCATTGCTGGACTCTACGGGCAGCCTACGTAAGTGACTCATGTAGCTTCTGCTAGCTTAAACTGACCAGATATTGAAAATTGCCAATGGTGGTGGTTAACCATCTAACTGAGGAGGGCAACGGGAAACCACCTCAGAAGCCATACTTTTCTCAAGCTATAGGCTACATAAGGTATGGAATCTATGGATATGGCATAGACTTTGTGAAGGGATTAATTTGTTGATCTAAGGAGTGCTCTTATGGAGATAGAAAGCCGACTTTGAGTATGAATACTTACCTTGAACCTGCAACTTGGCAGTGCACTGAAGAGAGAGAAGAGAGGTTGTTAACCCATGTATGTACTCTCTATTGCCTGGTTTCTTAACTCTCCATGTATGTACTCTCTATTGCCTGGTTTCTTAACTCTCTCTTAGTGCACTGCCTACTGGCAGGTCCATGGTACATAACGCCTCCACTCTTCTCTGTCTTCTGCCTTCCTCTTCATTTCCACATATGAGTGGGTCTTTAAATCATCTAACATACCTAATCTCAGCCTGCCCCTGCCTCTTTTTCCTTCCATTCTACTTTCTATGACCTCTTTTAATAGACCCTCCCCCCTTAGAGTGTGTCCTATCCATCTCTTCTTCCTATTTCTTAATACATTTATCAACTGTCTATCTGTGCCAACTCTCTCCAGGACTTCCTCATTTGTAACCTTTTGAGTCCAGCTAATCCTCTCCATTCTTCTCCAAATCCACATTTCCAGTGCCTCCAGTTTCCTATTATCTTCCTTCCTTAAGGTCCATGTTTCACATCCATACAATAGTGTGGTCCAAACCGAAGTTTTCACTATCTTTGTTTTTGTGTCTTTCTTTAGACTTTTTGTTAATAGTTCTTTTCTACTACCAAAGGCCACTTTTGCTTGTGCAATCCTACTGCGAATCCTTCTTAACTAGAAAAGATATTTGATTATTTGTAAATTATTTGGGGACATACAGATCAGTAAGGATTATTGTCTGGTTTACTGTTTGGTTTACTGTTTAGTACTGTGAACAATGGGAAAGAACAAGCACTATGACAATGGCAGTTAGTTAAGTGCCACCAGAATGCACATCACCACCGGAATACACCTGATAATTAACTGATTAATAATTATGAAAGTATAGGAATTACATTTCAGCCATACATTGCCCCAGCTGTAGCTTGATGTTAATTGATTTAGGAGATTTTCGATCGATTGATGCACAGAACACAGTTGCACAGTATGTAGCAGCAGGAGCTGTTTTGCTATTTATAAATTTGTTTGAAAGATTTATTAATTTACTATTTTATTGATTGATTGTTGTGCAGAACTCAGGGACAGCCGGCACAGCAGCAGCAGCTACAGCAGCAGCTGCAGCAGCAGCAGCAGTTTGCCCTACAGGCTCAGTACCAGTATCCCACAGCTGCTTACAACCAGGCAGCAGCCACTACTGATCTCAGTATGTGCTTTACTATCTAGTTCTTTTTATTTATTTGGTTATTAAGTTATTTTCATTTATCTCTGCATATCATTACACGAACACAGTTTTTACCAGCAGTTACAATAGAATGCCACAATTTACTCCACAAAAAAACCTAGTTGTAGAAATCATACTGGAGAACGCACTTTCTTTTGCATTACTTGATTGTTGCCTGTTTTTCTACACAAGGCTGGAATAATAACAATTACAATCGAAACTTTTCTCTAGTTAGTTATTTAGGATATATTGTTCTACTGAAACTTGCTTACAGATATTGGCAGTTATATAACCTTGGTCAATTTTGGAAAAGTAGTTGTACATTTTAATTATTTATCTGTTATTTATGGTCATTTTAGCTTATTTTGTGAAGTAAACTTTATAATGCTTGCCTAGAATTTAAACAATTGAATCTGCTTTAATGGTCATTTGAACTGGGCTGCTATCAACAAGATAAATTTTGGTGTCTCTGGTGCTGTAAAACAAAATTGATTACATTTATTCTGCAAATTGGCATATTTTATAAACTGGCCAACTTTACGACTGACTGATTTGAAACTAAATAACTTCAATAATTTTGATGGAGCACAGTTGAGTATTTCTCTCATGACTAGTTGATAAAAAATAATTTATCATTTTTTAAGCATATTGATACAGAGAAAGATGGAGAGGGAGAGAGAGATGGAGAAGGAGAGAGAGATGGAGAGAGGCAGAGAGAGAGAGAGAGAGAGAGAGAGAGAGAGAGAGAAAGACTGTGTTTATGACAATATTACTACTACTAGATATAGTCACAATATAGACAGAAATTATTTTATAGAAAAGTGTAATAAAGCGTTCATAGTTTAGATATAGCTGACATAACTTTCTCCGCAGAGAAGTTTTACTGATTTATGCTGTATTAGCTTACTAGTAGATTAAGACAGTGAGTCTGCTCGTACTAGCTGTGCTGTATACTTGTAAATCTTAGCCAGATCAGTGACAGAGTAGTATGTGTTGTATGTAAGGTATCGGAGTTGGTGGTCTAAATGTAGAAAGAAATGGGATAGACAGTTTCAGCTCAGTCCCTGGAGATGAATTGAGCAGTTTGTTTAATTCCCGTTGGTATTCGTAGAACGTTGAGCCAAACTGATTTAGACCGCTTGTAGTGTGTTTAGGCATAGATCTTTAATTGTGTTTTACTTTGTGTTTTTTATGTACGGAGTGGTTAGAGACCGTTTTCCACCCCTTTTCCCGATCCCGCCGCAACTTACGAATTTCTCGCAGTGCCATTGATTAGACTTTGATTATCGAGAAGCTGCTATTTGCATTTCTTCTGAAGCATGTTTGACTGTGCTTTGAGTGATTGGCGTGCTATGCTGTTTTGTTTGATCGCCTTTATGTTTGCTGAGTGACTCAGTTACAGCTCTGAAGCATTGATGCATGAATATTTTAATTTCTATCGCCAATGGCTGTATACTGGTTATACTTATAATATAACTGAAGTGTGATTATGTCAGTACAGTGTCGGTGAATTGTATCAGAGCTTTGCCAAGTGTAACTGAGTATTTTAACCAAATTAAAGCCGCTAAGTTTTATTTCTTTATATATTTTTTATATTTTTTATTAGGCACATCAAAGAGGTTGTGCAACTCTGTGAGGCAGATTCTCTATAAACAATTCATGCCACAAAATTACACTTAATACTGTCTAATATCAATTCTTAATGTCCTAAGAATTTTAATTAACTAAGTGTAAGGAACAATAAGGATTTAAAAATCAAATCAAAATTAAGGCCAAATGTTAATTCAATTTTGCAGTCACAATAACAAAGTTACATAATGAATACATATATTTACACATTAATATTATACATATCAATCACTAAGAGAAATATAATCATTAATCTTTATGTGTACGTTTATTTGTCATTTTGGGTTCCCACGGTTGAGATATATTTGCATTGTGTAACAACGTTAATGGTCTTGAGCTGCAAGCGTCTCGACTAATCCTCGTAAAATTATGCTTGTACTGAGTTAATGGATTCTTTCCCTTACACTGTACTGACTTAGCTGCCTGTTACGTAACATATTCTGTTGCCTGTAAGCTCTATTCTTTCTCATTTTCGTCACACTTATACCCGCTTTGACTAAACTTGTCTTAATCAATTGATCACTTATGCCTCTGTTGTTGGCTAAACTATTGATTAGAAATTTTGGTCATTAAAATAATGTTGTGTGGTTATTAACTACCAGGTCAACTGCCAAAATTATATCGCTCAGCCAATGACAGTGCTGTCCTTCAGGCTGATCGACCAATCAGCTTACTTTGTAAACAAAGCTTGAATATTATTTCTTAATCAGTGGTGTAACTAATCAACTGTGTAAAGGCCCGAAAAGAGGCGTGCAGCTATGCAGTACTTTATACAGCATTCAAGCTTGCAGAATATCAAATTGTGACTAATCAGTAGTTTACGAAACTGTTGAGGTTTAAACTTGTGATTATCTCACAAGTAAATATGACCATTAATGTTTTATTGTCCATATAGCAGATATGTATAGCTACACATGCCAATATGATGGCATACATAATTATGATATAAAAGTAACTGCTAATCACCAATCCACTATCTTTGGTCTATTTGTTTGTTTAAATGTGTTTATAAACATTTGTACCGTTTTTTGTTTATTCTTGCATCTTTAGATTACTAACTATAATTGATCAAACCAAATGGTTCTTACTTCTCAATGATTGTAAAGTTACAATATTTTTGCTGATTTAGTTGTATATATTGCTAGGCTCTCTGTCCTTTGAATGTATGCTTCTTCTGCTGCTGTTGTTGTTGTAAATTAGATATACATGTATATGGAGAACGAGTTTTTAATAATTTAGTTGCCAGAATTCAAACAGTAATTTCCGAATATAACAAATATATTTGAAAACAGACATGTATCTTTAAACGATTTGTTGTACGTAATGAGGCAATTTTCTAATAATTAATTGATTATATAAATATTTTTGATGTGAGCTTTCTTTTTTGATAGAAAATAATAAAAACAAGTAAATCAATAAAGTAACTATAATTGCATGCATTTTGTACAAGAAATCTTTAAAAGTACTGAACTCCTCTAAAAGTCATTCTTCTTCGTAAATCTGCACTCTAATCACTGATCATAATTATATCATGACTGCACTCTAATCACTGATCATAATTATATCATGACTGCACTCTAATCACTGATCTTAATTATATCATGACTGCACTCTAATCACTGATCTTAATTATATCATAACTGCACTCTAATCACTGATCTTAATTATATCATGACTGCACTCTAATCACTGATCTTAATTATATCATAACTGCACTCTAATCACTGATCTTATTTATATCATGACTGCACTCTAATCACTGATCTTAATTATATCATGACTGCACTTTAATCACTGATCTTAATTATATCATGACTGCACTTTAATCACTGATCTTAATTATATCATGACTGCACTCTAATCACTGATCTTATTTATATCATGACTGCACTTTAATCACTGATCTTAATTATATCATGACTGCACTTTAATTTGGTATATAGCGTTGCGAAAGAAACTGCTTTTGAGGTGGTTTCCATTTACCCTTCTCATTTCTTGCTTAGTTGCCTAGCGTGACAAGTGCAGTTTACAGTTAGTTTTTCTTCTGTAGCCCAGCAACCAGGAAATATATTTGATATATTGGCAGTTTTATACGATTTTTAGAGCATTCTGTAATTTAGAGAAGCTATTCTGTAGTTACGATTTATGCCCTATAATCTTACCATTTGTTAAAATTTTTAGAATGAATTTGGCAATGTTCTTGAAATGAGATTTTGCTTCATCACTTATAATAGTGCATTTCTTAAATTTCTAAAAGAAATATAAATTGATATATAAAATGCTGTAGTATTTTTACTAATATCTTAAGGATATCAATGTAGATTTGCTTCTAGCTTGATTTTAGGCTAGTTTTAGTTTAGTTTTCTTTCACTAACTTGTAGTTCGAGAATCTTTGCGTCGGATCGATGACTTGCATTGATTATGTGTATGATCATTTCATCTATGTTACGTCTGCTATAATAATCAGTCGAGCAGTCAAGGATTTACTGTCCGGTTTTTAATCCGATTTTAGTGTCTAAGGCGTCTCTAGATATTTACTGCGCTGCAGGCAACAGATAATCTGCTATTGTTGTCGGCTTTCGCAATTCTGAGCTTTTACGACTGGATGGTTTGGATATACATGTACAGTGCTGCTGGGCCATTCTTAACAGCGCATTAAAGATATTGACAGATTGGTTGGTTGATTTATTGAAGAACATGCAGATACATAGAAAGTTTGAAAATTGACTGTAAAAATAAGTTTTCTGTGTTGTAAATTTCAATATGAAGAATTTAAAGTTGTAGCTTGAGGTTTTTTTTAGGCCTTTGAGCATTTGCATAATAAATCTCCATACTTTTCCATGAATGTCAGACTAGACATTTTTTTGAAGTCACAGAACAAACCTTAGCAAGAAGAATCGTAGAGCCTAGTAGTCAGTAGCTGATTAATTTAAAATTTGGCTAAATGTTTGCAATTAGAAGTGTTTTCCTAATAGATTTTTTCGTAATCTCATTAGTGTATTATCAAAGATAGCTTCATGCAGCCATTTCCTGATTGTAGACCCATTTATCATTTCGTGTTAAATCAATCGGCAATTTGACCCTGTTAGAAAGGTCTGCCGTTATGCCATTTAGACTGAAATGTTTTTACAAGATAAACTTAATATCGTTCTCTTGTGTTAATGAATTACTAATGCTGCCACTGTTATTGTAGAATTCTGCTGATGGTTATGTTGCAGCCAAGCAAGCCGCTGAGACTAACGCCTGGGCTGCCTACTATGCACAGTACTATACACAATTGGCTGGGGCCCAGCAGCCAAACTCTATAGCAGCTGTAGCAGCGTCGCTGCAGCAACAGGTACAGCAGCAGCAGCAACAGCAGCAGTACGGCACGTTGCTTCCTCGTTCTACTGTCACGCCGCAGCCGTGTGAGTAAATCTCTACTAGTGGATGCTTTAGGTAATTAAATGGCTGGAGTCGTGGGAGACAAGCAAGTAAAACTATTGAAGCCATGATTTATTAATTCAAGCCATAATTTACTAATTCAAGCCATAATTTATTAATTTAAGCCATAATTTATTAATTCAAGCCATAATTTATTAATTCAAGCCATAATTTATTAATTCAACCCATAATTTATTAATTCAACCCATAATTTATTAATTCAAGCCATAATTAATTTATTAATTCGGCAGTTGTATTGTGGTCTTGTTAAAGGCAGATTCTTGATGGTAATACCAATTGGTGGCTGAGCGTACTGGGTACTGGCTGAGTTGTTAGCACGCTAGCCTTATAAGAAAGAGGTCGTGGGTTTTGAAAACCCACTGGGCCGTTGTGTTTGGTAGAGTCAACACTAGGTGAACAGGGACTAGCGTTAAACTGAAAGTTATTTATTAATGATGGGGTGCTAATTTTGTGAACTTGATAAGGTACTATTGTTTTAAAGCAACGAGTTGATATTTCTGTACAAAGGATTAAATTCTTAGTGATTGATTGATTGCTTAAATAAAATTTATGTTAATACTGACGTTTATTTAGTTTAATGTTTTTCCTATAGTGGATAAATAACAAATTTTTTAGCTGATGTGCATTCATAAATTCTGATCTTGTTGTATTTAGCTCTTGCGGGGCTGACAGCAGCTGTGCAGCAGCCAGCAGCTCAGCAGACAAACTTAGCTGCTGCAGCTGGTATGGGTGTGGCTGGTGCGACAGATTACACAGCTGCTTGGGCTGACTACTACAGACAACAGGGGCTGCATCAGCAGGCTCAGGCCATACTCATGCAGTCTGCAGCTGCTGGGCTAGGCCTGCAGCAGCAGCCACAGTAGCTGCTAGGTCTCTAGCAGCAGCAGCCCTAGACATGCAGGAACAGCCTCAGCAGCTGCTAGGCCTTGGTAGCTGCTAGGCCTCAGCAGTTGCTAGGCCTCAGCAGTTGCTAGGCCTCAGCAGTTGCTAGGCCTCAGCAGCTGCTAGGCCTCAGCAGCTGCTAGGCCTCTGTAGCTGCTGGGTCTCAATAGCTGCTAGGCATGCAGTAGCAGCAGCCATATTTTTACAACAGCAGAGAAGTCTTTTTGACTGATTAAGCCGACAGTTGCAGTATAACTAGGCCTGCGTCAGTAGTGCCGCGGAAAAGCCTGGCTACCTTCTTCAGTCTATATCAACAAACGTTTAACTAAGATATCTGTACCAATGATGGAAGAATGCTAACTGGCAGATGTCTTGAAGAATTAAATTCTGTCAATGCAAAATAAAGTTATTTCTCATGATATCTTTCTGTTTGCTTAGGATAATGATATCATTAAATGAAAATATTTAAGTATTTTAGAGGTCTATTCTTATCCCGACCCTAGTTCAACTAGGATTTAAGGGAAGATAATGATGATGATTTAAAGTGTTTTAGAGATGTTAATTGAGTGGCTACTGTGCTTTTGGTGTCATAAAACTATATGTATCAAATAAGTTAATGCTTTATAAAGGAAAATTATATGAAATAAAACCCTACAGCACTGAATGTATAATTTGATAAAAGTATCTTGCTAGCAGTTGTTTAATATTTCTGAGATGAAGCTATATGGGCTGTGCTAAAGGCCGTGGGACTATATTTTTATGTTGTAAGTCTGTCACTATTTCGACTATAGTATGTTGTGTATTACTACTCCCGTTGTTGTGTGTTAGTGCAAGTACTTTTAGTTAGTTTGTTGAGAAGGAAAATTTTACGATAAATAACAAAGGGCATATACCCACACCCGTGTAAATAAATACTAGTGTTTCTTTTAACTGATTGAGCTGTTTTATTTTGCCATTTCTTTAATCCGTTTCATTTTGTTTGTGAAATGCAATGCTGAGTCGATTGCAGCTAAAGTTTTACTAATTTTCATGTTTTTGTTTTGGATTAGTTCAGTGCTTTAATCTTCGCCCCTATTCATCGTTGTATATCTATGCTTATAAGATACACTGAACATGTAATTGATCTATGCGAAATGGTTTCACTTTGATAGTGATTTTGATTATCGCCGCCTCGTCATTGTAGAACCCGTTTAATTCTGTTTTGCACTGTTTATGGCAGACTTCTGCAATTTTTGTTTGCATTAATTTGTAGACTGTTAGGTAAAGATATAAAAGTGTATTTGCAGGCGAGCCTGCTTTTGCTTCTACATTTGACTTGTTATTACTAAAACTCTGTAATGGTATGTGTCTAGTTTTCTTTGGTCAGAATAGAATGATCGTCAGCGATTATTTAGAGCTAATGTTCGCTACATAGATAAATTATATTGTATTGCTACTACTTCATTTGGTCGCTTGTCCGTTGATTGTAAACCTTATTTTCTCGATAGTTTTTCAATAATCGCTCGTTAATGGTTCAATTATAACTGTGTTTGTTGTTTGATTGTAAGTTAATTTGAAATGATTTTTGTTAAACTGTATTCTAACTACAACTGTATTATGGGTACTATTCACTGATGTGTCATACTGTTTGCTTGTATATGTATGTATAGTTTATCTATTTGCACTATGCGCTAATGCTACTACATTTTCAACTGCCCTTTCAGTTTGATATAAATTCAAACTTGTATTTGCTTGCGGAATTCTTGTGTATTGATTCACATTTATAATTGTATAATTGGCGTCTAATAGCAGCATTGAGGCAATTATACCGTATTATTTTCTCTGTCAATATACATAAATATGTGTATATTAAAATCACATTGTGTGTTTAATGCTAATATATTGTTGTTGTTGTTAGCCTACGGTTTCTAAAACATGTTTAAAATTGTATGAGCACATAATTGTATCTCTTCTGTATTCTTTGTATGTGTACTTGTATCAGTCTTGATATGTGGACACTTGTTATGTTCTATTCTAGATATACGCTGTATCTTCTTTACTCGCACTATTATAACACGCACATTATCTGTACCTATGTTTGCGAATGTATTGATGTTACGATTTTTATAGAAATATTTACTGATATGTTTGCTCGCATCATTTCACTGTAGGTATCAGTAGATCCTGATAACACTGGCAACAGAAAACTCTAATAATTGTTAAATTCATCTGCTCTTCCCTGGTAGTCTATATCTTGAGCTGATGCCTACAATTTGTCTGTTAGATTGTCGGCACTGTATATATACAGTGCACTTTGCACTGTAGTAGGAATACACTCGTGTTTCAAATCATGTATGCGTGACTATTTTGCTATTCGATTATGTACATGTATCGCTTATATGTATGTATAGGGAGTACACCTGAAGTTGCGCATTCTTTTGCTAGTTGTATGTGTGCTTTTCTCTTGTCAATCCTAGCTCTGCTATTTCAACAGTCTATCCTGTTTATCGAACTAAAAGTTTTAATCTTTTTCGTAACTTAACATTGACATTATCTGATTACTTTAGTGTACATTGGAATTCAGACATTGTTGTAGAATATTTTCGCAAGTATTACGATTAATTCTTTTTTATAGCCAGTGGTGACCGACAGACACAGGGCGAATGTTAAGAGTTTTTACGTTATGGTAGTTGGACAGAACTACAGACTGTATTAATGCGATATATATATACTACTAGTAGCATCATATCTAAAGGAATTTTCCATCAGTCTCAGTTTTAAGTTGTTCATTTAATTTTTAACTAACTTTTATAAGTTGGAAGATTTAGTATAATTTTTGTTAATGACGTTTATGGATATAAGAAGTTGTTAAGAATTATTAGTGTGTGTGTGTGAGTGTGACTTTTATGACTGGACTATTTGCAGCAGTTTTTAAGCCTATTAAATTTTCGTAGAAATAACGGTATTGATTGCATCACCTATGGTTGGTGTGCATCTTCGTTGATTCATTAATTGGTTGATATATCTCTCGCCGTATGAAGCATTATTATGTGTATGGTCAATCTGTGATAGATCTAAACTAAACGTATTGTATTTGCAATGCTTTGCAATGGATAACTTAACTAGATACGTCGTCATTTTGTAATGTTAAAATAATATGTCGTACATGCAAATATTAACTTTAATTTTGTACTTGTTATTCCTATGATGATTTGTAATTGTATTAGATTCTGATATATATAAGCACCTATGAAAGGACTGTTTCAATCTTTTCTCGATGCCTGTACAAGCTCTTGTAATTTCTGTTGCCTGTCGCTGTTTCTCTCTTCATTACTTTTTATTTTGCTGTTTTTGTTTTCTTCTATTTTGAAGATTTTCTGAAGAATAAAAATGAATACAGTCAACACTGAAATTAGGCTCTGCTGCTATTCGTTGAGAAGTCAATTTCTTTCGGATGTAATACTACAAATGGTTAATTCATTTCATTTTTGTATTATTCCTTAAAGTCCATGCTCATTTGCTATTCTAACTTTTTTAAGCTGAAGGGATCTATATTTTTATGTATTATTTAGTCATCAAGTTCTATCTAGGTGTATTTTAATATATCTAGTATTAGTAGTTGAAACCTTTTTTTAAATATTTGGTTTTATTTATATAAAATGCTGAAATTATATGATTAAATATTCTTGCTGAATATTTGCTCTCTTTCTACTCCCCTTCTCTTATTTATCATAATTTACGCTGTATTAAATGTTAATACCTTCTGGTGTTTTTGCTATTTTCTTACTGGTATGTTCTACTGTGCGTTGTACAGAAATAGTATATAGAACATATAGCATAGTTGATCATCTTGGTTATTAATGGAGTATATCATACTGTCTGCTCACTCTCTGATTAACTAGTGTACATGTATAGATATGCATTATACATGTATATAAATATTTGATTAATGATGTGCATTTATATCTAATGCGTGTTTATGAATATTATATGCATACAAATTGTATAAATTGTTGTGGATGTGTCTGATTGTTGTATATTAAATGCATGTAGTATATATATATATATATTATAAGGTAATTATGGTGTAAAGATTGTGTGGCACTCCTAGGCCGTTCTATGTTGATATTTAAGATGTGTGCAACATTATACTGGTTATTTCTCTATATATCTCTATCTGATTGGACAGTTTACCGAAGCTTTGCTATATATCTGTATAGATAACGGATGGGTTTGGTTAATATTACACACGGTGTGTTTTTGCTGTTTCTTTTTATGTTTCATTTTATTCACAAATAAAAAAGTCGCTATAGTATGCCCTTAAGTATTTTCTGTAGTTAGATTTATTTATTTTTTGACTTACTTCGGTGAGTAGGCCTACATGAGCAACTTTTGTGCCTTGCAACTTACAGTTTGGCAGTTCTATCTAGGTGGTATGTTTGTTGTTTAATCCTGGTTCTTCTTGGCTTGCTGGTATAGTTGCACTTGCTGTGAAAATGGTTGTGTGTCCTTTGGAGGCACATGTTATATAGCTATTTCACTGGTCTCTTTCCTCCATTCTCTCGTCATATCTGCGCCCTCTAGCACTCACTAATTAGTTTTCATTCCTCTGTGAGTCTGTGATTCTCTATGTGCAGTTTACCTTGACACTTGAGAATGATTCAAGAAACTGTTCCGTCAAATTTTGGCTGTAAATGTTACTGATGACGTGGACTGAAATTGTTACGTGGACTACCAACTACTTCACTAAGATAATTACTTACGGCAAGTATCTAAATAATATTTTATTAATATCCGATATATCAGCTAGTAAGCCTTAATTATTATAATAATTAACGAATTTGTATTGAATGCGATTTCTTTTCATTGTTTTCCAAATGGTTCAAGGTGCATATTTCTATTTGTCCATTTTCAGCTCAATAATGAGTACTCCACCAATTTACAAATTGAGTTTATGCGATATACCTAAACTATACATTAGTGTAGCTTTTAGTTTTGAGAATATTATGTTTTCTGAGGTGATTTCTCGTTTGCAATACTCCTTCCTTATTGCTTGTATGTCGACATGTGTAGTGTACACTAATACATGCGACTCGAGCTCAACGTGTGAGACATAATAACAAAATAGATTCGAGATATTTAGTAGCCCTATTAACTCTATGACCTAAATCCACACAGTATATTATCACAGTGATCAATAATCTATTGATCAACTCGGTCTTAATGAAATCTGCAGTCCTTTGACTGGCTACAAAGATTTGAAGACTCAGCGCTAAATACTCTATCTTGTGCTCATTTTATTCATTATCCAAGTTTGTGCAACATAAGTTACTACTGAAAGGTTAGAGCCTTTCCCAGTCTGATTTTCATGTTTTGATTTACTTCGTTTTTTATCCTACGTCCTCTAATTTAGTTTCAGCTGCTTTTCCTAAAGTTATTCTTGTACTTTCAGAGAAGCACTCATCTTTCTTTGCTATTGTAGCCTCTAAGTAAAACGAAGGACTTCATTCAAGCATCTCTCATTAAACGTCAAATGAGTTTATTTCTCCAGTAGACGTAATCTGTGTTTTCTGGATAATCAAATATGGTTCCGCTTTCTTGCTTTCGATACATATCGTCTCCCTATCATCGTCTTCTTTCTTGTCCATTGTCTGTCGTCAACGTTATGTCATCGGATTATTCTAGTAAAGCTTTAACAACTACTTGTTGATCAATATTATAATATTATAATATGTTAGATGAGATGCTCTGGTACTTCTGGAGATCTTAGGATACGCCATATTTATGCATGATCTCACACGGTCAAAAGCCTTGCTGTAATCACTAAAGCAGTAGCAAACGTCTCGATTATATTCTAGCAAATTATCCATCGTATATTGGAAATGTGTTTATGCACATTTGGAGGCGCATAGACACACATACAATGAGGAGTGTTCATACACATTTAGAGGCACATGCACTCATACTATCAGAAGTACTCACAATTAGAGGCACAAGGACACGCACGTACAATCAGAAGTATTCACACACATATAGAGGCACATAGACACACATACAATCAGAAGTACTCGCACACATTTAGAGGCACATAGACACACAAGCAATTAGAAGTGTTCATGCACATTTAGAGGCACATAGACACACAAACTATCAGAAGTACTCACACACATTTGGAGCACATAGACAAACATACAATCAGAAGTGCTCACACACATTTAGAGGCAAATGCATGTAGACCCACATACAATTAGAAGTATTCATACACATTTAGAGACACATAAACACACATACAATCAGAAGTGTTCATACTTTCGTGCAATATTTACAGATGCATTCATATGCGAGAAGGATAAAATTTAAATAAAATATCTTTAAAATTTTGTCTCAAATATCAGACCTTAGTAAGTTAAACATGTTGATAGAGGGAGAGCTCTTTCATCAACTCGAAATATAATTGTGATCAACAACGTCTAGCTTGAACTTGTCGCTTATAATATGAACGCAGAATGTATGCTTGTTAGTGATCATACCTTGATAAACACCTAACCTTACACGAACACGTAACTAAAACTTCGCAAGCATGTTTCTTTCATATCCGATATCTTCGTGGAATACGTCCATATTTGTCACGTGAGACAGCTGCTACAATTGATGCTGCTCTTGTACTTTGGACTACTGCAATTCCCTGTTTTTAAATCTCCCTGTCTGTGAGATAAATCGATTGCAGTTTGTTAAGAATTCTCTTGCGCGAGCAATTTTTTGTAGTTCCAAGTACTCACATGTTACGCCCATTTTAAAGTCCTTGCACTGGCTAAAGATTAAAGAGCGTATCATTTACAAAACAGCTTCGTTAACCTGTAAGTCCATCACCATCCCTGGACAAATTTGTATGTCTCATTTGATTAAATTGATGCAGCCTGCTGTTACTCGGTCTTCTAAATTAATTACTCTTGTGAGACCTAGCTTACCTTCGCGCTCTAAGCCATCTAATCGTTTTTTCCAGCATGCTGCACCGCAGATCTGGAATTCTCTTCCACCCAATCTTCGAAAATCTTCATTTGAAGCACATCGGCCTCTGCTTTCCTATGAGCATTTCCATAGGGAGTTAAAGACCTATCTTTTCCATCTGTCTTTTCCTTCCAGTGACCATGAGCAGCGACCTGCGCCTAAACCTCCTTTTCTTTAATTCCCTTTACTTTGGACTGATTATCTGAATTTTGGAATATGCACCGTTTTGGACCTTCTTTTTCCTCGCCGGCTTGATTTTGTCTCAATAGTGCTCGATGTTGTCATTGATGACTGTAGCACTCTAATTGTTATTATTATTATTATTATTATTATTATGTTATATTATTATTATTATTGTACGTATGCAATGGACAAGAGGAAATATAGAAACATCGATTCGTCACCAATTAGCGAATAGTAACAATTACACAAAGCTGACACCGGAAGTAATAATGGCAGTATATGAGAACCGTGAGACTTGCTTGTAGAGTCTCTACCTGCGCATGAGTAGTGTACCACTAGTGTACCTAAAATTAGATAAAACTGGCCACACAAGTGCAAGCTTTCATTAGTTTGATGTAGCAACATGAGCGAGAACGACTATGCAATCCTGCTTTTAAAGATTTCTTATATAATGCTAACATTCCGTACTCCCACACATCTCTTTGTAATAGTGAAATTGGTAACATCGTTTAATTAAACTACGTGCGTATATATAATAACCGTATTTCTAAGAATATATAAAGAAATAATGACGATTTAACGACCATTTTCTCATCCCAGGATACAGATGGTAGGGACATCACCACCGCACACATCACTGCCGCACACATCACTACATCACACATCACTACAGCACACATCACTACAGCACACATCACTACAGCACACATCACTACATCACACATCACTACAGCACACATCACTACAGCACACATCACTACAGCGCACATCACTACAGCACACATCACTACAGCACACATCACTGCAGCACACATCACTGCATCACACATCATTACAGCACACATCACTACAACACACATCACTACAGCACACATCACTACAGCATACATCACTACATCACTACAGCACACATCACTTTAACACATCTTTCCTATGAGCAGTTCCATAAGCAGTTGAGGACCTATCTTTCCATCTCTCTTTTCCATTCAGTGTCCATGAGCAGCGACCTGCGCCTAAACCACCTTTTCTTTAACTCCCTCTGCTTTGGACTGAATTTCTGGATTTTGGAATTTGCACTGTTTTTGGACCTTCTTATTTTTGCTCGCCGGCTTGATTTTGTCTCAATAGTGCTCGATGTTGGCATTGATGACTGTAGCGCTCTATTTGTTGTTGTTATTATTATTATTATTATTAATCACTACAGCACACGCATCACATATCACTACAGCACACATCACTACAGCACACATCACTACATTACACATCACTACAGCACACATCACTACAGCACACATCACTACAGCACACATCACTACAGCACACATCACTACAGCACACATCACTACAGCACACATCATTACAACACACATCACTACATCACACATCACTACAGCACACATCACCGCAGCACACATCACTACATCACACATCACTGCAGCACACATCACTGCAGCACACATCACTACAGCACACATCACTACAGCACACACATCACATATCACTACAGCACACATCACTACAGCACACATCACTACAGCACACATCACTACATTACACATCACTACATTACACATCACTACAGCACACATCACTACAGCACACATCACTACAGCACACATCACTACAGCACACATCACCGCAGCACACATCACTACATCACACATCACTGCAGCACACATCACTGCAGCACACATCACTACAGCACACATCACTACAGCACACATCATTTCAGCACACATCACTACATCACTACAGCACACATCACTACATCACACATCACTACATCACACAGCATACAGCACACATCACTACAGCACACATCATCGCAGCCCACACAGAGTTTGTCATAAATCTAGCAAAGGCAACCATTATGAGGCCTAAAATTCATGTAGTGTATGGAGAAAATGATGAAAACTACAAAATACAGAAACTGAGCAAGTAAGTCTGCAGCCCTTCAGCTTTATTAAGCATGCGGTATGTCACGTTTGTATCCGTATAAACAAAAACATCGTAACGTCATTTAATTCATCCATTATATATCAGCACATCTGCAAGAGTTCCCACTTGCCGTGTCTCTGAATTTTGACACTGTACGACTGCGCAGCTTTGTTAAACAATGCGAAGAATTTATTGATTCTATTCACAAATCATATGAGAAATACAACAGGTAAATACAATAATCAGTGTAAAAACTGAATGTCACACTTCATACCGAAAATTATTTTGCTGCATTTAGCGACACCCTGAGACAACAGAAAACTCTTAATTCTTATTACACTTATAACCATCTATCTGTTACCGATTCTCTAAAATGCATTTCAAATTTTCCGAGTCTAACTAATATTTCCATCCTCTTCGGCTTTGTTTATATCATAGTAATAATTCGAAATTATTTGATGAAATATGAAATTATGAGAAAATAGGATGAAATTATGTTGAACATTGTCACTCCTTTATAATATAGTTTTAATATTTCTAAAGGCCCAAAGTGTTGAGCATCGGTCCACAAAGTTTGAAATGTTGATAGTGAAAACTTTTATTCCGAGGTTAATGATATCCGCTGTTTAAGCCAAGCTTATTAATTATCGGCATTACACAGCGTATGCATCTTCACGTCTGAATCTAATTGTTTCTTCAGATAAGTAGGCTAATAGTGAAAGCTAGCTTATCTTTTCCAGCTATCCTCAAACTCCCAAGATCGCTTCGATACGATCACAAATCCTGCAAAAACTGAATATCGATATTTCATATTTCATCGTTCATCTCAATTTTCTGTTCTCCGGAGCCCATTGCAAGAGAAGTTACTCAAGTTACTTCTGGGCTGTTTTCGGTAGGCCCTAATACATGCCCTAAACAGAATCACCAGGATACTGTTCAAGTTCGCCACGTGAACAGAATTCTGGTCCAGAATAAACACCTCTGCGTCTGAAGATATTCTTAAATTACTCTGACGTCATCATGATATAATCGATTCCAAACAACGACCGGCTAAAAGATAATCGGTGAAATCCTAGATGAACCTGTCAAAGAAAGAGTTCTTTAGGTCTAGTAGATAGGGGATTTTCTTTCCATCCTTTAATCCGTTTATTCAGCGTCACGTGATATGCACTACTGTGTCTACTTTGAATTCTCATGATCAGAGATTCTTTCAGAGAATAAAGTTATCGCAGACTGCAAACGATTCTACTGTAGACTGTCAATTATAGGTATCGACTAATTCTTTCGTTTTAGTCTGTCTATATCCCTTCTCTGACAATTTGATGCACGACAGCTTTTTCAAGGTAAAAATTCTTGCAGGCTCTATTGTTTATGCATAGGCTACTTTTTAAATTAAATACAATTACGCGAAAAATTAAATTACCTCAGAAACCGTTACACTAGTACTAATAATTTTACAAGCGTCAATAACTCCAACCACCTCTTTCCCTCTTTTCCTATATCTATCCAATTTAATTTTTGATTAGTTGCCATTCATTGAAGTTCCAACCTAGGGAGTCCTGCTATTTATCCAGTAACTCTTAAATTAGTTAGTCTAATGGCGTATTGCGACATTCTGAATATTAATTAAACAATTTGTTATAAAAGTTTGGAGTAGAATATATTCATTTCTCTGAAGTTCTACGAAGAATTAAATATAGGTAACTTAAAACTAGTAAACTTCTTGTCTAGGAGGTATAACTGTGACTCTGTGACAAAGACAGCACTAGGTTCGAACGTTGCATCCGCCGATCTGCCTTTCGACAACTTACCGATGTGCTACCGAGTCATGAGCCTGTCCGTAACAATACCTTCAAAATAGGAAAAATGTGCTTTCGAATAGGATAGCTCAAAACAGTTAGTGCTGCAATCATCCATATAAAGTCGAGCAAAATTAAGACAAAACCAGGCCAGTGAGCAAAAAAAGGGACCAAAACGGTGTAACAAAATTAACTGTGTCTGTAAGATTTCTGCTTTAGTCGCCTCGTACGTATAAAGACAGTTGTTGCAAGTCCGCTATCAAGTATAACACACGCCTTCAAGAGCCCCTGACTAAATGTGACAAGTGGTCTAATCCTGCAGTCTCGTCCGATTAAAAGGTCGCAGCAATTCTTATCTAGAAGCGATTTTTGGATTGCTTAGCAAGGTCGCAGAGACTGCATATCATAACAATTATCTCATAAAGCTGCCAGGTATGGGTTCTCCGTGTAACAAACCTGACGTTATGAACCGTTGCCACTTGATCATGCGGACTCCTAATGAATGTTTGTAGTATATGATTGGTTTCCGACCATGAACACGTAATTTATTCGAGTAAAGTTCACTGCGTTTATTTCATCGTAAACGTTGTTCCTCCTTCTAATTTTCTGAAAAAAGAGCGGACGGTTCATAATGTATGAATATGTGCATATTTATACTTATGTATAGAATTCTAACCGTGTCGTGTCCGGTAGACTGAAGAATAGACCAACCTTCACTGCAAATGTCTCAAGAGGCGACTTCATAAGAACTGAGTAAGTAACGTCAAAGTTCAGTTTGTGGTTGATCTAATCTTCAGTAGTCCGGATATTACAAGAACAGTCTAAGTATTAAGAATCAGCTGCTTTATGTATGAATTGCTTTATTCCAATGTAAAGTTAACTCACTGCACAATGACTGACTGATCCATCATCACAGTTTCAAATGCACGTAGGCCCTATAGAATAATAATAATACTAAATAAAAATAAAAATAAAAATAATAGTAATAATAATAATAATAATAGCAACAACAAATTGGTTGTTGGCTAATTCGACTTCCCAGAGTGTAGAGGAATTATTTTAATCGCTTCTTTTTAAACTTTTAATTAATTAAAGTCTTTTTTATCTTATTTTTTAGCACAGGAACCTTTGCAGCCCATGGCAATTAAATAATAATAAATAATAATAAAGGTTTAACGTCTGTTTCCTCATAGAAGGATGATGTCAGGGACGTCAATATTTGCAATATTTAGTATCATTGACAGATCGCGGTTGATGACTGTAGAGAGTGAAAGTAAACATCTGAAGGTCTGCATAGTCTTTAATAATAATAATAATAATAATAATAAAGATTTAACGTCCGTTTCCTCATCCAGGTATGATGTCAGGGACATCCCAACAGCACACATCACTACAACTAACAACTATTTAACAACTATTAGTTGGTCTATTAACCGAGCTATTGTTTTAAAACTCTCCGAAGTATGTCTAAACTTAAAAGTTAATGACTGAATATTGAAAATAAAAATAAAAAGTTAAGAACGTTAAGAAAATTAGACTTTAAGAGTTAGACTTAAAAAAGGAAAGTTAAAAAGAAAGAAAGTTTAAAAGAAAAAAAGAAAGTTTAAAAGAAAGTTAGACCTAAAGTTACACTGTTTAGTAAAATAACGACTAACATAAGTCACTTTATGACACTAGATGACAATCAGTTGACCGTCACTGCTGACGGTCTCTAAATCATTTAGAACAGTGTTATTGCGATCAAACTAGGCCTGGAGAATTCACTTAAGATTTTTACGTTGAATGATGACTATTTTCAGCGCTTGATACCTTGATTTTGCTCCAAAAATATCCAAATAGCTATTTCTAGACCTGGTGTAAGAAATAATGACGCTACTCAAGCTATCAATATCGTCTAAATGAATGACCCGTGCTGCTGAATTTGCATCTATGAGTCATAGAGTTTAAGCAAAAATAGCATCGTATCTTGTTTCTGTTTATTCATACTGTTTATATACATTAACCAAGATGAATTTCAAGTACTAATACTAATATTAATAAGTATATTGATATTAATACTAATAGCGATGCTGATACAGTTAATAAAATAAAAAATAAAATATTAACAATAGCACTACTGCTGCTGCTTCTGCTGCTGATGCTGATGCTGCTACTGCCACCACCACCATCATAATAATATAAAAATAATAATCTTTCTTTAATCTTATTTTAAATTTAAGGATTAATAATTAGATTAATAGAATCAGTTTAATATAAACATCAAGTGAAACTAGATGAAGCCACCAGGAAACATTTGCGGACGTTTAATTTAGTTGAAACACTATTTAGTAGAGCGAAGAGTTGAAATAGAGAAAATAACCCCTGTGAAATTTCTGACAGAAGCCTACTTTCATTTTGCAAACAATTTACTGCCTCGAGCTTTAGCGGTTCCATATAACTTCACGTTCTCGCTTAGCCAGGCAGAGGTTCAATAGTTTGTGTTCAATCTAGAAATTAAACCACAATGCTATTAACCTTTGACCTTTTATCCTAGCTAGTATTTAAAAGATAAAACATTTATATGACGAATTTAACTTTAGGCCTAACATTGCTTTTCTGTATAATTTCCGCAGCAAACACAATCCATCTTTCTATGACAAGGGGAAGTAATAATAAGGTTCTGAATGTATATTTTGATTCATTAAGACGCGTACTGCAAAAGACTAACATCCTTTTATTGTATCGAAGGCTGATTTAAAAAATTACCAACAATCCAAGCGATATTGAAAAACACATCATCAACGTCGTATCATCAGAAGAGAAAACAAACGTTAAACCTTCAGTTGTGTATAAGGTAATTGAATCACCCTATTTTATATTAACTAATTACACGTAGAGTTCGGTATATTGCAGGCTAATTAGCACATACTTGTCGGTGAAGCACTAGGGGAAAGGACCTTATTTGGACGGCTTAATGGACGTAACCTTTCGGATACATTACCTTCCATGTCAGCTATGGTAATGAGACTTTTTTCTAGGTATTTTGTTTTAGTTGTAAAGTTTGTTTGAAAAGCAACTGTACATATTATGATCTACAGACTGAGAATGATTTGTATGAACTGAGCAGAGATGACTAACGTAGATATTAAACTTAAAAGATGGTACATATAAGTGTCAATTTACTTAACTATTTTCTCTCTGAAAGCGATAAGCTAAAGCATACTCTATCTTACGCATTATTTTATCTTACTCATATGTTAGTGCATATGTTAGCGAATACGTTAGTGCTTACGTTAACGAGTACGTTAGCGGGTACGTTAGCTTGTACGTTAGCGCATACGTTAGAGCATAATTCGCAGAACATCTATTTTTATTTTAAGCTTAGTTTAAATTGAAGTAAATTTCTCATTTGAACCATTTAACTTAATTCTATATTTCTCAAACTAGCGCATAACTTGTTCAGATTTATGATCTGAAGTTTAATAAACGCTATTTTAATATAATAACTAATATGCATGCAAATACTGTCCAGTATATACTTGTACATGTACACGTATAATGCTTCGCTAAACACTCTCTACTATCATCCTCATCTTTCTTTAAATCCCAGTTCAACCAGGGTCGGGATACGAATAGCTAAATCCATTCGTTTACATTTTTGTGGCAATAAACTAAACACTCTCTCGTTTCAACATAAAATAAACCTAAAAGTCTACACAGCTACTCGGTGCTATCGCCAAATATTTCTAAATATTCTGTAGGAGAATCATTGAAAACATAATAAGTTTTTTGAGTTGAAGTTAAAGTCTAGTGTAAACTGAGACGAATTTAGAGTTTTCATATTTTGAGCTGTTTTTAAAGTGAGGGAGGAAGTATTGATCATGGACTCTTGCTTTAATCGTCCGCACACTTGTGAACGGCATGACTTCTAGGAGAGTTTGGTTTCAGGTATCACGTAATGCAACGTGAACACAAACTGTAGCAGAGAGTTTGGCCTTGTATCAGCAGAAAGATGAGTTTATATAAACATGACCAAAGATCATCTTCTGCTTAGAAGTCAAATGTCGGTCGATAAAATGGAGATAGCGCCAATCTCCTCAAGTGGCGTAAACTGCTCGGTCTATATTGAGCTTCAGGTAATGTTTTTTTTAAATTTTCTGCTTGAGAGGTCAAAGGAACATATTCCTAATGGCAACCTGCCTTCACCAACAGAAGAACTCCGCTTATCAGCAGGCTGATTTCTTTACAAGGGCCATGCTTTTATCGAGTCTTAAATTAGAAAGAATCTCACAAATATGGATGCTGAGACTATTTCCCTGTGACCTACTCAGTTCTTGCTTAGCCTTCTCTTTCGACACATGCTGATTACTGCTTATCTCTTCTCCAGGTTTCCTGACACAACGCGGGGAATAAATATCCTATAAATGCAATTTGACCAGTAATAAGCTATCTATTTTAGACTTATTTTCTCTATACTACGTAAATGACAAGTACATACCATGCCTATATAACTCTTTCAGCTGTATTCTCAGCTTTCTTTTAAAAAAAGTCCTAACATATTCAAAAATGGAGTATGATAAAAAAGCTATTGTACATATCTTAATTTACAGTTGTTGTTATAGTCGTTTTTCCTAGTGTTGTGTTTTGACCAGTAAAGACTTGGTCAACAGTAAAATATTTCTCATAATAGGTGACTAAACAAAGCTAGAGAAAGGATAAGGTAAACCACAACGAGGCAATGTTTTTAAAAAGCTAAAGACAACATTAAGCTGTGATTAATTAATAGCATCTGTGAGGTGAGTAAATGCTGATCAATTGTGTGCCCTTTAATCTGTAATAGACTGTTGGTAGAAATTTGTATCTTGAACCTTTCCGGTCTGGTTTGTCAGAGCACTAATAAATACTAAATAAATACTAAATAAATACTAAGTAAATATGCTTTGTAGAATCATTAGCTAATTTGACTTATGATCAGTGTCTCCGCTTCATAATTGGCTATAGTCAGTGGTTATAGGGGGGGGGGGGACGCAGGGGAGCTGTTTTCCCCTAGCTCTCAATTTTCTGAGGTCCGTTCCCCAGGTAGGGTGGCCCCTATTAAATACTAGAAGACTTATGAATATATTACTTGGGCCCGAAAAATTCTGACAGTTCCCCTAGCTCTAAATTCCTACTTTAACCACTGGCTATAAGATATAAATGTAGACTTGAGAGAGGAATCTGATGCCAATGAACTAGCCAATTGCGCGTGGGTACGATGCACTCTTGTATTTGTTTGAAGTTTACCTCAAGGCAAAGCACTTGACGAAAGAGATGCACAAACAAAAGCAATTAATGAATATTGAAACTAGGCTGGTCATAATTAATTGGTGCGTGCTAATTGCTTATATCCCCTATTAGCACGTGCGTGTGTTCTAAGTCAAGCCAATCAATTTGCACATAGTCGAGGGATGAGGGCAGGGTTTGGTATATAGTAGAGCTTGCAGCTCTGAATATTCAGGCCTTCGTTCAAAAATCAGGTAATTCAGCAATGAATATAGACCCCGCGGTGACGGAAGATTACGATGAATTAGGTGCTAGCCACATTAATAAGTTCAAAATACAACGATTAATTGGGAATAAACACGGAGTAAAGTGAAATCAGCGAAAGCTATGAGAAACGGAAGAGCAAATGGTGAATCTTTGTAAACATATAGCTTCTGCCATGTGTAATGTATATGTGTTTGTGTAATGTGTATGTGTTTGTGTAATGTGTATGTGTTTGTGTAATGTGTATGTGTTTGTGTAATGTGTATGTGTTTGTGTAATGTGTATGTGTTTGTGTAATGTGTATGTGTTTGTGTAATGTGTATGTGTTTGTGTAATGTATATGTGTTTGTGTAATGTGTATGTGTTTGTGTAATGTGTATGTGTTTGTGTAATGTGTATGTGTTTGTGTAATGTGTATGTGTTTGTGTAATGTGTATGTGTTTGTGTAATGTGTATGTGTTTGTGTAATGTGTATGTGTTTGTGTAATGTGTGTGACCAAAATTAATTATAAATAGTTCGAACACAAACAATCAGAATTAACAAATAGAGGTTCGATTAATCAGTAGGGCCGGAAACTGTTAAGCTCACGTAATCAATGATGTGAAAGTCACAATAAAAACGAACATATTTACACTGAATATGGGCCTACTCATTACTAAGAGATACTTATTATGTCGAAGGTGAGACATTTTATAGTAATTTTTATAGCTTCTCCGCTGCACCATCAGCCATGACAAATAATAACTATTTCATTCGCTTCTAACTTCACGCATTCACTGATGTCAGAATGGTAAGAAGAAGGTAGAAATTTTTCTAGATATCTCTGCTTCAAACAAGATATTGAAGCATAACCCGGTTAGCTTCTATAGGCCTGCGTAGAAAGAGAATTAGTAACTACACGTTCGCTGAGGAAATTAAAGAGGTAGTACGAGATCGAGGTGGTTTACACTCTTGTTATGAGATTGAGAAGAATTACTACTAAGATATTGTAAGATTTCTCTGAAATACTCCAGACCTTGAGAATGCATATTTCTGCATTTCCTCATCTCATTCTCTGTCCTATTTCTCGAAACTTATTTCGGCAGCATGTAGGTATTATTCGTGATATATTTGTCTTGAAAGCAGTATTAGATTAATTCAAGGGGGCTCATATAATTTACGTTGAACATCTAGTCTGGTGGGGAAAGTTTCTGATGTTATCTCTGAATGAAACAGAGGACGTCAGCGTGTTAGTTCATATCTTTACTACACTACTACATTAACTATTAGTATAAGGTTCGAATGGAAGGATATAGAGGCAGAGGCAGGCCGAGAATAGGACTGTTGGCTGATTTAATGATTGTATGTGGACATGAAGAGGAAAGCGGAAGACAGAGAAGCGTGGAGGCGTTATACACCTTGGACCTGCCAGTAGGCTGTGCACTAAGAGAGAGTTAGGGTTTGGACATCATGATGTTGTGAAAGCTCTACTTTAAATTGATTCTAATAAATATTAATGTATAAGCTTATGCATGTATACTAAGTATACTGCATTGTAAATGACTACTATATACGTACTGCAAAGTAAAGAGACTAAAGCTCTATACGGTATATTAAACGGCATATGTAAAGGCACTAAAGGCCCTAAACGGTACGTTAAGCTGTACGTGTTAAGGGACTAAATAAAGGCCCTGGACGGAACATTAACGGTGCATTTAAGGCATTTACGATTCTACGTTACGTTTGATATACCGTAGAGTAGTATTAAACTGAAATAATTGAAAAGTTGAAGAAATCACATAAAATTTAGACCATCGTTTATAAGGCGTACACACTATCAGCCTATATTAAAATCTATACATGAATACACATTACATAAACACATTGACACTGTTCTCAAGAAATTGTTGTACATTTATTTTTGAAGTCCGTCACTAGAAATTTATTTAGCGACATAGAAAATAATTACAATTGCTTGTAGATTTGTTAATGTTAAACAAGTTTCTTAGCAGGTTAAACTGCGTCATTTGAGCACAAATAAACGTCTTTAAAACAAACAAAATTGACTCGTATGTGTGATAGAATAATCAAATCTGAAGATAATATACTGCAGTATATTGTATATATATATTTCGTCAAACTGGTTTTAATCAGAGGTATTTTATTACAGGAGCTTGACATTTGTCTCGTCAGAAGGGTGCTTGATTTCATTTGCTAGATATAACCAAATTAATTAGGAACATGTAGCAAACTATCGACCTTAGACATTAAAGAATAACATGTAGGCCTACCTTGCAAATTTTTAATTTACATCAAATGTGGAATTAAAATGATTTAAATCTTGAAATTGCACCCGTGGGTGTGGCAGAGATACGGGTTGCAGTTACAGAAATGACCTGAAAGAAGAAACTGTTCCGCTTTGAAGATGAACGGCCTTCTGATAGATATATACTTTCTCATACCAATTATATCTTAGCAGTAGACAGGAAATATTATCCGAAAGTGAGTACTAAAGATTTCTAGATATTACCAATGAATTTTAATAATTGTATTATAATTAATTATGACAATCACAACTGCATACACGTTTAAATTTCAGTAAATTTTAATCAAATATTGAGACTCAGAAAAACCACCTATCTAAAACACTTCAATAATAGAATTTAATAAGAATTTTTATGTCATTTCTAATACTCTCAGTTGATCTTCATATAGTCAATATTCATGAACATCGTTCAATTAAATCTAAAGTCTATCTAACGCAATCAACACGTGTCATTGGTCGGGCGAGCACTGAAGTTGAACCATGAACCTAGTGATCGCCCCGACGGTCAACTAACAGAAAAGCTACCGGCTTAGGCTTCCGTTATAACCATGAGCATCACTACGAATCTCTTTGCTACTCCTAGTTGTTACTCGTGTACTGTTAAGTTTTAATTCGTTTAATTAATAACTTTATGTCAAGAATTTTTCAAGATTGTCATTACAAATGGAATGACATTTAAGATTTAGATATTTCTTATAAAGTTAGCGGCATCATTAATAGTATTCAATTTCAAGGATCATAACTTTGCGTAATATTTTCATAAAGATTCCACCAGGCACAGAGTTATTTAATCAAAATCGAGTCTCAGTATAGCTCGAAATGAGAGAGCCACCTATATAACATGACTTTGCTACAATTCAACGAATTTAAAAGTATTTACGTCCGTTGTAGAGCTCTATGAGTATTTAGAGAACTTGTTTCTTATCCAGACGCATCAGATGTTCTTTAAGAAAACAGAGTTATTAACTTCACAATTCGTCAATTCAAAAGTAGCAACTAAAATGCTATGAGCACTTTATTCAAGTGAAAATGAATCACCGGTACAGATGATGAGAGATCTCAACGCAATCCTCGCTGAGCCACAAAGTAACTAAAATAAAATAATCATAGTAAATAAAAATAATTAATGAATATTAGAATAAATAAAAATAAAATAATGATGCCTATATTACTAGTGAAACAATATACTTACAGTGAAACAATATAATTACAGTGAAACAATATAATCACAAGTGAAACAACTCCTTTTAGAGAAGTTTCAGAATGACTAGAATAGTTACGTGGAAGCTAGTTTACAGAATGACTAAAATAGTTAAATTCTATATATATACACGTGCATTCAGACCAAAATAGTTAAATTCTATATATATATATACATGTGTATTCAGACCAAAATAATTAAATATAAGAGCTACATGTTATATGCCAAAATAGAGAAATAGTTAAATAATGTAGTTTTTGTCTTTTTGTCAAATATTAGTTTCAAGTGTAGTACTTTTTTACTATTGTGACTAAGAAAATTTTTGATGCCATTTAGTAGTCAAGTCGTCAGAGAGCCTGCCTCTAAAGAGAATCCGTAGGTTGCGAGTGCGATACCCAACAGGTTTTATCTTTAACACGATTCTCATATTGAAAATGAAGATAGGAATAAATAAAGAGTAAAATGTACTGCATAGATATTTATCGCTCTACCGGTATGCCTTAAACCATTCTTCCATTATATCTTTGACAAAGTTTACAAATTTTACATGTATTATGCTCCTGAACCTTAATAATCATATAATCTATGATATCATCGTTGGTATTATCGTTGATATCATCGATCATTTACGGTCTAATATCATCCATGATATCATTGTATCTACGATAACATCTAGGCCTATTGTAGCAGCTATGAAAGTCTTATGCCGCTGCAATTCAATTTATTACTCAAATCGAAGTTAGCCGTCCACTATTTATTTCAATGAAACAAAGAGTATAAAGCTGGCGCTGTATCCGCAACTATATAGGCCTAATAACTACTAATTACATTTAATTATTTATGAAATTTTCAGGCTGGAAAAAAGCTGAAATGTTGGAAACTATGTAGATTGCACTTTCTCTGAAAAGTTGAACTTTTGAGAATTTCTCTACATAGGCGTTATATCCAAAGTTCTTCAGTAGAAAAATAGCTTTTGAATATTGCTCTATAAACGCTCTCCAGAATTAATCTCAGTAACAATATTAAGTAGACTAGCCACTTAACGTCGGTTTCTTCAGTATTTGTCTTTAAACACAGTTTCCAGGGTCGATCGCTTGTATGACCCACGAGCAACATTAGAGTTTGACAGGAACCTTCGCTGCTGCTGCAGCTGCTGCCTCTGCTGAACAAACAGCTGCTGCTGGCACCCAGCTCTTCTGCTCACCCTCCTCGTGACTGTAGCAGCTGTAGCAGCTGCTCCAGGCATCAGCGCGCAGGCCACAAACCTCTTCCACGTCTGCCGGAAGTGAACGTTCACGCAACTGTACAGAACGAAGTTAAAAGCAAAGTTGACGCTGACGAGAAGGTTTGTAACTGCGATTGCTAATCCAACGGATTCAGCGGATCCGGGACTTACGGTGTAGTAGTAGAAGTGGAGTATTTCTGACGGAGTGACCAGGAGAAGAAAGGCGCAGACGATTCCCACCAGAGTGGGAGTGATGCAGCTTCCGTAGGTCGTCGTACGCTTCACCAGCCCATCTCGTCGTATTCGCACTCGACGTGACGCTGGCGCCGCGCCCAGCGCTCGAATAAGATGTGCGTTACAGTAAGCGAGTATGGCGAACGGCAGTACGAAACCGAGTGAAGCTGAGATGGCCGTGAAAGTCCAACGTACGTCCCCATTACGAGCGAACATACCCTGATCTAGGAAGTAGTATCTGGTATCACCGGGAGGACAGATGTATTCGTGGACGGTGTGGGTCCAGTAGGCAGGAAGCTCCAGGGCAGTCCACACGAGGAAGGTGATGAGAACTGAGGCTCGGGTGAAGCAGACACAGCGCTCGTACTGAGATTTTATTGGCCAGCAGATGGCTGCGTATCGTCCCACAGCGAGTATAACAGTCAGCCAAGTACTCGTGCGCATCAGAGTGTTCTGAAAACCTACGCCGAGGACTTTTAGGTAGAGGATCGGCGAGAGGCTGGAGTAGACTGCCTGGTGTCCACTCAGAGTGGAGACAGCTGCTGTGCAGGCGCAGTAGAGAGTGTCTGAGAGCGCGAGGGCCAGCAGACCCGTGTGAGAGCAGCGCTCCATGCTGCAGCTCATTGTCGCCCTCATTCGTCTCCGAGTTAATACTAGTATGCTGCACAGGTTGCCCACCACCCCTAACATGCAAACCACCGGGTTGAGTATATTACTAATGTAGAAACGTAGTAGATCAGCCGTTTCGTTTGGCTGATAAACGTTTTCCACAGATGGATTAAGTTTAAGCGGCATCGATAGGGTGGACTGTTCCAGCTCAACTGGATCTTCTAGAAATGATATGGAAGATGGACCTGGAGCTATGTTCGATAGATTTAATGTCGGCCAGGAAGTCCCATCCTTGCTCGCCGTCGTCCAGTTGTTCAGGAGCTGGATAAGGACGTTGGCAGAGTTGGTCCGGGAGAAACGACTGTGAAGCTCGATGCATAAGGCTATTCTGTGATCCATATTGAAATTCAGATAATTTATGGATAACTGAAATTGCTCATTGTAATCCAACAGATAACATTTTACACTTCACAGGCGGTCTTGTGATTACTGCAGAGTTTCCTATATACATGAATCTGTAAGAAAATTAATGATATTTTGAGTAAAACGACAATAGAAAGTTCTTATTACACTTGTAACAATTTTTGTTGCAGTATAAGTAGGTACTCTATTCTACGTAAAGTATTCCTTGAAGAGCAGAGAGAAGGAGAGAGAGAGAAAGAGAGAGGGCGACTAATGAGCTTATTTATAACTAAAAACTATTAAGCTAATGAAAGGAGGACTCTTCTTAAAATTTGAGTAGACATATAATTTAAATATTTAAAAATATTGATAATCGTTTTTCATAAAGACAAGATATGAGTTTTAAATGTTAAATGTAGACATTTAAAAATAAAAATGGCATGTATCTCTAAATTTAGATATTCTATTTTTGAGTCTCATTGAAATTTTTAAGAACAATTCGTTTAAATATTTACATTTCTCTTGAGTTCAGAATTCTGAAATATCCTTGCCTGCGGTGTGTTTCGAAATTGATATAAATTAGGTTCGTTGTCGAGAAGAAGACTTGCGAAAAATTAAATTTATAAAATAAGTTTAGGCAACGATCATGCTGCATGACTCTGCAATTTGAATGGGTTCAATATAAAAGTGCTCAGAACTATAAAAGGTTCTCTTTCAGTCTCATAATACCTCAAATCTAAATTTATACTGCCATGCATTATTGTTACCGCACGAAACAACTGAAATAAATTTATTTTTAGATTGCTTGCTAGTTTTACAAACTAATGGCTAAATAAATCTGATATAATAGATATTGATATAATGACTACTTAAGGTTATATATTCCAAAAGTTCAGATTTTCAAAGTTTTTGGGAAATAAAATATCCTAATTGAATAGTAAAATATACCATATAGAGTCTTCTAGCAATAACAATATGGTATACTGAAAGATCCTATTTAAGCTTTTATTATCATTAAATAAACCTAATAATACAACATGTCCAATTGTGCGTATAACTCAGATTTTAAATTTTATGAAGTCGCAGGTGAGGCGTCAGTTTTTCATTTACAAAAACCCCATGTATCCACCTCATTATAAGCTTGCCATTTAAAAATTAATCTAAAATTTAATTAACGACAAATAACCTCTATTACTCGTAAATCAGAAACCAACATAAAATATCATCTAAGTGAATATATTTTTATCTGCTAAAACAATAATAGTTCACGTAACCGTATATTATGACACACGAACTATTATTTTGACCATGGCGTCCATAATCTATCTAGTTAAAAATCCGGTTTCATAAAAACTTTCAGACAATTTATTTCATCACTTTTTAATTATGTCTAGGACAATTCAAATTATACTCAACCGAATGAAATCTTTTAATGCTATTATATATGTGCCGAACATTTAGGAAAATATTAAATTGAACTCGTATTTCACGATTTCAGAAATATTATTTGTAAGAAGATTATGCTTGCAACCCAGTATCGTCAGCGAAAACGATCTTCCAGACTGCTTTACAAGCCTTTGGTGGTTTAACTAGAGAGAGGCAGTTAGTTTGGACAGTGTCCACATTTTTTGCTTACGCCCAAGCCTCCGGCACAATTGACGCAACCAGAAAAATGCTGGGGAGGGGGTGGGCTCAAAACGTTTAATTATTGCCCTATAGCTCAGCTCCTATAGTGGTCACACTGAATCGCATCCATTTATCCCCCCACCCTCCACTCATACCCGTACTTCAGTCAGGGGAAACCTAAAATAACTAAATTCTACATATGTTTTGGAAAAATTCAGTACGTAAATTTTTTCCATGTCTGAAAAAACAGCGGATTTGAACGAATTGTAAAAGTGACCTAATGTGGGCTGGGGAAGGGGGCTCGAGCCTCCCCCAATCAGGGCTGGTTGCGCCACTGCTCCGGGATGGAATTCACATTTTACTTACACCCTTTTTACTTAGCCTATATGCATGGATATATGTACTTAGATATTTTTACTTAGCCTGTATATATATGTAGAGTGGCTGAAGTGGAAATAGAAAGCTGGTGAAACGGTCTAAATTTTCGGGCCCCCTTTCCATTAAACAAGGCCTAAACCTAGTATATTAAATATTGGCCTCTAGAGGGGGAACGCACTTTAGTAAATTTAGAGCTAGTCGAACTGAGTTCCCCCGCTTCCCCCCCCCCTCCACTTTAACCACTGCTCTTACATATTTACTCATACAAATTTCCATAAATACAATGAAAATAATGTTTAAAAAAATCGACGGCCTAGGGGTGGCCCTGGGCGCCCCTCCTCTGGATCGACGTCTGGGGGCAGATTATAATACATTCTAGTTGCTAAAAATATAGTGAAATATTTTAAGAAGCTTGGATATTTCCTCAGTCTCTAAATTAGCTCAAACAGAATTTACATCATGCAGTCCTACGCAGTGAAGGTACGTCATACATGTAGACCCAAGATTCTACTGCATTTTGTTTCACTTGCGTTTTATACAGTATGTACAAGATACTGAAGAAAGCTCGTTAATATTCCTACATGTTTCTTAGAGGCGATTCATTTGATACTGTGGAAGGCAACTGAAAAGCACCCGTGTACTAGTACTATAGAGAGTCTAGTTACTACTGTATGATTATTAATTAACTTATAGTATATTACTATAAGTAAGAGATTAGGTATGTTAGATGATTTAAAGACCCACTCATATGTGGAAATGAAGAGGAAGGCGGAAGACAGAGAAGAGTGGAGGCGTTATATACCATGGACCTGCCAGTAGGCAGTGCACTAAGAGAGAGAGAGAGTATATTACTAACATTAGCAGTTATTTTCATTACATATCTTATCGACGTTAATTTTTATACTTACTTACTTGTAACTCTAAGGTGGAAGGTTTAAAATACGAATTACTTGTCTTGCCAGGGACACGTTTCCGTTCCACAGACAAGCTTTATCCGTTTCCTCTTCCAATGATGATTTTAGCGACGTCTTTTTGTAACATTTCATAAAAAATCTTTTCACCACAAGCGTTTATGAAACATAATGTTTTCTAAACGCTTGTGGTAAAAAGATTTTTATATTTTTCTCTTCAATATATTATATTGAAGTGAAATATGATATTCTTCAAGTTCCAGTGCTCTCTCCGTCACTGGCATGGTATTCGAGCAGGAAACTGACGTTAAACTAGGCATTAGCCTTACGTGTGTAAATGCTTTTCAAGATTAGCCCAGCAGACTGTCGCCTATAATTATGAATTAAACTTAAACCAGTGGCGTATTATAAAGGGGTTCATAGTTTATTCTAAAATATACGACTCATATCTAAAGTTAATAAAATATGAAGTCACTACAATCGGGCTACGAAACGGCCGTTAAATTAGCCTTTGTAAGCAACTTGAATTTAACTACCTATGGGGCAGACTCTCTAAATAAAATTAACATAAATTACCGTAATTATGAGGCTTCTCATAATTACGGTAATCACCTTATACCAGGTATGCGGTAGATGTAGGCTTACATATAACGCTGAAAAATATAGCTAGATATTCGTGTAGGCCCCCCATCGTCTATTTACGTACCACGAATGCTCGCAAGTAGTCCAGCTGAAAATTTTAACCTTTTGAATATTGGATATGTTACTTTTGCAATTCAGCTATCCTTCCTACCAGTTCCAAAGTCACCGTTGTAAGCCTAATGATTGCGAAAAATTTAAAGTTATTTGAAATCATAGGGACTATTCGTTCATAGATCAGTTGTGACTGGGGTAAAACAATTCTGAAAGTAAACCTGGACGTTCCCTCTCTCTCTCTCTCTTTCTCTCTCTCTCTCTCTCTCTCTTCTCATATATATATATATATATATATATATATATATATATATATATATATATATAGAGAGAGAGAGAGAGAGAGAGAGAGAGAAAGAGAGAGAGAGAGAGGGAACGTCCAGGTTTACTTTCAGAATTGTTTTACCCCAGTCACAACTGATCTATGAACGAATAGTCCCTATGATTTCAAATAACTTTAAATTTTTCGCAATCATTAGGCTTACAACGGTGACTTTGGAACTGGTAGGAAGGATAGCTGAATTGCAAAAGTAACATATCCAATATTCAAAAGGTTAAAATTTTCAGCTGGACTACTTGCGAGCATTCGTGGTACGTAAATAGACGATGGGGGGCCTACACGAATATCTAGCTATATTTTTCAGCGTTATATGTAAGCCTACATCTACCGCATACCTGGTATAAGGTGATTACCGTAATTATGAGAAGCCTCATAATTACGGTAATTTATGTTAATTTTATTTAGAGAGTCTGCCCCATAGGTAGTTAAATTCAAGTTGCTTACAAAGGCTAATTTAACGGCCGTTTCGTAGCCCGATTGTAGTGACTTCATATTTTATTAACTTTAGATATGAGTCGTATATTTTAGAATAAACTATGAACCCCTTTATAATACGCCACTGGTTTAAGTTTAATTCATAATTATAGGCGACAGTCTGCTGGGCTAATCTTGAAAAGCATTTACACACGTAAGGCTAATGCCTAGTTTAACGTCAGTTTCCTGCTCGAATACCATGCCAGTGACGGAGAGAGCACTGGAACTTGAAGAATATCATATTTCACTTCAATATAATATATTGAAGAGAAAAATATAAAAATCTTTTTACCACAAGCGTTTAGAAAACATTATGTTTCATAAACGCTTGTGGTGAAAAGATTTTTTATGAAATGTTACAAAAAGACGTCGCTAAAATCATCATTGGAAGAGGAAACGGATAAAGCTTGTCTGTGGAACGGAAACGTGTCCCTGGCAAGACAAGTAATTCGTATTTTAAACCTTCCACCTTAGAGTTACAAGTAAGTAAGTATAAAAATTAACGTCGATAAGATATGTAATGAAAATAACTGCTAATGTTAGTAATATACTCTCTCTCTCTCTTAGTGCACTGCCTACTGGCAGGTCCATGGTATATAACGCCTCCACTCTTCTCTGTCTTCCGCCTTCCTCTTCATTTCCACATATGAGTGGGTCTTTAAATCATCTAACATACCTAATCTCTTACTTATAGTAATATACTATAAGTTAATTAATAATCATACAGTAGTAACTAGACTCTCTATAGTACTAGTACACGGGTGCTTTTCAGTTGCCTTCCACAGTATCAAATGAATCGCCTCTAAGAAACATGTAGGAATATTAACGAGCTTTCTTCAGTATCTTGTACATACTGTATAAAACGCAAGTGAAACAAAATGCAGTAGAATCTTGGGTCTACATGTATGACGTACCTTCACTGCGTAGGACTGCATGATGTAAATTCTGTTTGAGCTAATTTAGAGACTGAGGAAATATCCAAGCTTCTTAAAATATTTCACTATATTTTTAGCAACTAGAATGTATTATAATCTGCCCCCAGACGTCGATCCAGAGGAGGGGCGCCCAGGGCCACCCCTAGGCCGTCGATTTTTTTAAACATTATTTTCATTGTATTTATGGAAATTTGTATGAGTAAATATGTAAGGGCAGTGGTTAAAGTGGAGGGGGTGGGGAAGCGGGGGAACTCAGTTCGACTAGCTCTAAATTTACTAAAGTGCGTTCCCCCTCTAGAGGCCAATATTTAATATACTAGGTTTAGGCCTTGTTTAATGGAAAGGGGGCCCGAAAATTTAGACCGTTTCACCAGCTTTCTATTTCCACTTCAGCCACTCTACATATATATACAGGCTAAGTAAAAATATCTAAGTACATATATCCATGCATATAGGCTAAGTAAAAAGGGTGTAAGTAAAATGTGAATTCCATCCCGGAGCAGTGGCGCAACCAGCCCTGATTGGGGGAGGCTCGAGCCCCCTTCCCCAGCCCACATTAGGTCACTTTTACAATTCGTTCAAATCCGCTGTTTTTTCAGACATGGAAAAAATTTACGTACTGAATTTTTCCAAAACATATGTAGAATTTAGTTATTTTAGGTTTCCCCTGACTGAAGTACGGGTATGAGTGGAGGGTGGGGGGATAAATGGATGCGATTCAGTGTGACCACTATAGGAGCTGAGCTATAGGGCAATAATTAAACGTTTTGAGCCCACCCCCTCCCCAGCATTTTTCTGGTTGCGTCAATTGTGCCGGAGGCTTGGGCGTAAGCAAAAAATGTGGACACTGTCCAAACTAACTGCCTCTCTCTAGTTAAACCACCAAAGGCTTGTAAAGCAGTCTGGAAGATCGTTTTCGCTGACGATACTGGGTTGCAAGCATAATCTTCTTACAAATAATATTTCTGAAATCGTGAAATACGAGTTCAATTTAATATTTTCCTAAATGTTCGGCACATATATAATAGCATTAAAAGATTTCATTCGGTTGAGTATAATTTGAATTGTCCTAGACATAATTAAAAAGTGATGAAATAAATTGTCTGAAAGTTTTTATGAAACCGGATTTTTAACTAGATAGATTATGGACGCCATGGTCAAAATAATAGTTCGTGTGTCATAATATACGGTTACGTGAACTATTATTGTTTTAGCAGATAAAAATATATTCACTTAGATGATATTTTATGTTGGTTTCTGATTTACGAGTAATAGAGGTTATTTGTCGTTAATTAAATTTTAGATTAATTTTTAAATGGCAAGCTTATAATGAGGTGGATACATGGGGTTTTTGTAAATGAAAAACTGACGCCTCACCTGCGACTTCATAAAATTTAAAATCTGAGTTATACGCACAATTGGACATGTTGTATTATTAGGTTTATTTAATGATAATAAAAGCTTAAATAGGATCTTTCAGTATACCATATTGTTATTGCTAGAAGACTCTATATGGTATATTTTACTATTCAATTAGGATATTTTATTTCCCAAAAACTTTGAAAATCTGAACTTTTGGAATATATAACCTTAAGTAGTCATTATATCAATATCTATTATATCAGATTTATTTAGCCATTAGTTTGTAAAACTAGCAAGCAATCTAAAAATAAATTTATTTCAGTTGTTTCGTGCGGTAACAATAATGCATGGCAGTATAAATTTAGATTTGAGGTATTATGAGACTGAAAGAGAACCTTTTATAGTTCTGAGCACTTTTATATTGAACCCATTCAAATTGCAGAGTCATGCAGCATGATCGTTGCCTAAACTTATTTTATAAATTTAATTTTTCGCAAGTCTTCTTCTCGACAACGAACCTAATTTATATCAATTTCGAAACACACCGCAGGCAAGGATATTTCAGAATTCTGAACTCAAGAGAAATGTAAATATTTAAACGAATTGTTCTTAAAAATTTCAATGAGACTCAAAAATAGAATATCTAAATTTAGAGATACATGCCATTTTTATTTTTAAATGTCTACATTTAACATTTAAAACTCATATCTTGTCTTTATGAAAAACGATTATCAATATTTTTAAATATTTAAATTATATGTCTACTCAAATTTTAAGAAGAGTCCTCCTTTCATTAGCTTAATAGTTTTTAGTTATAAATAAGCTCATTAGTCGCCCTCTCTCTTTCTCTCTCTCTCCTTCTCTCTGCTCTTCAAGGAATACTTTACGTAGAATAGAGTACCTACTTATACTGCAACAAAAATTGTTACAAGTGTAATAAGAACTTTCTATTGTCGTTTTACTCAAAATATCATTAATTTTCTTACAGATTCATGTATATAGGAAACTCTGCAGTAATCACAAGACCGCCTGTGAAGTGTAAAATGTTATCTGTTGGATTACAATGAGCAATTTCAGTTATCCATAAATTATCTGAATTTCAATATGGATCACAGAATAGCCTTATGCATCGAGCTTCACAGTCGTTTCTCCCGGACCAACTCTGCCAACGTCCTTATCCAGCTCCTGAACAACTGGACGACGGCGAGCAAGGATGGGACTTCCTGGCCGACATTAAATCTATCGAACATAGCTCCAGGTCCATCTTCCATATCATTTCTAGAAGATCCAGTTGAGCTGGAACAGTCCACCCTATCGATGCCGCTTAAACTTAATCCATCTGTGGAAAACGTTTATCAGCCAAACGAAACGGCTGATCTACTACGTTTCTACATTAGTAATATACTCAACCCGGTGGTTTGCATGTTAGGGGTGGTGGGCAACCTGTGCAGCATACTAGTATTAACTCGGAGACGAATGAGGGCGACAATGAGCTGCAGCATGGAGCGCTGCTCTCACACGGGTCTGCTGGCCCTCGCGCTCTCAGACACTCTCTACTGCGCCTGCACAGCAGCTGTCTCCACTCTGAGTGGACACCAGGCAGTCTACTCCAGCCTCTCGCCGATCCTCTACCTAAAAGTCCTCGGCGTAGGTTTTCAGAACACTCTGATGCGCACGAGTACTTGGCTGACTGTTATACTCGCTGTGGGACGATACGCAGCCATCTGCTGGCCAATAAAATCTCAGTACGAGCGCTGTGTCTGCTTCACCCGAGCCTCAGTTCTCATCACCTTCCTCGTGTGGACTGCCCTGGAGCTTCCTGCCTACTGGACCCACACCGTCCACGAATACATCTGTCCTCCCGGTGATACCAGATACTACTTCCTAGATCAGGGTATGTTCGCTCGTAATGGGGACGTACGTTGGACTTTCACGGCCATCTCAGCTTCACTCGGTTTCGTACTGCCGTTCGCCATACTCGCTTACTGTAACGCACATCTTATTCGAGCGCTGGGCGCGGCGCCAGCGTCACGTCGAGTGCGAATACGACGAGATGGGCTGGTGAAGCGTACGACGACCTACGGAAGCTGCATCACTCCCACTCTGGTGGGAATCGTCTGCGCCTTTCTTCTCCTGGTCACTCCGTCAGAAATACTCCACTTCTACTACTACACCGTAAGTCCCGGATCCGCTGAATCCGTTGGATTAGCAATCGCAGTTACAAACCTTCTCGTCAGCGTCAACTTTGCTTTTAACTTCGTTCTGTACAGTTGCGTGAACGTTCACTTCCGGCAGACGTGGAAGAGGTTTGTGGCCTGCGCGCTGATGCCTGGAGCAGCTGCTACAGCTGCTACAGTCACGAGGAGGGTGAGCAGAAGAGCTGGGTGCCAGCAGCAGCTGTTTGTTCAGCAGAGGCAGCAGCTGCAGCAGCAGCGAAGGTTCCTGTCAAACTCTAATGTTGCTCGTGGGTCATACAAGCGATCGACCCTGGAAACTGTGTTTAAAGACAAATACTGAAGAAACCGACGTTAAGTGGCTAGTCTACTTAATATTGTTACTGAGATTAATTCTGGAGAGCGTTTATAGAGCAATATTCAAAAGCTATTTTTCTACTGAAGAACTTTGGATATAACGCCTATGTAGAGAAATTCTCAAAAGTTCAACTTTTCAGAGAAAGTGCAATCTACATAGTTTCCAACATTTCAGCTTTTTTCCAGCCTGAAAATTTCATAAATAATTAAATGTAATTAGTAGTTATTAGGCCTATATAGTTGCGGATACAGCGCCAGCTTTATACTCTTTGTTTCATTGAAATAAATAGTGGACGGCTAACTTCGATTTGAGTAATAAATTGAATTGCAGCGGCATAAGACTTTCATAGCTGCTACAATAGGCCTAGATGTTATCGTAGATACAATGATATCATGGATGATATTAGACCGTAAATGATCGATGATATCAACGATAATACCAACGATGATATCATAGATTATATGATTATTAAGGTTCAGGAGCATAATACATGTAAAATTTGTAAACTTTGTCAAAGATATAATGGAAGAATGGTTTAAGGCATACCGGTAGAGCGATAAATATCTATGCAGTACATTTTACTCTTTATTTATTCCTATCTTCATTTTCAATATGAGAATCGTGTTAAAGATAAAACCTGTTGGGTATCGCACTCGCAACCTACGGATTCTCTTTAGAGGCAGGCTCTCTGACGACTTGACTACTAAATGGCATCAAAAATTTTCTTAGTCACAATAGTAAAAAAGTACTACACTTGAAACTAATATTTGACAAAAAGACAAAAACTACATTATTTAACTATTTCTCTATTTTGGCATATAACATGTAGCTCTTATATTTAATTATTTTGGTCTGAATACACATGTATATATATATATAGAATTTAACTATTTTGGTCTGAATGCACGTGTATATATATAGAATTTAACTATTTTAGTCATTCTGTAAACTAGCTTCCACGTAACTATTCTAGTCATTCTGAAACTTCTCTAAAAGGAGTTGTTTCACTTGTGATTATATTGTTTCACTGTAATTATATTGTTTCACTGTAAGTATATTGTTTCACTAGTAATATAGGCATCATTATTTTATTTTTATTTATTCTAATATTCATTAATTATTTTTATTTACTATGATTATTTTATTTTAGTTACTTTGTGGCTCAGCGAGGATTGCGTTGAGATCTCTCATCATCTGTACCGGTGATTCATTTTCACTTGAATAAAGTGCTCATAGCATTTTAGTTGCTACTTTTGAATTGACGAATTGTGAAGTTAATAACTCTGTTTTCTTAAAGAACATCTGATGCGTCTGGATAAGAAACAAGTTCTCTAAATACTCATAGAGCTCTACAACGGACGTAAATACTTTTAAATTCGTTGAATTGTAGCAAAGTCATGTTATATAGGTGGCTCTCTCATTTCGAGCTATACTGAGACTCGATTTTGATTAAATAACTCTGTGCCTGGTGGAATCTTTATGAAAATATTACGCAAAGTTATGATCCTTGAAATTGAATACTATTAATGATGCCGCTAACTTTATAAGAAATATCTAAATCTTAAATGTCATTCCATTTGTAATGACAATCTTGAAAAATTCTTGACATAAAGTTATTAATTAAACGAATTAAAACTTAACAGTACACGAGTAACAACTAGGAGTAGCAAAGAGATTCGTAGTGATGCTCATGGTTATAACGGAAGCCTAAGCCGGTAGCTTTTCTGTTAGTTGACCGTCGGGGCGATCACTAGGTTCATGGTTCAACTTCAGTGCTCGCCCGACCAATGACACGTGTTGATTGCGTTAGATAGACTTTAGATTTAATTGAACGATGTTCATGAATATTGACTATATGAAGATCAACTGAGAGTATTAGAAATGACATAAAAATTCTTATTAAATTCTATTATTGAAGTGTTTTAGATAGGTGGTTTTTCTGAGTCTCAATATTTGATTAAAATTTACTGAAATTTAAACGTGTATGCAGTTGTGATTGTCATAATTAATTATAATACAATTATTAAAATTCATTGGTAATATCTAGAAATCTTTAGTACTCACTTTCGGATAATATTTCCTGTCTACTGCTAAGATATAATTGGTATGAGAAAGTATATATCTATCAGAAGGCCGTTCATCTTCAAAGCGGAACAGTTTCTTCTTTCAGGTCATTTCTGTAACTGCAACCCGTATCTCTGCCACACCCACGGGTGCAATTTCAAGATTTAAATCATTTTAATTCCACATTTGATGTAAATTAAAAATTTGCAAGGTAGGCCTACATGTTATTCTTTAATGTCTAAGGTCGATAGTTTGCTACATGTTCCTAATTAATTTGGTTATATCTAGCAAATGAAATCAAGCACCCTTCTGACGAGACAAATGTCAAGCTCCTGTAATAAAATACCTCTGATTAAAACCAGTTTGACGAAATATATATATACAATATACTGCAGTATATTATCTTCAGATTTGATTATTCTATCACACATACGAGTCAATTTTGTTTGTTTTAAAGACGTTTATTTGTGCTCAAATGACGCAGTTTAACCTGCTAAGAAACTTGTTTAACATTAACAAATCTACAAGCAATTGTAATTATTTTCTATGTCGCTAAATAAATTTCTAGTGACGGACTTCAAAAATAAATGTACAACAATTTCTTGAGAACAGTGTCAATGTGTTTATGTAATGTGTATTCATGTATAGATTTTAATATAGGCTGATAGTGTGTACGCCTTATAAACGATGGTCTAAATTTTATGTGATTTCTTCAACTTTTCAATTATTTCAGTTTAATACTACTCTACGGTATATCAAACGTAACGTAGAATCGTAAATGCCTTAAATGCACCGTTAATGTTCCGTCCAGGGCCTTTATTTAGTCCCTTAACACGTACAGCTTAACGTACCGTTTAGGGCCTTTAGTGCCTTTACATATGCCGTTTAATATACCGTATAGAGCTTTAGTCTCTTTACTTTGCAGTACGTATATAGTAGTCATTTACAATGCAGTATACTTAGTATACATGCATAAGCTTATACATTAATATTTATTAGAATCAATTTAAAGTAGAGCTTTCACAACATCATGATGTCCAAACCCTAACTCTCTCTTAGTGCACAGCCTACTGGCAGGTCCAAGGTGTATAACGCCTCCACGCTTCTCTGTCTTCCGCTTTCCTCTTCATGTCCACATACAATCATTAAATCAGCCAACAGTCCTATTCTCGGCCTGCCTCTGCCTCTATATCCTTCCATTCGAACCTTATACTAATAGTTAATGTAGTAGTGTAGTAAAGATATGAACTAACACGCTGACGTCCTCTGTTTCATTCAGAGATAACATCAGAAACTTTCCCCACCAGACTAGATGTTCAACGTAAATTATATGAGCCCCCTTGAATTAATCTAATACTGCTTTCAAGACAAATATATCACGAATAATACCTACATGCTGCCGAAATAAGTTTCGAGAAATAGGACAGAGAATGAGATGAGGAAATGCAGAAATATGCATTCTCAAGGTCTGGAGTATTTCAGAGAAATCTTACAATATCTTAGTAGTAATTCTTCTCAATCTCATAACAAGAGTGTAAACCACCTCGATCTCGTACTACCTCTTTAATTTCCTCAGCGAACGTGTAGTTACTAATTCTCTTTCTACGCAGGCCTATAGAAGCTAACCGGGTTATGCTTCAATATCTTGTTTGAAGCAGAGATATCTAGAAAAATTTCTACCTTCTTCTTACCATTCTGACATCAGTGAATGCGTGAAGTTAGAAGCGAATGAAATAGTTATTATTTGTCATGGCTGATGGTGCAGCGGAGAAGCTATAAAAATTACTATAAAATGTCTCACCTTCGACATAATAAGTATCTCTTAGTAATGAGTAGGCCCATATTCAGTGTAAATATGTTCGTTTTTATTGTGACTTTCACATCATTGATTACGTGAGCTTAACAGTTTCCGGCCCTACTGATTAATCGAACCTCTATTTGTTAATTCTGATTGTTTGTGTTCGAACTATTTATAATTAATTTTGGTCACACACATTACACAAACACATACACATTACACAAACACATACACATTACACAAACACATACACATTACACAAACACATACACATTACACAAACACATACACATTACACAAACACATACACATTACACAAACACATACACATTACACAAACACATACACATTACACAAACACATACACATTACACAAACACATACACATTACACAAACACATACACATTACACAAACACATACACATTACACAAACACATACACATTACACAAACACATATACATTACACATGGCAGAAGCTATATGTTTACAAAGATTCACCATTTGCTCTTCCGTTTCTCATAGCTTTCGCTGATTTCACTTTACTCCGTGTTTATTCCCAATTAATCGTTGTATTTTGAACTTATTAATGTGGCTAGCACCTAATTCATCGTAATCTTCCGTCACCGCGGGGTCTATATTCATTGCTGAATTACCTGATTTTTGAACGAAGGCCTGAATATTCAGAGCTGCAAGCTCTACTATATACCAAACCCTGCCCTCATCCCTCGACTATGTGCAAATTGATTGGCTTGACTTAGAACACACGCACGTGCTAATAGGGGATATAAGCAATTAGCACGCACCAATTAATTATGACCAGCCTAGTTTCAATATTCATTAATTGCTTTTGTTTGTGCATCTCTTTCGTCAAGTGCTTTGCCTTGAGGTAAACTTCAAACAAATACAAGAGTGCATCGTACCCACGCGCAATTGGCTAGTTCATTGGCATCAGATTCCTCTCTCAAGTCTACATTTATATCTTATAGCCAGTGGTTAAAGTAGGAATTTAGAGCTAGGGGAACTGTCAGAATTTTTCGGGCCCAAGTAATATATTCATAAGTCTTCTAGTATTTAATAGGGGCCACCCTACCTGGGGAACGGACCTCAGAAAATTGAGAGCTAGGGGAAAACAGCTCCCCTGCGTCCCCCCCCCCCCTATAACCACTGACTATAGCCAATTATGAAGCGGAGACACTGATCATAAGTCAAATTAGCTAATGATTCTACAAAGCATATTTACTTAGTATTTATTTAGTATTTATTTAGTATTTATTAGTGCTCTGACAAACCAGACCGGAAAGGTTCAAGATACAAATTTCTACCAACAGTCTATTACAGATTAAAGGGCACACAATTGATCAGCATTTACTCACCTCACAGATGCTATTAATTAATCACAGCTTAATGTTGTCTTTAGCTTTTTAAAAACATTGCCTCGTTGTGGTTTACCTTATCCTTTCTCTAGCTTTGTTTAGTCACCTATTATGAGAAATATTTTACTGTTGACCAAGTCTTTACTGGTCAAAACACAACACTAGGAAAAACGACTATAACAACAACTGTAAATTAAGATATGTACAATAGCTTTTTTATCATACTCCATTTTTGAATATGTTAGGACTTTTTTTAAAAGAAAGCTGAGAATACAGCTGAAAGAGTTATATAGGCATGGTATGTACTTGTCATTTACGTAGTATAGAGAAAATAAGTCTAAAATAGATAGCTTATTACTGGTCAAATTGCATTTATAGGATATTTATTCCCCGCGTTGTGTCAGGAAACCTGGAGAAGAGATAAGCAGTAATCAGCATGTGTCGAAAGAGAAGGCTAAGCAAGAACTGAGTAGGTCACAGGGAAATAGTCTCAGCATCCATATTTGTGAGATTCTTTCTAATTTAAGACTCGATAAAAGCATGGCCCTTGTAAAGAAATCAGCCTGCTGATAAGCGGAGTTCTTCTGTTGGTGAAGGCAGGTTGCCATTAGGAATATGTTCCTTTGACCTCTCAAGCAGAAAATTTAAAAAAAACATTACCTGAAGCTCAATATAGACCGAGCAGTTTACGCCACTTGAGGAGATTGGCGCTATCTCCATTTTATCGACCGACATTTGACTTCTAAGCAGAAGATGATCTTTGGTCATGTTTATATAAACTCATCTTTCTGCTGATACAAGGCCAAACTCTCTGCTACAGTTTGTGTTCACGTTGCATTACGTGATACCTGAAACCAAACTCTCCTAGAAGTCATGCCGTTCACAAGTGTGCGGACGATTAAAGCAAGAGTCCATGATCAATACTTCCTCCCTCACTTTAAAAACAGCTCAAAATATGAAAACTCTAAATTCGTCTCAGTTTACACTAGACTTTAACTTCAACTCAAAAAACTTATTATGTTTTCAATGATTCTCCTACAGAATATTTAGAAATATTTGGCGATAGCACCGAGTAGCTGTGTAGACTTTTAGGTTTATTTTATGTTGAAACGAGAGAGTGTTTAGTTTATTGCCACAAAAATGTAAACGAATGGATTTAGCTATTCGTATCCCGACCCTGGTTGAACTGGGATTTAAAGAAAGATGAGGATGATAGTAGAGAGTGTTTAGCGAAGCATTATACGTGTACATGTACAAGTATATACTGGACAGTATTTGCATGCATATTAGTTATTATATTAAAATAGCGTTTATTAAACTTCAGATCATAAATCTGAACAAGTTATGCGCTAGTTTGAGAAATATAGAATTAAGTTAAATGGTTCAAATGAGAAATTTACTTCAATTTAAACTAAGCTTAAAATAAAAATAGATGTTCTGCGAATTATGCTCTAACGTATGCGCTAACGTACAAGCTAACGTACCCGCTAACGTACTCGTTAACGTAAGCACTAACGTATTCGCTAACATATGCACTAACATATGAGTAAGATAAAATAATGCGTAAGATAGAGTATGCTTTAGCTTATCGCTTTCAGAGAGAAAATAGTTAAGTAAATTGACACTTATATGTACCATCTTTTAAGTTTAATATCTACGTTAGTCATCTCTGCTCAGTTCATACAAATCATTCTCAGTCTGTAGATCATAATATGTACAGTTGCTTTTCAAACAAACTTTACAACTAAAACAAAATACCTAGAAAAAAGTCTCATTACCATAGCTGACATGGAAGGTAATGTATCCGAAAGGTTACGTCCATTAAGCCGTCCAAATAAGGTCCTTTCCCCTAGTGCTTCACCGACAAGTATGTGCTAATTAGCCTGCAATATACCGAACTCTACGTGTAATTAGTTAATATAAAATAGGGTGATTCAATTACCTTATACACAACTGAAGGTTTAACGTTTGTTTTCTCTTCTGATGATACGACGTTGATGATGTGTTTTTCAATATCGCTTGGATTGTTGGTAATTTTTTAAATCAGCCTTCGATACAATAAAAGGATGTTAGTCTTTTGCAGTACGCGTCTTAATGAATCAAAATATACATTCAGAACCTTATTATTACTTCCCCTTGTCATAGAAAGATGGATTGTGTTTGCTGCGGAAATTATACAGAAAAGCAATGTTAGGCCTAAAGTTAAATTCGTCATATAAATGTTTTATCTTTTAAATACTAGCTAGGATAAAAGGTCAAAGGTTAATAGCATTGTGGTTTAATTTCTAGATTGAACACAAACTATTGAACCTCTGCCTGGCTAAGCGAGAACGTGAAGTTATATGGAACCGCTAAAGCTCGAGGCAGTAAATTGTTTGCAAAATGAAAGTAGGCTTCTGTCAGAAATTTCACAGGGGTTATTTTCTCTATTTCAACTCTTCGCTCTACTAAATAGTGTTTCAACTAAATTAAACGTCCGCAAATGTTTCCTGGTGGCTTCATCTAGTTTCACTTGATGTTTATATTAAACTGATTCTATTAATCTAATTATTAATCCTTAAATTTAAAATAAGATTAAAGAAAGATTATTATTTTTATATTATTATGATGGTGGTGGTGGCAGTAGCAGCATCAGCATCAGCAGCAGAAGCAGCAGCAGTAGTGCTATTGTTAATATTTTATTTTTTATTTTATTAACTGTATCAGCATCGCTATTAGTATTAATATCAATATACTTATTAATATTAGTATTAGTACTTGAAATTCATCTTGGTTAATGTATATAAACAGTATGAATAAACAGAAACAAGATACGATGCTATTTTTGCTTAAACTCTATGACTCATAGATGCAAATTCAGCAGCACGGGTCATTCATTTAGACGATATTGATAGCTTGAGTAGCGTCATTATTTCTTACACCAGGTCTAGAAATAGCTATTTGGATATTTTTGGAGCAAAATCAAGGTATCAAGCGCTGAAAATAGTCATCATTCAACGTAAAAATCTTAAGTGAATTCTCCAGGCCTAGTTTGATCGCAATAACACTGTTCTAAATGATTTAGAGACCGTCAGCAGTGACGGTCAACTGATTGTCATCTAGTGTCATAAAGTGACTTATGTTAGTCGTTATTTTACTAAACAGTGTAACTTTAGGTCTAACTTTCTTTTAAACTTTCTTTTTTTCTTTTAAACTTTCTTTCTTTTTAACTTTCCTTTTTTAAGTCTAACTCTTAAAGTCTAATTTTCTTAACGTTCTTAACTTTTTATTTTTATTTTCAATATTCAGTCATTAACTTTTAAGTTTAGACATACTTCGGAGAGTTTTAAAACAATAGCTCGGTTAATAGACCAACTAATAGTTGTTAAATAGTTGTTAGTTGTAGTGATGTGTGCTGTTGGGATGTCCCTGACATCATACCTGGATGAGGAAACGGACGTTAAATCTTTATTATTATTATTATTATTATTATTAAAGACTATGCAGACCTTCAGATGTTTACTTTCACTCTCTACAGTCATCAACCGCGATCTGTCAATGATACTAAATATTGCAAATATTGACGTCCCTGACATCATCCTTCTATGAGGAAACAGACGTTAAACCTTTATTATTATTTATTATTATTTAATTGCCATGGGCTGCAAAGGTTCCTGTGCTAAAAAATAAGATAAAAAAGACTTTAATTAATTAAAAGTTTAAAAAGAAGCGATTAAAATAATTCCTCTACACTCTGGGAAGTCGAATTAGCCAACAACCAATTTGTTGTTGCTATTATTATTATTATTATTACTATTATTTTTATTTTTATTTTTATTTAGTATTATTATTATTCTATAGGGCCTACGTGCATTTGAAACTGTGATGATGGATCAGTCAGTCATTGTGCAGTGAGTTAACTTTACATTGGAATAAAGCAATTCATACATAAAGCAGCTGATTCTTAATACTTAGACTGTTCTTGTAATATCCGGACTACTGAAGATTAGATCAACCACAAACTGAACTTTGACGTTACTTACTCAGTTCTTATGAAGTCGCCTCTTGAGACATTTGCAGTGAAGGTTGGTCTATTCTTCAGTCTACCGGACACGACACGGTTAGAATTCTATACATAAGTATAAATATGCACATATTCATACATTATGAACCGTCCGCTCTTTTTTCAGAAAATTAGAAGGAGGAACAACGTTTACGATGAAATAAACGCAGTGAACTTTACTCGAATAAATTACGTGTTCATGGTCGGAAACCAATCATATACTACAAACATTCATTAGGAGTCCGCATGATCAAGTGGCAACGGTTCATAACGTCAGGTTTGTTACACGGAGAACCCATACCTGGCAGCTTTATGAGATAATTGTTATGATATGCAGTCTCTGCGACCTTGCTAAGCAATCCAAAAATCGCTTCTAGATAAGAATTGCTGCGACCTTTTAATCGGACGAGACTGCAGGATTAGACCACTTGTCACATTTAGTCAGGGGCTCTTGAAGGCGTGTGTTATACTTGATAGCGGACTTGCAACAACTGTCTTTATACGTACGAGGCGACTAAAGCAGAAATCTTACAGACACAGTTAATTTTGTTACACCGTTTTGGTCCCTTTTTTTGCTCACTGGCCTGGTTTTGTCTTAATTTTGCTCGACTTTATATGGATGATTGCAGCACTAACTGTTTTGAGCTATCCTATTCGAAAGCACATTTTTCCTATTTTGAAGGTATTGTTACGGACAGGCTCATGACTCGGTAGCACATCGGTAAGTTGTCGAAAGGCAGATCGGCGGATGCAACGTTCGAACCTAGTGCTGTCTTTGTCACAGAGTCACAGTTATACCTCCTAGACAAGAAGTTTACTAGTTTTAAGTTACCTATATTTAATTCTTCGTAGAACTTCAGAGAAATGAATATATTCTACTCCAAACTTTTATAACAAATTGTTTAATTAATATTCAGAATGTCGCAATACGCCATTAGACTAACTAATTTAAGAGTTACTGGATAAATAGCAGGACTCCCTAGGTTGGAACTTCAATGAATGGCAACTAATCAAAAATTAAATTGGATAGATATAGGAAAAGAGGGAAAGAGGGGGTTGGAGTTATTGACGCTTGTAAAATTATTAGTACTAGTGTAACGGTTTCTGAGGTAATTTAATTTTTCGCGTAATTGTATTTAATTTAAAAAGTAGCCTATGCATAAACAATAGAGCCTGCAAGAATTTTTACCTTGAAAAAGCTGTCGTGCATCAAATTGTCAGAGAAGGGATATAGACAGACTAAAACGAAAGAATTAGTCGATACCTATAATTGACAGTCTACAGTAGAATCGTTTGCAGTCTGCGATAACTTTATTCTCTGAAAGAATCTCTGATCATGAGAATTCAAAGTAGACACAGTAGTGCATATCACGTGACGCTGAATAAACGGATTAAAGGATGGAAAGAAAATCCCCTATCTACTAGACCTAAAGAACTCTTTCTTTGACAGGTTCATCTAGGATTTCACCGATTATCTTTTAGCCGGTCGTTGTTTGGAATCGATTATATCATGATGACGTCAGAGTAATTTAAGAATATCTTCAGACGCAGAGGTGTTTATTCTGGACCAGAATTCTGTTCACGTGGCGAACTTGAACAGTATCCTGGTGATTCTGTTTAGGGCATGTATTAGGGCCTACCGAAAACAGCCCAGAAGTAACTTGAGTAACTTCTCTTGCAATGGGCTCCGGAGAACAGAAAATTGAGATGAACGATGAAATATGAAATATCGATATTCAGTTTTTGCAGGATTTGTGATCGTATCGAAGCGATCTTGGGAGTTTGAGGATAGCTGGAAAAGATAAGCTAGCTTTCACTATTAGCCTACTTATCTGAAGAAACAATTAGATTCAGACGTGAAGATGCATACGCTGTGTAATGCCGATAATTAATAAGCTTGGCTTAAACAGCGGATATCATTAACCTCGGAATAAAAGTTTTCACTATCAACATTTCAAACTTTGTGGACCGATGCTCAACACTTTGGGCCTTTAGAAATATTAAAACTATATTATAAAGGAGTGACAATGTTCAACATAATTTCATCCTATTTTCTCATAATTTCATATTTCATCAAATAATTTCGAATTATTACTATGATATAAACAAAGCCGAAGAGGATGGAAATATTAGTTAGACTCGGAAAATTTGAAATGCATTTTAGAGAATCGGTAACAGATAGATGGTTATAAGTGTAATAAGAATTAAGAGTTTTCTGTTGTCTCAGGGTGTCGCTAAATGCAGCAAAATAATTTTCGGTATGAAGTGTGACATTCAGTTTTTACACTGATTATTGTATTTACCTGTTGTATTTCTCATATGATTTGTGAATAGAATCAATAAATTCTTCGCATTGTTTAACAAAGCTGCGCAGTCGTACAGTGTCAAAATTCAGAGACACGGCAAGTGGGAACTCTTGCAGATGTGCTGATATATAATGGATGAATTAAATGACGTTACGATGTTTTTGTTTATACGGATACAAACGTGACATACCGCATGCTTAATAAAGCTGAAGGGCTGCAGACTTACTTGCTCAGTTTCTGTATTTTGTAGTTTTCATCATTTTCTCCATACACTACATGAATTTTAGGCCTCATAATGGTTGCCTTTGCTAGATTTATGACAAACTCTGTGTGGGCTGCGATGATGTGTGCTGTAGTGATGTGTGCTGTATGCTGTGTGATGTAGTGATGTGTGATGTAGTGATGTGTGCTGTAGTGATGTAGTGATGTGTGCTGAAATGATGTGTGCTGTAGTGATGTGTGCTGTAGTGATGTGTGCTGCAGTGATGTGTGCTGCAGTGATGTGTGATGTAGTGATGTGTGCTGCGGTGATGTGTGCTGTAGTGATGTGTGCTGTAGTGATGTGTGCTGTAGTGATGTGTGCTGTAGTGATGTGTGCTGTAGTGATGTGTGCTGTAGTGATGTGTAATGTAGTGATGTGTAATGTAGTGATGTGTGCTGTAGTGATGTGTGCTGTAGTGATGTGTGCTGTAGTGATATGTGATGTGTGTGCTGTAGTGATGTGTGCTGTAGTGATGTGTGCTGCAGTGATGTGTGCTGCAGTGATGTGTGATGTAGTGATGTGTGCTGCGGTGATGTGTGCTGTAGTGATGTGTGATGTAGTGATGTGTGTTGTAATGATGTGTGCTGTAGTGATGTGTGCTGTAGTGATGTGTGCTGTAGTGATGTGTGCTGTAGTGATGTGTGCTGTAGTGATGTGTGCTGTAGTGATGTGTAATGTAGTGATGTGTGCTGTAGTGATGTGTGCTGTAGTGATATGTGATGCGTGTGCTGTAGTGATTAATAATAATAATAATAATAACAACAACAAATAGAGCGCTACAGTCATCAATGCCAACATCGAGCACTATTGAGACAAAATCAAGCCGGCGAGCAAAAATAAGAAGGTCCAAAAACAGTGCAAATTCCAAAATCCAGAAATTCAGTCCAAAGCAGAGGGAGTTAAAGAAAAGGTGGTTTAGGCGCAGGTCGCTGCTCATGGACACTGAATGGAAAAGAGAGATGGAAAGATAGGTCCTCAACTGCTTATGGAACTGCTCATAGGAAAGATGTGTTAAAGTGATGTGTGCTGTAGTGATGTAGTGATGTATGCTGTAGTGATGTGTGCTGTAGTGATGTGTGTTGTAGTGATGTGTGCTGTAGTGAT